>CM046426.1:36485168-36994823 GCA_025506505.1 Flaveria sonorensis | reverse complement strand
GAGGTCGATCGCGGCCGAGGGGGTGGGATTAGGGTTGGAGTTTTTTTGTTTTTAATTCAATTTTGCATAAATACCCTTTAACCCTTGCATTTTGTATTTTATAAAATTAAGCTTTTTGAATAGATTTTAAATAGTTTTTAACTACTAAAACACAATTATTATTAATCACAAATAACATCATGCATAATTCCCATTTATCACAAAAACACACGAATAAATATGCACGTTTTCACGTTACGCGATAACATTACAGTTAACATTCAAATCACATAAGCATAACTTAATAATCACATGTTAACCTAATTTCATCAATTTAACATTATGATTATTGTTAAGTCACCAACGTTCAACGACAACTAGTGTGTGCTCCCGACACGTGTATGCAAGACTTAACGGAACAAACGGAGTTTGGTAACGGAAAATTACCGGATGTCACATTATCCCCATGTTGAAAGAATTTTCGTCCCGAAAATTGCGTTACATGGTGAGTGATCCATCACTGGTCTACTGCATTGGCAAAGGAAATCGAAATCGTGTGAGTTTTGGATGAGTTGTCACATCATCCCCATGTTGAAAGAAATTTCGTCCCGAAATTTAATCAATACCTCCCGTTGGCATCGTTCTTTCGAATAGCTGAGGATACTTAAGCTTCATTGGTCTTCACGTTCCCACGTGAATTCTGGTCCACGTCTCGAGTTCCATCGAACTTTGACGATGGGTATCTTGCTTTGCTTAAGCGTTTTCACCTCACGATCCATCACTTCGACCGGTTCCTCAATGAAACGTAATTGTTCGTCTACTTGAACTTCTTCCAGTGGTACGACCATCGTTCATTCGTTAAACATTTCTTTAGTTTGAAACATGGAATACATCATGGATTCCACTCAATGAATCAGGTAAGGCTAGTCGATAAGCCACTGGACCAATTCTTTCCACTATCTCAAATGGTCCAACGTATCTCGGATTTAGCTTTCCTCACTTACCAAACCGAACTACGCCTTTCCATGGTGAGACTTTTAATAAAACTTTGTCACCTGTTGAAATTCCAAGGGTTTTCGTCGCTTGTCAGCATAGCTTTCTGTCTGTCTCGCGCTGTGCCATGCGGTTCTTATCTGAACAATCTTCTCAGTTGTCTCGTGTACTAACTCAGGACCCGTTAATTGACTATCACCAATTTCAGCCCAGCAAACTGGTGATCTACACTTTCTCCCATACAAAGCTTCAAAAGGTGCTGCCTTTATACTAGTGTGATAACTGTTGTTGTAAGAAAATTCCACCAACGGTAGGTGAACTTCCCAGTTATTCCCGAAATCAATCACACAAGCACGTAACATGTCCTCCAAAGTCTGTATAGTACGCTCGCTTTGACCATCAGTCTGTGGATGATAGCAGTACTCATATCCAATCGTGTACCTAAAGCTTTCTGCAACGACTGCCAGAAGTGTGATGTGAAACGAGAATCGCGATCAGAAATAATTGAGATTGGTACTCCATGCCTCGAAACGATCTCCTTCAAATAGAGTCGAGGTTAATTCTCCATCTTATCTGTTTCCTTTATTGCTAGGAAATGAGCAGATTTTGTTCAATCGGTCCACGATAACCCATATTGTATCACAACCCGTAGAAGTACGAGGTAACTTAGTAATAAAATCCATGATATTTGATCCCACTTCCACATTGTTGTAGAAGATATCTGATCCCACTTCCACTAATCTCTTGTAGAGCAGAGGTCTGGATACTCACTAACCTTCAGCAGGTCAGACAATCTACATTGCTACACTGTTTCAGTAGGCCACCAATAGTGCGCCTTCAAATCGTGGTACATCTTGTCAGATCCAGGATGTATAGAATACTTGGACTTGTGAGCCTCATCACCAAGTCTCTCAGGTCTCCGTGTAGAGGTACCCATAGTCTACCATGAAATAACGAATCCCATCAGCTTTACTTCTAATTGCTTTCCATTCCTCGTAACCCTTCTAAACTCATATTTTCTACTTTCAGAGCTTCAGTTTGAGCATCACGGATTTGTTCGGGTAATTGCGTACTAATCGTTAGTTGCAGAGCTCGCACACGTCGAGGCTTAGCAGTCTTTTCTACTCAGCGCATCAGCAACTACATTTGCTTTCCCAGGGTGGTACTTAATAGCACAATCATAGCGTTTAACAATTCCACCCAGCGTCTTTGCCTCATGTTCAACTCCTTTTGCTCAAAGATATGCTGAAGACTCTTGTGATCGGTGTAAATGGTGCATTTGGTACCGTACAAGTAATGTCTCCAGATCTTCAAGGCAAACACTACCGCACCCAGTTCCAAATCATGGGTGGTATAGTTCTTCTCATGAATCTTCAACTGTCTAGAGGCGTATGCTATCACTTTATCCCGCTGCATCAGGACACATCCAAGTCCTTGAATAGACGCATCGCAGTAGACTACGAAGTCATCACTACCATCCGGTAACGCTAATATTGGGTGCGCTACACAATTTATGCTTCAGCAACTGAAAAGCAGATTCCTGACTCTCACCCCATTTGTACGTCGTTCCCTGTGAGTCAAGGCTGTGAGAGGTTGTGCAATCTTAGAGAATCCTTCAATGAATCGTCGATAATATCCCGCTAATCCAAGGAATTGTCGTATCTCACTCGGTGTCTTAGGAACAGACCAATTCTTTATCGCTTCAATCTTAGCAGGATCAACATGTATTCCCTTCTCGTTGACAATATGACCCAAGAATTGTACCTCACGTATCCAGAAATCACACTTAGAAAACTTTGCATACAGTTGTTCCTTTCTAAGTAATTCCAAGATTAAACGTAAGTGCTTCTCATGTTCTTCCTCGGTCTTGAGTATATCAGTATGTCATCAATAAAGACGATAACAAACTGATCAAGATAGGGTTTGCACACGCGATTCATGAGGTCCATGAATACTGCTGGGGCATTCGTCAACCCAAATGGCATGACCAAAAATTCATAGTGACCATATCGTGTACGGAAAGCAGTCTTCGAGATGTCCTCTTCTCGAACTCTCAGCTGATGATACCCAGACCTCAGATCAATCTTGAGAGTAATAGCTTGATCCTTGCAGTTGATCAAACAAATCATCGATACGAGGTAAGGGATATCTATTCTTGATAGTAACCTGTTCAGTTCCCTATAGTCAATGCACATTCGAAATGTACCATCCTTCTTCTTCACAAATAGAACTGGCGCTCACCAGGGCGACGAACTCGGTCGGATAAAACCCTTTATCCAACAACTCTTGTAGTTGGCGGATAATCCTGCAGTTCGTTCGGAGCTAACCGGTATGGTGCTCTCGCAATTGGAGCGGCTCCTGGAGTCAACTCAATCTGGAATTCAACTTGACGATGAGGCGGTAATCCAGGAAGGTCTTCCAGAAACACCTCAGAAAACTCACGAACTACGGGAATATCCTCTATCTTCTTTTCCTCAGTCTGTTTATCTGTGACGAGTGCCAATATGGCCAGTCGACCTTTCGTAACAACTTCTGCGCCTTCATGAATGAGATGATGCCTATCACCGCACCACTCCTATCACCTCTGACCGTAAGGACTTCTTCACCAATGGGAATCCTTATGATTTTCTCGTGGCATATGACTTCCGCTTGTTTATCGGAAAGCCAATCCATGCCTACTACCACATCAAAGCTTCCTAACGTAACAGGCATGAGATCTATGGTGAACGTATGACCAGCAAGCTCTATCTTGCAGTCTCTAAGAATATGCGTTACGTGAATCTGTGTACCGTCAGCTAACCTACGGTGTATTTAGATTCTAAGGTTGAGGCATATCACTTAAAAGACTACAGAACCTAGTGGACACGAAACTTCTATCGGCTCCGGTATCGAATAATATAGTAGCAAAAACGACCATTAACCGAAAATTTACCAGTTACTGTTGTAGGATCGTTTAGAGCCTCACCTGAGCCAATGACGAAGGCTCTTCCTTTGGCTCCATTGTTGTTTTGCCTCCATTGTTGTTGCCATTACCATTGTTGTTGGTATTGTTCCCGTTGTTATTATTGCTGTTGTTCCCATTGTTGTTACCATTACCATTCCTCTTAAGTGGGGACAGTTGCGTTTGTAATGACCTTCTTTTCCGCACTCAAAACAACCTTTCGGAGTTTCTTGCGATTGTTGAGGCTTCTTCATCAGTTCACCCCGACAGTCTTTGGCTGCATGACCAATCTTCCCACAACGTTGACACTTGTGAAGTTATCACATCGACCCACATGGTGGTAGTTACAACGGTTGCACTTCGGCAGTCTTCCACCATACCCGCCGGGTCCTGATTTGAGTGCGCCTGGTTGAAGCTTCGGTTGTTATCAAACTTCCGTTGCTGTTGCTGACTTTGTGCTGTTGTTGAGGTTGAGATTGGCTACTGGATGACGATCCCTTGTTGCTTGAACCATCCCACTTGCGTTCTGGTCGGGCACGCTTGCCACCGCACCACGTTTGGGTAATCGACCTTGCTCAACTGCCTGGTCAGTCAGCCTGTGGGCTGTTCGGATTGCTTGTTGTATGGTAGTGGGGTTAGAAGCAGTTACATACTTTGAATTTCGGGCACCAATCCCCGTATATAATGCTCCACCCTCTTGTGCATTTCATTCACCATCCCTGGACATAAAGTGGCTAACTCTGAGTACGAGTCGTGTAGGCTTCAATTTCTGAGCCTTGCATTTTGAGTTGCCAGAACTCAATCTCCAGTTTCTGCACTTCATTCGGGGGCAAGTATTCTTCAGTCATGATTCCCTTGAACTCATCCCAAGGTAGTTCATTGGCCATGGCTTGACCCAACATTTGTACCTGGGCATTCCACCAAGAGAGTGCTGCGCCTTCCAACGTCCCTGTGGCATACTTCACTGATCAGCAGGCGGGCAGTTGCATTTCGCGAAAACCGACTCTGTCTTCTCAAACCACCTTACAAGCCCTACAGCCCCTTCCGTCCCGCTGTAGGTATGAGGTTTACAGTCCATGAAGGACTTGTAGGTACATGGTGGTGGTCCTGTTTGACAATCCCAACATTAGTCAGATATCCTAGACAAATAACTAGGATAATCAGTTTAACCTCTTGCTATCATTTTACTGCTGGTTGTCCGGTTGGGCAGCAGCCACTGCCGCCTGAACGGTTCATTAATCAATGCCGCCAATTCCGCAGGCGTCATGTTTATGGCTCGGCTCCACGGCCTCCGGCGCCACGTCCACGACCACGCCCACGTCCTCTTCCACGTGCGTCCATATTTCACTTTAAAATTCACAATTACAATAATGAGTAACATCCAACACATTAATCTCATCAAAGTACAGTAAACAATAAGAAATAACGAATTACCACAACCACAACGCTTATAACAGAAATAATAATCAAGATAAATAAATTGTAATGAGTCACAAAATATTCCATCAATGTCAAAATTTAAGTTGTCAGTTGGGTGGGAAACAACCCTTCCCACATAGGTTTCAAAGAAAAAGAAACACTACATAGTCTAAGTCATTTAAAAGTAGGATCAGTCCAGTATATCAGATCCATCACTGTCCTCATCCATCTCTACTGGTTCTTCTTCGGGGGCTTCCTCGGGTTCTCTTCTGGGTCTTCCTCATCAGGGTCCACAAAGGTGCAGGAGCTTCAGCAATCTGAAGTGCTGCTAGCTGTGCCTCTAAACCAACGAACCTATTATCAATCTCCATGTTATGGTGATCTGTGCATCCATGCGCCCACTAAGTGCTACCACGTTGCCTGCCAGAGTATGATGTCCACCAATGGCCATCGAAAGTCGCTCCTGAAGTGTATCTACCTGGTAACGCAGCTGACGCATCTCAGATCGTATGCAGAGTTCTCGTCAGTGAGTCCTCTAATCCGCTGTCGCTCTGTGTCCAGTGTGGCTACTAGGGCTGCAAATGCCTGCTCCAGAGGGATGCTCAAGGTAGGAAGTGTAGGCAAAGTAGAGGCGGTTGATGACCTAGTCCTAGGTCGTGTAGGTGCTACTGGTGGTACGCGCTCTCTATAAGCCATACGGTTTATGTAAGTGGGGTAGAAATCCCAGTTACGCGGAGGATCGAGCTCAGGAGGTACGAAAGGCTGATCCCAGTCTATCTCGCGCGAGGATAAGGATGTCGTGGCCAGTTAGATCCCCTATCAGGTACGGGAGATGTAGGAGGTGATTCAGATCGTGCAGGTCTCTTGCCTAAATTCCTGGACGACGATGCCATGCTGCGAAGTACGTGTTGCATATGCCAATGAGTATACAGTAAGGAGAGTAAACGACAAGTAACTAACAACTGTGCGGTTATAGTCTAGTGTGTGTATGCAACCTAGTTCCCTATAACCAATGGCTCTGATACCAATCTGTCACACCCTCAAAATCCGCGTGCGGGGTTTTACCGCGAGGCGCGTGACATACCAGGATCTCAGTCATTAGTTACCAAGAACGACTCTATATGATTAATAAACAAAAACAGAGAGTCAACGTTTAAAATACTGCAGAAGCGTTTTTAAAACTGGAAAACCCAAAACAAGTAATAGTACGAGAATGCGCAAAACAAACGCGCCCCAAACACCAAATGTATAAAATGAAAATAATCCCAATTTGTAAACAATGCAAATGTAGACAACTCAACAATGCTGACGTGCGTGCTCCTAGGCAACTGGCAACCTTAACCTGAGAATAGCATACTAAACAAGTCAACACATGGTTGGTGAGTTCAAGAGTTTGCGGTTAAAATATAAACCAATCAATAGTTTCAGAGCATAAGTAGTGTATTGCAATAGATAGCTAGTCTATTAACATAAAAATATTAATCTAGTGATCTCGCGATTGAAGCTGACTGTGTTACGTTTGTTGCCTCCGTCACGACTTACCAGGTCGTGACGAATATGTGATAGGACAAAATTGCACCCGTTTACCTCGAGTCGCACAGGTGGGGCTCGTCAGACCCAGTAGTACTACCCAAGATTTCCCCGCTATCAATATTAACAATCCGAAAGTGTGAGGACTTTCCATGGTAATCAACACTATATCAATATTATACACACTCATAAATAAAAGCGTTTGTGATCAACAGTATGCTATCTCCCCCAAAGAGATGATGTAAAATGAGTGGGGCAAGAACTCACCTGATACGCGCAAGAATTAACTTAGAGCTTAACTTGAAAGAAAAAGACAACCTTCAAAGGTCACCTAGAACACAAGAGTACATAAGTACGTGTATACAAAATCAACACGAAACCCTAAGTGCTCTACAAACCAAGGAACTCAAGGCTTAAGAAAGACAAGACACATTTGACACCAGTTGACCCGTTTGACCCGTTGGTGACATTATAGGTGATAATTCGTTAATACTAACACAACAGTATGTCAACATGATCAACATACAACTTGATTACATATAGCACATCATTAAGCACATGTTACCTAGATCATCACAACCAATTGTCATACAAGTCATGCGAATCAAACAGGCCAAAACAGGTAACAAACCAAATCAACATTCATATAACCTAAACAACACATTTAATCACCTTAGAAACCATCCATGAACACACTAGCATGATCCTAATATCCCAAACATGCTCAAATCATCCAATTCAAGGATTTGCACAATTAAAGTTTCCTTTGGGAAAGTTCATCCAAAATTTCAAACTCACACAACATTCATGAATCATCAATTATATACCAATCAAGTCCATGACAACATCTAAACATGATCAACAAACTTAATCATCATGATTCATCAACATTCAACACCAAAAGTTACTATTTTTAGCAATGTATGAACTATAATACATCTTCTTGATTTTCAATTGTTCATAACATCAACTTAGCATCTAATCATCATCACAAACACATCCAAACAATCATACATCATCCAATCATCAATTCATGCAAAATAAAGTTACTATTATTAGTAACCTATGAACCATAAATCAAAATCGAAGCTTTCTTGCAAATCGACGTTAACAATATGCATACAACCTAACTAGCATCATTACAACATCAAACAACCAACATTCAACATCCAATTGATCCAAAATCGCCTCACCCTCTCGGCCAAAGATGATCATGTGAACAAACAACCAAAATCCAAACTTTCTTGCATAATCAACGTTAACTAGCATATATACAATCAACTAACATATTAACATCACCAAACAAACAAGAATCGACCTTCAATTGCAGGTTTCGAACTAGGGTTCGGCCAAGACTAAAAATCCATGAAAACCACAAAGAAACTAACCTTAATCACGTAATGATGAGAATTGAAGCCTCTACGTGTTGTAGTTCTTGGAATCGACCAAAACCGAAGCACAATTGCTGTTCTAGGTTGAATTCGCAGGTGGTGGTGTGTGGAGAGGTCGATCGCGGCCGAGGGTGGGATTAGGGTTGGAGTTTTTTGTTTTATTAATTCAATTTTGCATAAATACCCTTTAACCCTTGCATTTTGTATTTTATAAAAATTAAGCTTTTTGAATAGATTTAAATAGTTTTTAACTACTAAACACAATTATTATTAATCACAAATAACAATCATGCATAATTCCCATTATCACAAAACCACACGAATAAATTGCACGTTTTCACGTTACGCGATAACATTACAGTTAACATTCAATCACATAAGCATAACTTAATAATCACATTGTTAATTATCATCAATTTAACATTACTGATTATTGTTAAGTCACCAACGTTCAACGACAACCAGTGTGTGCTCCCAACACGTGTATGCAAGACTTAACGGAAATAACGGAGTTTGGTAACGGAAAATTACCGGATGTCACATTTGGATTTATTCAGACGCGATTTGTAATGATTTGTGGCTTTTGCTTTATAAATCTTCTGTACTAGATTAGGACCAGTGTCTTTTGAGCCTGTTCTACACACATCTTGTTCACATTATTAGTAATAATAGAAGATTATTTTTAAAGAAACTGCATTTGTTCCTTTAAAGATATGATCCTCATCATTAATGTTGCCTATAGAAACAAATATGTTCTTGAAATCATTTTTCAAGTCAGACATAGATGTTTGTGACTCGTTTATTTTCTTTGTTTTCAAAGTTTATTTTTAATTACAAATCTTATCCTTATTTGACAATTTTGAACAAACTTTTGAATCAACTGAAACTTCCAAACTTTCATTAAACTCTGATGATGAATTACAAGATGGTTTTTCATTACAATCTTATTTTCTATAGAATCTAATTCATCATCACTCCCCATTTTTCAACTAAACCATCTATCTTCACACTTTCTTCAAAAAAATTGTCATTATTAATATTATTTTTGTTTTTGTGACAGGGTCAACAGTCAATGAAACATTGATTGAAGGTGTGAAGTCAGATTTTAGTTGAAAACCTAAGCCATAGGTTTCTTCATCATGAGTTAGGATTGATGAGGGCAAGATGTATAATCATGATTAATTGGTGGTGCAATGTTAGCATAACCCACTCCATTTTTGCCACCATAATCTTGTGTTATACGTGACTTGATATACCTTCAAACATGTTGGATGATAGTTCAATTTATCAACAGCTAATTTTGCAGATGAGAGTTCACTATTGAGTTTGTTAATTTCTAAAGATAATTCGTCATTGAGTTTTGTCAAATCTTTATGTTACATTCTTTATCATGAAGATTTAGTTTGATTCGTAAATAGATTTGTTCAAACCTTCAATTTATTTTTAAAAATTTCTCATCTGTTTTATACTTACGAGGGATATTGAAGTTTTTCAACTTCTAATATCAAGCGTTCATTGTGAACTCTATTATTTACACTTTTCTTTACACATATCTGACACAGATAAATATATACTTCATCGGTTTCTTCTTTCTTCTTTGTCTCTTCATAGACCACATTCACCATAAAGGCCTTCTGTATTTTTGGTTCATATGCTTAATTAGATGCTGGAGTATTCTCAACAACACTTTGCTCTTTGGCACATGCAGAAGCTGGAGCAGGCTCAACAGCTTTATCTAACTCTTCAACCTTGACTGGAGCAAGCTCAACAGTCTCTTCCATAACATCTTCAAACTAAGCTGGAGTAATCTTAACAGCTATTTCTTCATCAAGAACTTCTTCAATTATCATCTTTGTTTCTTGACCAAACACTCCTTCAAGCAGATCCTCAGACACAAACTCTGTCAATATATTCTTTTCTTTTTTCTTCTCAACTAGTTCGCCCTCATTTTGAATTTCAGCTATCAAAGCATTAGACAGCTGCATATCTAGTATCTCCATTTGATCAGACTAGTCACATTCACCTTCGGTCTGAGATACTAGAGCTTTGTTGTTGTTGGAAGAACTTGGTTTATCACTTTTTGTTTCAACCTCCAATGTCACCATCTTCTTTCCATGATCACTCTGATTTGACCTGTGTTCAGTACATTATCGGGCAAAATGTCCAGGCTTATCACAGTTGTAACACCTCAGACTAGACTTATTAAATCCTATCTTGCTTGAGTTGTTTATCCTAAACACCTTTCTTCCTGTTCTCCTTGCAAAATTCTTAGCTCTGTACACTACCATAGCCATCTGTTATTTAATGTCATTCTCTTCAACGTCATCAGGATTAACTTGTTGCAAATCATCCACCAAGATGTTAGGTGCACTAAGTCTTTCAGCTGAAAATGCTTCATAGCTATTCATGAATGTATTGAATAATGCCAGATGTTCTTCAGCTATTTGGATGGTTTGTTTGGGTGGTTGGGAGTTAACAACAAAAGCTTGTTGTGTAGGTTGAGAAACTTGAGTCTGTGGGTAAGCTTGAGGTTGGGATAAATTTGGAGCTTGGACATAAGGAGTTTAAGGAGTTACTTGATGTTAAGGAAAGGACTAGGACAAGGCTTGGTTTTTAATGGTAGGAAGGGTAGAAGATGCTGACTGTTGTTGTTGACATAGTTAGGAATAGCTGACATGATAGTTTGGGTAATTGGCCATTTTTGCATACAATGCTGATGCTTCAGCTCCCATTGAGTTTATGTAGTTGGCAGCCCTCTACGTATCATCCATATCATAAGACTTGATGGTAGAAATAAGATCACTGAGTGTTAAAGTGAACAGATCCTTGGTTCTTTTGATGGTTGTGCAGTTGCTGTTCCAGCTATACGGTAGAGAATTGAACAGCTTTTTGTTAACTGCTATATTATCCAAGATGATTCTTGTACTTTTCATCTTAGTGACTAGTTTCACGAACCTAGACATCTGAGCTTCCAAAGTCTCACCCAGTATATGATTAAACATGTTAAACTCTTGGTTCAACATATCTTTTCTGCTTTCTCTCATATATTTATTCCCCATAATTTGTTCCTTCATTGCGTCCCATAAATCTTTAGTCTTTCTAAAATCTTTGAACTTCTGTGCAATCTCAGTCGTGAGTGCCATAGTGATTGCATCACAGGCTTTATCATCCAGTTGCTCTTTTCATGTCCTCTTCATCCTACAAATGTTCAGGTTTTGGGATCAATTCATTCTTATCATTCGTATACACTGGAATGTATGGTCCTTGCTTAATTGATCTCATCAACTGGGGTTCAGTATACATGATATGGTTCTCAAACCTGAATGTCCAATCAGGGTAATCATCTTCACTGAGCAGCCGAGGTGGCTTCATGCTCTTACCAATCTCATTGTCTAGATTCAAAGTGGCAGTAAGATGCTTCAGATTAGCCATTTTCTTAATCAGAAAGTCAGTTTCTTCACAAATTCTTCAAAAATTTTTAAACCCAAAGTTCTCGCGCGAATGATCAACTTATCGCGTGAAATCTTCAAAGTTCTCGCGCGAACAAAGAAAAACTTCTCGCGTGGAAACTTTTGTAACTGATTTGTGCGAAAACTGAAAGTTGTCGCGTGAACTAATTTTGTTGTAACAAACTTTTAACCGACTCTTGTGAAATCTTCAACTTCTCACGCGAAAAGTAGCTTTTCGGGACGAAAACACAATTTTTTGCCTGAATTGTTCTGTGTGATTTCGAGTCTTTCAGCCTCAAATTTTTATCCAATTGATTAAAATTTGATTTTGAGTCTTTAGCCTCAAATTTTTATCCAATTGATTGAAATATGATCCTAATTGTCTCTAATTGATCCAATTAATCTCGTTTTAAGCTCAAGAGGTCATCAAATCAACGAACATGCAGTTTATCAGCTTCAACATCTTCAAATGATTAATCTCAGCAAAAATAAGCAGAAAACTTAGAACAACCGAGAATTTAATGCTAAAAAATTCTACAAAACACTTCTTTAGACTTTAATCAATCGATGTAGAGCAACAAGGCTCTAATACCAATTGTACGGATCAACACAATACAATTAGATCAATCTCGTGATAAGAATACGGAATGTAATCATCATGGTAACAAGATTGAATATAGAAAAGATGAACCCAATCAAGTAAATAAACTTCCAAAACAATAGATCTCTGATTCGATTATAGTGCAGTAGTACAGTGCAGTAGTACAAATCAGGAAAGTGAAAATATCTCTATCAAAGTGCTAACTATTACAAAGCAAAACTTCTATTTATAAACAAAAAGAAGTTCTCGCGGAGAAGCTGTTTACGCGCGATAACTCTAGGTTCTCGCGTGACTTGATCTTGATCTTCATCTTGATTTGATTTCCCGAGCCTCATAGGTTCAACCTCTACACAAATCAGAGAGCAATACTACTCGAATTTATTTACATCTTGTGTTCATGTTTATCAATTGATTCAATCTTATCCGTAATGTCAATATTTCGCGTTTTCATTACGAGATCGATCTACATATTGTACTGATCCTTACAATTCGTATCAGAGCCTTATTTCTCTAGATCGATTGATTTGAAGATTGAAATGAGACTTTTGGAGTGTTTTTGAACCTTATTCTTGAAGATCTTCTTGATTGCTACAAACTTTAATCATTTTTGAAGATGGTGAAACTAATAATCTTGGCATTTGAAGATTTGAAGATGTTTTTGACCTTAATCAAGCTTGATTGAATCAATTAGAGACAACTAGGATCTTATTTGAACCTTAATCACTAATTGAACGTTTAATTAATCAAACATTAATCAATTTGGTGAAAACTTGAAGCTAAAAATCTTTGAAATTGCACAAATGGATCAAGCAAAAAGTTGGTGATTCTGTGAGAAAAGTTGGTAATCGCGCGAAAAGTATTAGTTTTCGTAGAAGTTTGTTACAAAAAGATTCATTTCGTGCGAGAAGTTTAGGTTTTCGAAAAATTCAGTTTTAGAACTTTCAGCGCGAGGACTTGAGTATTTGTGCGAAAAAATTCAAGTTTGAAGATATTTGTAGAAGTTGATTTTAAGTTGTGAAAGATGGCTAATCTGAAGCACATTACTGCTACACTCAATCGGAACTAGCACAAAGCTCCCCGACTTCTCAGCGAGGAAGACTATCCGGATTGGGTTTATCGCTTTGAAAACCAAGTCATCTACATGGAACCCAGGATGATGAGATCCATTAAACAGGGTCCATACTTTCCAATTTACACTAATGATAAGGGATACTCAGTGCCAAAGCCTGAGCATCTATGAGATGAGGAAGACATGAAAAAGAGAGAGATTGATGACAAAGCGTATGCTTCCATCACTATGGCACTTACAACTGAGATAGCCCAGAAGTTCAAGGACTACAGGAAGGCGAAAGATTTATGGGATGCTATGGAAGAGCAGATAATGGGAAACAAAGACATACTGGAAAGCAGGAAAGACATGCTTAACCAAGAGTTCAATATGTTCAATCATATTCTTGGTGAAACTTTGGAAGCCCAGATATCTTGGTTCATCAAACTCATAACCAAAATGAAGAGTGCAGGAATTACACTGAAGAACATTTCAGTGAACAAGAAGTTGTTGAACTCACTACCGTATAGCTGGAACAACAACTGCATTACCATCAAGAGAACCAAAGATTTGCTTACACTATCCCTGAGCAATCTAATCTTGACCATCAAGTCCTATGACATGGATGACAAAAAAAGGGCTGCCAATTATATAAGCACAATGGGAGCTGAAGCATCTGCTTTGTATGCCAAAATGGCTAGTAATCTGAATTACTATGTCAGCTACTCCCAGTTGTGTCAGCAATAGCAACAATCAGCATCAGGTCATTCAACTATCAAGGATCAATCTTTGCCTCAAGTTCAACCATTTATCCCATCCTATCATCAAAGTCAATCATCTCAACCTGTAGTTTACACTAGAGACGTGTTTGTGGAGCCTGAGCATATGATGCCCATTCCTAACCTAGTAGATGATGAAGGTGATGGTTTAGATTTGATTGATTATGATTCCAGCGATGATGAGAATAATGATGATGATGATGATGATGATGGTGATAATGATGAGGATGATGATGATGGAATGATGATAATGATGATCAGGAAGGAGATATGGGTACTACTACAGGTATTGCTGGATCATCGGGTACTGAAAATATCTCCGGACCAAGTCCTGATGATATAGTTGAGTACACACCATTAGACCCTGCTTCAGAAGCGTCCTATGAAAGAGAATTCTATACATTCCAGCAAAAGATCATTGCTGAGGAGAAAGAAGAAGAGAATTTTGATGACTTGGAAGAAGGAATAGAGTATACAGATATATTTGAAAACAGGCTTAAAGACTTGTTTTAAGACACTTTGATTGAAGAGGGAAAGATCGTAGGAGAGCAAGCAATAAATAAACGACTGACGAGTCAGCTGATGTTACTGGTGAAAGTGCTGTGAGTCAAGTCGGGAACTTAACTGTTGCAGCTCCTCCTCCATCAGCTTATATTCACACGCTGAGGCATTCCAAACCTTTCACAAGGTACGGGAACTCAGAACCTATTATCAGTTGGGCTTATGATGAAGAGAAGAATATGTATATAGTGAAGAGAAGGGTGGAGCTATTGAGTATTTCCAAGACGAACACGACTTTCATACTCTACGAGCATCAGATTTTTATGCCATGGGTCGTGTTCCATTTATTAACCCTAGCAACTATATCAAAGCGAATTGGATCAGAAATATGATTTGGAAGCAGAGTAAAACCAACTTCAAGGACTTCAACACTGCTAAATCTAATGTCATTGAAGATGATACCCGGATTGATCCAAACCCTAACAATCCTATGAAGATAAGGGTTTATAGACATCCGAGGTACGCGAAGAAGATCCCTATTCACGCCAATTAATAGCTTGTCAAAGCTTAAGAGGTGGAATTATGAAAAGAAGACGGGCCATGCGTTGATAAAGTGTGAAGATAAGGAATATCGTGTCATCGACCCTGTGGATTTTCTCAAATTTGGAAAGGAAGATTTGATGAAGTTGTAGGCTTGTCGAATTGCAGCTGACGAATCTGTACATTTCATAGCAGCACAGTTCGGTTGGATGATCATGAAGGCCCTGAACGACAAGATGTACGCTTATGGAGGCAGTTATCAGGTTGATGATGTGAACTTTCAAAAGCATTGATTTACCGAGCCTAGGGGAAGATTGTAGGGGTTGAACCTAGAGGCTGGGGAAATCAAATCAAGATAAGAAGATCAAGCCTTGCGAGAAGTTAAGTTGCCGCGTGAAAACTGGTTCTCGCGCGACAACATAAAGTCGAGCGAGAACTCTTAATTTTGTATAAATAGGAGTTTTGTAATATAATTAGTAAGTTTTTTGTTCATTTCCTGATTTTGCATTTACTGTAATTTGTAATCAAATCAGAGAGCAATACTACTCGAAGTTATTTATATCGAGCAATACTACTCGAAGTTATTTATATTTTGTGTTCATGTTCATCAATTGAATCAATCTTATCCGTAATGTTAATATTCCGCGTTTTCATTACGAGATCGATCTACTACTGATCCTTACAATTATAGATTTGTTAAAGAAATTATTTTTAATTTGGATATGCAGGAAGAAATCATTCAAGTTCCATACCCGATAATGATTGAATTACTTAAATTAGGGAAGAGAATGTAAAAAACCTAGTTCATTCCATTTGTGATTGCTAATCATATCCATCAAATGTATATAACTAGCAAGAACTGACCCACGATTCGCTGCGGGAAAAACTATGATTCGCATGTCTAGTCGTCAATTCATATCTAAGAAATCAGGACATATGTGAAAATCATCGTGTTCTTGACCTAATATAACGTTTTGTGTTTTTTATGAAACTACCCAATATAAAATTTTAAGTTTTTATGGCATTCAACCTTAAGCACAAAATCTACAAAAAATCTCATAAAGATGAAGGTTTAATGGGACAGGCTGCTTGAGCCTTGCGCACACATCCCTTCAATAAATAATAAATAATCCCATCAAATATAAATTTGGTCTCCATTTGTGTTCACAATTCGGAATGCCTCTCTCTCCACTCTTCTTCTTCTTCTTTTCTCTTCAAAATTAAATACTTCAGATAGAAAAATCTCCACTCGATAATGAAGATTAAAAAACATATATTACAGATATTCAAAGAGCCTGTGAAGATTTTGACCAGAAAAGATGATGTATTTTATTTCAAAGAGAATATATAGATAGATAAGGCATGATAAGATATTGGACAGCGGGGGAATTGACCCTTATTATATGGCGGACAGGTGTCAAAAGTCACCACAACTCGTGAGTACGTGGCATCACATGCATGTCCAATTCAAGAAAAGAAGACGTGCGATGCATTAGAGAGCTGTACGTTGACTGTGCATAAAAGAGTTGTAAATTACGGTTAACAAAACTTCAAATTGTTATAGATATAATACCCTCAAGTATTATATTAGAAACAAACTAATCGGATTATTTACAAAATTGACGCAATCATTTGCTATCATTGATCAAATATAACGTAGGCATGAGATTTCTTCTCTTTGTTTTCGCAAAAACTAGCGTTCTGCATGGATCCCTCTCCTATATTATATATATATATATATATATATATACGAGGAATCCTAAAAAAATCACAATCTCATGTGAAAACTAATGTAAAACAAATGAAACCGGTAATATAATTTAAAATTTTTTTATCACTGCCCTTATATTTGCGTATGTATATTTGTATATATATATATTTAGAGTTCATTTTGAAAATATATTCTTCTGGTTTACATTTAAACCCTTCCCTGTATATATTTATTCTCATGATGATGCCATCATCATTACATTCAAAGTTTCTCTACAGACTCCCTAGACGAAACAAAGAAATATAAGAGTGTAATTAATAAGAGAATTTAAAAAACAAATATAGAGAGAACGAGGATGAAAACATAGATTTGAAATGTTGTATGTTAGATGCATTTAAGCTCAATCAACTCCGTAACGCCATACTTTCTAAAGTTAGCAGTTATCAAGACCTCAAATAAACATCCTATTCTTAGAACTCTGTCTCATCGACTTGATAAAGCTTTGTACTTCTTTGAAGTCAAGAAGCATGATCTCATTTTGTTTGCCTCAAATCTATAAAAAGAAAGCTTCTATGTGCTCAAAGACATACTGCAATAGTGTCCTACATGTCAAAGATAGGTGTTGTGACCAAAGCTCTAATCTTAATTACAATGGCGGTATGTCTCGCCTCAGTTGCTCATGCCATGTCAGGCCAAGTAATTTTATACAACCCACCTTATGCTCGTAAGTAATTTCATATCTTCAGGATACTTATCTATCTTTCAATTAATTTGAGCTTTTATTGGCCTTTTCAAGCATCAAGATGTTTCAGTTCAAAAGATCAAGGTGTCATGGTCGCAAGAGCGCATAGCAGCCTTTTTGCATATGGAAAAGCATGTGGAAGGAAGTACCGCATTCGCTGCTTAAGTGGAACAAACAAAGCCATTCGTGATGCATGCACTGGGAATACTGTTGATGTTACTGTTGTAGATCGTTGTGAGGCATGCGCGTCGAATGAACTTCAAATCTCGCAAGAGGCGTTTGCAAAAATTGCCCGTCTTACTTTCGGGAGAGTTAACGTTGAATATGAACAGTATGTGCTAATTTCTCTTCTTGAACGTATGAGTTTTCGTGTGTCATCGTGCTAATTGGGGATTTTTTGTGGTGGTTTGCAGGATCTGATTATACATAAAATGGACATGAAAGAATAAATAAAAGCATATATCCTATTATGCCTTTTAGTACTACCAAGGCCAAGAGCATATGAATAAGTGTGACATGTTAGATACTACTATCATGATAATAATGAACTTCTTGAATAAAAAGGTTGCATTTAGTTAATCGTGGGTCCATCTTTTGTGCTCAGTATTAATCATCATGTGATTGAATAATTAAGATGAGCATAAAAATTGAAAAAAAAATGCTTATAAAACACATCACCTTGGTTTTATTTTTCCTAAAGTGTTGAGAAAAACTATGAGATGTTTAAAAAATAGAAATTAATAAGTTAGTGAGACTAAAAAGATTATAAAAATTATATTTATGACTAAACACTTTCAACTTTAAAATTAAAATATTTTTTCATAAATTTTGGGAGATAATGAATAAGATGCGTTTCAACACATTTTCTAAACCTTTATACATTACCTGAAATGTAATGGATTAGGGAATAATTAGGGAGAGTTAACCAATTAACTATGAGTTTGTTGTCAAACTGGTCTAATAGAGCACAGAGTGGAGCCGGGGAAGAGATGATGAAATTTCGGCCCCGGGTGGGAACATCACGCCTGGTTCCGATGAAAAAATAAACCCCCGAACAGGAGAATAATCACCGGGATTCAACGGATATTTTGCGTTTTCCCAATTGTACCTTATACCACACACAACACATAGGGAAAATTTCGAGAAAAACGAGAAAAAATAGGATGACACCTTATAAAATGAAAAAAAAACTCCGAAAATTGTAATATTCTGATGTGCCAGGCTGGAAAACTGTGGAACATGGAACAACTCCCTTCCCTTAGTATTAAAGTAATGAGAAAGAGATGCGAGAAAAGAAAATTATTATATTATTGGTTAGCTAGTGTATTTACATGGAAGATATAACAGACATTTATAGAAGTAGATAACCTAAAACAACTATTAAAGTAATATGATAATCACTAAGTCAAGCATATCTCTAATAAACACTATAGTTAAAAAGCTTATCAAGAAAATCCAATGGGACATTAACATTACTAAAAGGGAAAAATATGTAGCGTGCATTTTCTCCTCGTGATGAATATAAACTGAACTTCCTATGTTGTCGCAGATCAAACCTATAAACCAATTTCTTAAATGTTAAGGTCGGAATTGATTAAGTAATTATGTCTGTCAAATTGTCGCAGGAACAGATTTATTGGACGGTAATATCATCATATTTATTTCTATGAATTATGTGTGAAAAAAAACATTGACGAAAAATATGATTCGTTCTTTCACCTTTGATGTATCATTTCTTAAGTTGAGCAATACACGATAAGTTGTCTTCATTTAAAATTTATGTACGTTGCTGCAGGATCGTTGTTGGTTTCACAACACACGTTTATCTCACAAGCTGACTTAATCTCACTCGGTTTGATGAAGCAGAATCTCTAACTAAGTTCATAAGTAATAATAAGTTAATGAAAACAAATGAACACAATAATAGTTTTTCAAGGTACTTGTATATATTACTTCTCAACTCAGTATTACAAGACTCTTACAAACATGGTTACAAAGTTACAATGACAAACTATATATACTACTATCTACATCCGGTTATACTTGGATAACCAGCTGGAATCTACAACTAGACAAATATTACATTGTTAGAAGTAAAGTATCTATGATAAAATACTATCTAGATTAGGTTGTCATGATAGGTCCATGACTTAGGTTTTGTCACCAACTAAAAGTGACAACTATACTAACTGATAATGGGTGAACAGTTGATTAAAGTATGATCAACTACATGGGCGTGAAAAAACGCCAGGCAGTATATCAGAGGTTGCAGCGGATGTCAGACAGACCATACTTATGTCCATTGGTTCATAGTTGGTTCTTCTGAAGCTAAATGCCTTCGGAAGAATAAGTTCTTCCGAGGCCATTTATACTTCGGAAGAATCAACTTCTTCCGAGTCTTCTGCAAGTCTTCAGGACTTTATACTTTTGAAGACTTTGTCTTTAGGATCTTCTAAGTTGTATACTTCGGAAGGAGAACTACTTAGTCTTAGAAGACTGAGTTCTTACTTCAGAAGCTCTTCAACCTTGAGCTTTGGAAGGTCCTTGACATGTCTTTGGAAGAGTAGCTTTGTCTTTGTCTACTCCCAGGCTGATGAGCCTGCCTATGACCTCCACTCTCCTCTGGTTGTTGATACTCTCTTGGGTGGCTGCTGCTGTTTTGTTGCTTGTAGCCAGCAACTTCCCAGTATAAATTCTTCCTTTCTTTTTCTGCTTCTCTAGCCTTTCTTCCTCTAGAAGCTTTTCAGCAGTGAGCTTCCTCTTCCCTTTAGGATCAGAGGAAGATTCAGCCGTTGGAGACTCAGGCTTAGAGGTTTCAGGTTGGGGAGAAGGGTTTGTACTTGTGGTGCTTGGGAGATGGGAGTTGTAAGGAAGTCCTCACTATTGACCTCAGAGGCAAGGTCAAGAATGGCCTTTGTGATGAACAGGTCATCGTACAAGGAATATAGTTCAGTTATTCCTTCGACAGCTTGGATTTTGCTTTGGAAGTAATTGGAACTGCACTACATGTCCTTTCTAAGTTGGTTGCTAGGCCATCAGTCTGTATTTCCTTTTTTAAGTTAATTTCAGGTTCAATAAAGACCTTAGGTTAACCAACTTCCTCCTTAAAGGTAGGTGGTGCACTCAGCCTTTGTAGCTCTTCAGCTCCAAAATAGGCTGTGGCAACATCAGGGGAGGGTTTTTCAAGGGAGGAGCTTATCAGAAATTTGGTTAAGAATCTGTCAAGGTCAATAAGCATCCTTGGCTCCACTTGAATGGAAATAGAAGGTGGTTGAGGAAAGATAGTTGCAGGATGTTGTTGTGTGGGATAGAAAGAAGAGATGGCATCAAGGGAAGTACTGATGGCAAGGCTGGGTTCCACATGTCTTTGTTTCTGTACATTCTCCCCCTTTTTGGTGGCATCATCTTGGAAGTAGATGAGCTGGAGGAAGAACTTAAAGAAACATGAATTGGTACATGCCTAGCAGACTTCTCAATCTGTTTCTTAGCTAGGTGAGCCTTGAGATGTTCAATCTCAAGTGGCAGACCTATCCTCTAAAGTCTAATTCAAGGTTTGAGACTTTAGAAAGCATGTCTCTGAGAGTGAGTTTCAGACTACCCTTATCTTCTTTTGAAGAATCATTGGGAGATGAGATAACATACCAAGTATGTTCATTATCACCACCAGTAGTGCTTTCATGGCGCCTTGGATACCCTTGCTTACTGATGTCTCTTTTAGTGGCCTTAATTGGCAAGGTTGCCGTAGACTCAGTCTCACTGGTGTTACCACTATCCTGAGAGGTTAGTGAAACACTCTCAGTAGTGGCAGCTGAGCCTACATGAGTCACCTCCACATCGGTTGGACTCACCTCAGTTAGGTTTAGCTGATGTGGGCTAGAAATCAAAGGTTCCTTGGGGCTCAATTGATCTTGAGAGTGGTGTGGTAGATCAATATCATGGCCCGGATGGAACATAATGTCCTCATCAGGTCAGGTTAATAGGTTAACAAGAGCCTTTGTTTATTGATTATTGAGTAGATTTGAAACTTATTCATTATGTTATTGTGAGTATTGTGTTGATTCAGTGGGATTTCTAAGTTTATTCATCAATTGCATTGTTATATCGATCACAAGTACCAACAATATGGTATCAGAGCCATTGTGCTCTTGATTGGTTGAGTTTATGTATTTTTGAGCTTAAAGTCACTGTTCCATTCAACACTGTTCTGATATGCTTGTTTTGGATATGGAAATCGATTGAGGCTTGTTCGTATTTGGTGTGGGAAGCTATAGAAATCATCAGATCTCAAATTCATTGAGATTTGGATGAGTTTGAGTTGATTTAGTGCTGAAAAAGTTTTTCAGATACATTGGGCAAAACTAGAGTTCTTCCAGGGAAACTGCCACTTGACTCAGCGAAACTACATAATTTGTGGTTTTTGGATTTGGTTTCTTTGCCTCAGCAAAAGTACCTCATTTTGAATGAAAGTTCACCTTCTTTGATTGCCAAAGCAAGCGAAAGTGCTGCCGAAATTATCCTCAGAACAAAAGTTCTACTAGTTTAAGCAAAACTGTCGCCGAAACTAGAGTTTCTAAGCACTCATTCAAGGGAAACTGCTGTTCATCTTCTGAGCGAATCTACTAGCGAATTTATCAGTGAATTTATCAACGAATTTATAGATTCTTCAGTGAAATTAATACTGTTTAAAAAATGACATCCACCAATATCACCATTTCTGACTTGGAGAGTGTTGCACCCAATAGGCCACCAAGGCTTATAAATGGTGATAACTTTGAGGATTGGAAATGATGTTTAAAAACCTTCTTTTATTATACTGATCATAATCAATGGGAGTCAATAGTGAATGGTCCACACACTCCAACTGTCACTGTTGGTCAAGTTACTTCACCAAACACCGATCCATCAACCTTTACCGAAAGAGACCTCAAGCTAATCTATCATGATCAGAAAGCTTTCAGGGCTTTAACTTTATGTTTATCATAAGACATCTACAATCATTTTGCTGAACACATGAATGCAAAATCATTGTATGATTCTCTGTGTGAATTTGATGATGGAAATGAAGATCTGAAGAAGGACAAGAAAGCCCAAGCTGAAAAGGAGTTCAATTCATTCGTAGGACACAAGAATGAAAGCCTTACAGATATTACCAATCGATTTTTGTCTATCTCAAGCACTCTAAAGAAATATGATGAATAGTTGGGTAACCATGAACAAGTTACTAAGCTCTTGGACTCTCTTCCACCGCAATGGAGCTTGCAAGTCAGGATGTTGAAGCAAGAAATAAACTTTGTTAACTATAAACTCATGGATGTCATCAAAAAACTAAAATAGTTTTGATTTGGATGTGAAAAGGAGGGTATACAATCAATCCATGATGCCAGCCACAGTGTATCAACAAAATGCCGCATTGATCTCATCCGCTGCAAACTCGTCCATGTATGGTTCAGCTTTTGGTGGTTCTATTGGATATGGCGTATCAAACAAGTCTGGTGGTTGATTTACAAGTGTTGGTTCAAGCTCAAAGACATCCGTCACTACTCAAATTCCATCTGACACAATGGCATTATTTAGAATGTTTGTACACAGCTATGAAGCTTTGGTTGCAGGGGAGCTGAAGGGAAAAGGAATGACTGTTGAAGACATGTATCAGGTGGATCCTGATGACTTAGAGGAAACTGATATCCAATGGCAGATGGCCATGCTCACATTGCATACCAGAAGATTCATGGAACGAACTCGAAGAAGGAACTTTGGCAATAAAAATCAAAACTCTAAACTTGGTTTTGATAAGTCAAAATTAAGATGCTTTAATTGCAAACAGTTGGGGCACTTTAAAAGAGAATGTCCATCTCCTATCATCACTAAACCAGGAACTTCTGGAACTTCCAAAGTTATTCAGATCACCGACAAGGAAGAAGCCAAGCTAAAGAAGGAAACACCACTCATTTAAAACTTTGATTGGAGTGCTGAGATTAAGGAAACTAAAGAAGAAATCAATCATGCTCTAGTGGCTGAGGTGGTGAACAATGATGTGGATTCTGTTGAGAACTTTGATCCTTTCAGGGAGTTCAAGAGTGAGATTCAAGAAGAAGCTATTGGTGAAAGTAGTAAGCAACAGGTTCAAGTTGAAGAGGTGAAGATTGGGAAAGTCAAGGAAGAAAAATGTGATTATGACTATGTTCAAGAGAAAGTGAGTTTGTGAAGCTGATGAGTTCGGGAAACAACAAGTTAAAGTGAGTGGAGTGAAGCTGAATGTCTGTAATCAAGAAAAGAAAGAGAAAAGTGAAGCTGAGGAGACCAGGAAGAAATCATTAGAGGAGGAAGAATGCAAGGAGAACACTCCGGTCTGTCATTGCGAAAAGGCCCTAGCTGCTGAAAAAGTAGTTATGGGCTCCCTTATGAGGTAATTCAAGACATGTGTTCTCCTCCATAAAAAATCCGTTTATTTGGGGTTTATAAAACTAACAGATTATTGTTAGAAAATGAAAAAGAATTAAAACAAATAAATAAGGAACTTAAAACAAATGAGTCTAAATACTTTGTCAAGTTAAATGAAGCTTTAAAGGAAAATGAGCATTTAAATGAAATCTTATGGAAAGAAACGTTAAAATAAATGCTTTAACTGAACGTGTAGCACTTGCTAAATTTGAAACAAGCAAATTAAAACCCAAACTTGAAAAGTGGACAATTTCTAGGATGAAACATGAGGAGGATTGCAAGAAACAATGGGGGGGCCTAGAATTAAGACTGGTCTGGGAAGCGAAGAAACCACTCATATTTATCCTCCTATAAGTACTTATTGTTATTCTCCAATGCCTATACCTCATCCAACTAATGAATTAATTCAGAAAGATACTAGTAGTTTGTATGCAGGTTTCGAAGGAGTGAATCATAAGGAAATTCGAGAGGAATATGATTATGGTGCAAGTAGTGGTCTGGGCAGCTCTAGTCTTAGCATTTCAGATTCTAAAAAGTCTCCAATAGACAATAGTTTAAGTAGATTTGTTTCCCAAAAGTCTATTACAGACAACGGCATGTGTAGTTCTAGCTCTAGTCCAGCTTGTTTATCTTCAGATGTCTATGAATCAAATCGTGATGTTTCAAATGCTTGTGTTAATAGAAATGATGGTTGTTCAAGTAAAGCTTCAGATAGACATACTAACTTAAATTGTTTTGAAAAGTTCTTCTCTCATCCTATCCCATCTTTTACACCAATTTGAATCTCTAAACCTAAAGAAATGGAGACAACTTCCTCAAAAGTTTGAAACATTATTGTAAATGAATCTAGATCTGCTAAAATTAAGGTCACAAAAGAAAATTTAAAAGAATCATATGACTCTAGTAGCAATTCTGAATGTGAGGAAGAGATATTAATACATCAAGCTCCTATTTCAAAATGTAAGAAGAAAGCTTTAAAGTCCCGATGTTTTAGATGTGGGAAGGATGATCATGTAATTAAAGTTTGTCTTGAGGTTGTTAGTAGAAATGTAAATAATAGTTCATTAGGAAGTAGATTAAATCATTTTGTAAATAATTGTTTCTGTAAAAAATCCTTTATTCCGAGACATAAGTTAGTCACAACTTGGGTACCAATTTCCAAATCTTAACAATTTTTTGTTTATATGCCAGGGTTATTCCAGAAAAGCTATCAATAGCTTCTGGCATGTTAATAGTGTATGTTCAAGGCATATGACCGGGTTGAAGGACCTACTTACAAATTATCGCATAATAAATGAGGATATGTTGATTTTGCTGGAGGCAAGAAGGGTGGAAAGATGATTGGTCCAGGAGAAGTCTCAAATGGTTCCTTGACTCAGGAGAAAGTGAACTATGTCCTAGAATTGGCATTCAATCTGTTAAGTGTATCACAAATCTGTGATAAAGACATTCCAGTGTTGTTTATGTCAAATGAATGCTTGTTTCTTAAACCAGAGTTTATTATTCCAGAAGATCAGTGATCATGCATGCTCCAAGAAAGAATGATACTTATCTTCTAGATATGGGATCACAAGAATCTACCTCCATTATGACATGTCTCCTGTCCAAAGCTTCATCTTCTAAATCCTTTCTATGGCATAGACGATTAGGCCATGTTAATTTTAAAAATATAAATAAATTGGTTAAGAACAATCTTGTGAGGGGGCTACCACTTAAAGATTTTTCAGTGGTAGAAAAGTGCATGGCATGTGCTCAAGGAAAACAGCACAAAAAACCACACAAGCTTAAGCTTGAAAATACAATTTCAAAACCCTTTCAAATGTTACATACTGATTTATTTGGTCCTATTAGTGTTAAATCTATTGCTAAGAAATCTTATTGTTTGGTTGTTACAGATGATTATTAAAGATACTCTTGGGTAAGATTTCTAGCAAACAAAGGAGACACTACAGAAGAGCTTTAGAAGCTGATCTTCTCACTTGAAACCATCAACAAAAAGAAAGTAATGGCCATCCGAAGTGATAATGGAACTAAATTCAGAAACCATATCTTTGACTCTTTCTGTGCGAGCAAAGGGATTCTCAGATAGTTCAGTGCTGCCAGGACACCTCAACAAAATGGTGTTGCTGAAAGGAAGAATAGGACCCTTATCGAAGCAGCAAGAACTATGCTGATTGAGTCAAAGCTTCTAATTATGTTCTGGGAAGAAGCTGCCAATTAAGCTTACTATATACTAAACAGGGTTCTTATTGTGAAAGACAAAATGAAAACTCCTTATGAGCTTCTTCATAAATGGATACCCTTGATTGGCTTATTTCATCCATTTGGTTGATCATGTACTTTGCTAAACACTCAAGCTCAGAAGTTAAAGTTTGGAGCAGTCTCTGATGAATGTTTCTTTGTTAGCTATTCTTCCTCACAAAAGGCGTATAGAGTGTACAACAAAAGAACGCATATTGTGCAGGAATCATTCTATGTTGATTGGCAGGAGTCTAATTCACCAAACATGGGGTCAGACCCAACATGGTTTTATGACTCCAATACTGTCTCCAAATCTTTCAACTTTCCAGTATTTGACGATGATGTTGTTCATCAAGCCAATGTGCAAATCATTCCTCTAACTGAACCTCCTCCACCTGAACCTCATCCACTACAACCAATTGACCCTCCACCCCAACCTCCACTTGATGTTCCACCCACTCCTCCACCATAACCAATTCCTCTATCCCAACCAACTTCCTCTTCACAATCATCATATACCACATCTTCATCTCATTCCAATCCATTAACCCTTAACACCAACTTCAAAACCTTAAAAGACCATCCACATGATTTCATCATTAGTTCCATTACAGATTCAATCTGGATTGTGTGATGACACGGATTCAATCTGGATTGATAAATGAATGTCTTTATGCATGTTTCTTATCTTAAATCGTTCCGAAAAATATCTCAGCAGCACTTTAAGACCCAAGTTGGGTTGAATCTATTCAGATGAAGCTTCAATAGTTCAGGAAACTAAAAGTTTAGCAATTAGTTGATCGTCCTCCAAATAAGGTTCCCATTGGTACCAAATGGGTATACCGAAACAATCTAGATGATCGGGGAGTTGTAATAAGGAACAAATCAAGGTTAGTTGTTCAGGGATTTGCTCAGGAGGAGGGAATTGACTATACTGAAGTGTTAGCTCCAGTTGCTCACATTAAAGCTATCAGAATCTTTCTGGCTCATACTACTCACAAAAACTTTAAAGTCTTTCAAATGGACATGAAGTATGCATTTCTTTACAAGAACATTGATGAGGAGATTTATGTTTGTCAACCACCAGGTTTCAAGGATCCAGATTTCCCAGACAAAGTATATAAACTTGATAAATCCTTATATGGATTACATCAAGCACCTCGTATCTGGTATGAAACTTTGACATAATATCTCTCAAGGATCTATAGACATGACTCTAAGAAGGAAGTTTATGGTGAAATACTGATTGTTCAAGTGTATGTTGATGACATCATTTTTGGGTCAACAAATGAGAATTTATGTAGAGAGTTTGAAGAAGTAATGAAGGATTGCTTCGAAATGAGCATGATGGGGGAGCTATGCTCTTTCTTGGGGTTGCAGGTTGAACAAAAGCCTGATGGTATTCTGATTCACCAAGAAAAGTACATTCTGGAGATTCTCAAAAAGTTCGAAATGGATGATGCTTCTCCAGAACTCACTCCATTCACTGCTCAAACCTGTTTAACTCCAGATGATAATGGGAAATCCATGGATGCTCATCGCTATCATTTAATGATCGAATCTCTCATGTATCTCACGGCTAGCCATCTTGATATTACATTCGCCGTGTGCTACTATGCCAGTTTTCAAGCCAACCCAAGAGAATCACATGAAAAAGATATTAAACGCATCTTTCATTACTTAAAGGGTTCTTCTCGTTTAGGTCTTTGGTACCCAAAAGGAGGGAACTTTGATTTACATGCTTATTCTGATAGTGATCATGGTGGTTGCAGGATCAATAGGAAATCCATCACTGGCGGATGTCAATATCTTGGGGATTATCTTGTTTAATGGCAAAGCAAGAAGCAAACAATAGTATCTCTATATACAGGAGAGGCTGAATATGTTGTTGCATCCAGTTGCTGCTGCCAATTGCTTTGGATAAAACATCAGATGATGGATTACAGAATCAATTTTCTTCATACACCACTTTTCTGTGATAATGAAGCTGCTATCGAAATTGCCAAAAATCCAATTCATCATACTCGCACCAAGCACATTAAAACAAGGATTCATACAATCCAGGATGCTCAGGAAAAGGGTTGTATAGATATTATTCCAATTGACACAAAAAATCAAAGAGCTGATCTTTTCACAAAAACATTTGATAAAACTCGTTTTTATGAATTGATCTCAATGTTGGGTTTTATATCTTTTTGAAACCTCTTTTTTTAACAAAGTGTGTAAATAGTTGTAAATAACTCTTTTGTTATTTTTTTTATATCAACTTTTCTGACAAACTTCTGTGTCCCATATTCCTTCACCTCTTAGATCTTTAACAAAATTTGAAAAACAGAAATTTCTATTACATGACAATTAAAAAGAAATTTCAGGAGAGAATAAAGATTAAACTCTTAAGTTTTTCAATTTTGTCTTTTCAGGAACCCCGTGAAAAAGAAGTTTGAAGGAGGTCAACAGCCTTATGTTGGGATATGCATGTTAGGCTCAACCTGAAAAAAAAGTAAACAATGATCGTGTAGTTAAATTAAAGTTTAAGAACTTGGTGATAAGGATTATTCTTCTTATAATCTGGCCTGCACAAAGTTACAAGTCCTTGTCCAAAATGGGTTGAGAGTTTTAAATCTCTGCTTTGATATTCCTAAAATCTCCCTATCACCTAGTCTCTGAATTGAAGCTTCTCGTTAGCTCTTCAAAGATATATCTCGTGCTTATATCCTCTGCTATATGTGAACATTGACCTGGAGTGATGATCTCCTTTGTTATACGTGAGCTTAGACCTGGAGATCTCATCAACACGTTCTGATGATCTTCTATGTTATATGTAAGTATAGACCTGAAGCTCTCATCAGCAAGTTTAGATGGTCATCTCCTCTGTTATATGTAAGTATAGACCTGGAGCTCTTATCATCGGTTCCGCAAATAAAGGCATAGTGATTCGAACCTGTTCTTATGCATTTATTGAGGTTTTAAACATTGGACCTTAGTTTTAGGTTGATTCGTTGGGTCGGTAGTTTAGCAGATTCGTTCAGCGAAACTACGAAACTAACCAGCGAATCTGAACGAAAGTTCAAGTGTTCCGAGGGAAACTGTCCAGTCATGCTGCTCAAGCGTACTTGACAGTTTCGCCCCGATAGTTACAGCGAAACTATCGATTCGCTCAGGCACATGATTCTTTGTCAGGGTCTCAGCGAACTTACAATTTTTTTACTGTAAAAACTATAATTTCGTCATCAGCGAAACTATAAAATCTTTCAGACACATGAGTTTGTGCCTGTATCACAACGAATCTATACTTTTGCTTGAACAAAACTACAGTTTAAACAACAGTGAAACTGTTAATCTGTTCCTCTAGCGAAACTACAGTTTCGCTAACAAGCGAAACTGTTGAACTTTTTGCATTTCCTTGTATTTTGTTTATTTCATTGTTTATTCATACTTCAATGTTTTAACTAACCTAATTTTGTTTAATTTTCAGTTAAGATGGCAAACCTAAAGTTTGATAAGAGAACAAACATTGTTGCATTATTGGATGATAGCAACCCGAAGACCATTGGCTTTAGAGATTGTATTAAGTGGCTGAAGCAGTCCCCAATCAGTTATGCTATATCTCACATGCCCACGATCTACGATTTTCATGTAAGAGACTTTTGGAGAACTGCAGAGTATGACCTTGGGTCTAATTCGCCTCAGATTATTGCTAGAGTGCTTGAGTATGACTTTGTTATTACTGTTGAAACTGTGGCAAGAGTATTGAAGCTGGAGGAAGATTATGGGGATGAGGTGGTAATGTTTGATGCAGAAGTATTAAATTCATTTAGAAGCATTGGGTATGAGGGACCCTTTTTTGGCTTAAAGAAAGAAATCAAGAAATCGCTCTTATCTAAGGAATGGAGATACATTGCCTATGTATTTATTATGTGCCTGGAGCGTAGGAAAGGAGGTTCAGATGGTCTAAATCAGCACTGGGCAAATGCTATGATTGTAAGTTACAGGGGACAGAAAGCCAATATTGCTAAGTTGATCTTTGATTGCATGACTGAAAATATAATGGCTTTGAAAATGGATAAGTGGTTGCTATATCCATGGTTTGTATAGATGCTGATTAATAATTTGAAGCCAGATGTGCCTAGACATGGAGAAATTAAAAGACTGGTGCAAATGAATACAAGAATATTTGCATATTGCTCAGCAGTGAGACATGACTTTAGCGGGAAGATAACATATCTTTTGGAAAATATGTACTCTGCTAAAAGATGGAACTACATCAAGAGATTAATCGAAAATGAAAATAAAAACACTAAAGAGAACAAGGAGAAGCAAGATGAGGCAATAAAGAAAAGAAAAAGATATGCAAAGGAGAAGGAGTATAATTTTTAAGCAGAAATTAATGATGTAGAGGAGGAATTAGGACTCAAAGGGAGAGGAGAATGAAAAAAAGTTGATCAAGGTGAACCTACAAATGTTGTTGAAAAAAGAACCAAGCACAAACGGCAAATTTTTTCTGAAGCCTCTAAAAGAAGGGATGCAAGGTCAGAGCTATATCAAGATGTTACTCGAAACTTGAATACATCATTGGCAAATGAATTGGGGATGATTAAGATAGAATTGGTGAATCAAGAATTCAGAGAGCAGGAGAAGAATAAGGAAATGGAGAGCATGAAGAAAATGATGGTAGATCAATAAGACTTAATCAAAAGACTACTTAAGGAGGTGAATGAGCTGAAAGCCAATGCTGGTCTACCCAACCAGTTAACTCAAGCTAAGATAGATGATCTTACTGATATATCTAAGTATTCCTTTTGAAAGTGGGGAGTTCAACTGGGATTGGAGGAGACACAAGTGGAGCTAGAGTTGATGCAAGTGATGCTGGTATTAGTAGAGTGGGTGTTAGTGGTAGTGGTGATGGTTGTCCTGATTAGAGTTGATGATATTGTTGGATCTTGAGTTGAGAAAGGAAGTGATGCAGGAGGTGTTGAAGGAGATGAGCCAAGGGTTGTAGAAGCAAGGTTTATAGATTTGGGGCTTGATATAAATACTGATTTGTCTGGTGATGAAGTATTTAGAGAAGAAGCAGACGAAGTTGGCAAGAAAGGAGCTGAACTAAATATGATAGATGAAGAAGAGGAGTATGAGGAATAGTTGGTTTGTTATGACTCTGAGCCTTAATTCTATGAACTAGATGAACGTCCAATGACCCATGTGGCTCAGAGGAGTTCTATCGAAGGAGATGTGTTTGAGTTGAACAAGGAGGATTGGTTCGTTAAGGAGAAAGAACCAGAACAATTGATTCCATTATTTCAAAACATAAGTGAACCAAGTAGGAAGAAATTTGACAAGAAGATAGTTAGTTGGAAATATAATCATAAATTGAAAATGTTTATGATTAAAAGAAGAGGTGGGAAAATCACATATCTACATAAAAGGAAGGCATTCAAGACCTTACCGAGATGGGATTTGAGAAGGTTGGCTGAGATTCCCTTGATAGACTCAAGCCTAAGCGAGAGAGTAATTGTGCTAGAGAATGAGATACGAAAGGGGCTTAAGGACAACTTTGAGGCATTGGGGTATATGAAAACTGAAAGGAGGAGATCAAACAAAGATTTGGATTGGGCTACATGCAAGGGAAAGATTGTGTTGAAGCTCAAGCCAGCCAAAACTGCTAATAAAGTTTAGGTTTCGATTTGATTAGGGCGGTAAGATAAACCATTTAAAATATTCCGACAATCATTAATAAAATCTTATCTTCTATAGAGTGGGGCACAAAGATTTCCGTTACACAGTAAAAGTTTTCTTCCAAAGGTAAAATTGCTTTAGAGAGAAAACACTTGTTTTTCTCAATATTGTCTTCCGAAGCCATATTTACTTCCGAAAGCAAACCATGCATCAATGACAAGTTTGCTTCCGAGAGTACAATCTTCTTCCAAGAAAAGAAGTTAGTAAGTTTCGGAATTAGATTTGATCTATGATCAAATGTTCTTCCGAGGCTTAAAACTCTTTGAAAAAGAATATTTATGCAGAGGAATTTGCCTTCAGAAGATAGATAAAGATGTCTTCCAAGGGTAAATTTCTCTTCTGAAGAATTCACACTTAGAAATTTAAAGAAAGCTTTTTTGTAACAGGGCTTAGATTGTATTTAGATAACATAGACAAGTCACATTTAAAAAGGTTTTTCAAAAGAGAAAGACTAGTCAAAGTTAATCATCCCAATAGTTGTGATTAAGTATTTAAATCTTTGTTCATCAAAGGCTTTGGTGAACAAATCAGCATATTGTTCATTTGAATTGACTTTGACTAGTTTGATTAGATTTTTCTCATGAATATCTCGAATGATATGGGACCTGATGTCAATATGCTTTGTCTAGGAGTGCTTGACTGGATTTTTTGTGATAGATATGGCACTCTTGTTATCTATGTGGATAGGGGTCTCCATGAAGTTGAAACCATAATCTAGCATCTGATTCTGAGTCCAAAGCAGTTGAGCACAGCACCTTGCAGCAGTAATATACTCAGCTTTTACAGTAGATATGAGTACACATGATTGCTTCTTGCATTGGTAGGAGATGATCCTTCCACCAATAAATTGACATCCTCCTTATGTTGATTTCTTGTTGATGTTGCAACCACCATAATCACTGTCCGTGTAACCATAAAGGTTAAAATCCCTATTATTAGGATACCAAAGACCCAGTTTGGGAGCTCCTTTGAGGTATCTAAGGATTCTCTTCGTAGCAATTAGGTGAGACACCTTTAGAGCAGCTTGATATCTTGCATAGATACAAGTTGCAAACATGATATCAGGTCTACTTGCAGTGAGATACATCAAAGACCTAATAATTGTCATGTACTGATGTTGATCAGTATCCTCCCCCTCAGAATCAGGACAAAGTTTGTGATTTCTGGGTATAGGTGTCTTGGCTGACTTACAATCTTTCATCTCAAATCTCTCTAAGATGTCCTTGACATACTTAGATTGACTGATGAAGAACCCTTCTTCCATCTAATTTACTTGAATTCCAAGGAAGAAATCCATCTTTCCCATGGAACTCATCTCAATCTTCTTTCTCATGATGCCTTCAAAGTCTTTACACATTTGGTCATTTGAGGATCCAAATATGATGTCATCGACATAGACTTGAACAAGCAACATGTCCTTCCCAGACATCTTTATGAACAATGTCTTCTATATGGTGCCTTTAGTGCAGCCATTCTTTAGAAGAAACTGAGCGGTGTCTCATACAACAGCCTAGGTGCCTGATGCAACCTATAAAGAGCTTTATCTAGTTTGCACACATACTTAGGGTGTTGTGGGCCTTTAAATCTAGGTGGCTAGCATACATAGACTTCTCTATCAATATCCTCATACAAAAATGCACATTTGACATCAAGTTGATAAACTGTAAAGTTCTTGGATGCTGCAAAACAAAGAAGATTTGTACAGTCTCAAGTCTTGTAACAGGTGCAAAGACATCAGTGTAATCTATACCTTCCTCCTGTGTGTATCCTTGGACAACAAGTCTTACTTTATTCTTGATAATCAAACCTCTATCGTCTCCTTTGTTTCTGAACACCCATTTAGTGCCAATGGGGACTTGGCTAGGTGGCAATGGACTCAAGTTCCATACCTTTTGCCTCTTGAACTGAAGTAACTCCTCTTGCATTGCTTCAACCCAATTGTTGTCCTTAAGGGCTTCTTCCAACTTCTTGGGTTCCATTTGAGAGGGAAAGCATGAGTATATGCAGACAATCCCATTATGGGTCTGAATTTTTGTTCTCACACCTTTTGAGACATCCCCAATGATGTTCTCAGCTAGATGAGTGTTGTGTATTCTAAGTATAGGAATCACATAGTTGCATAGATAGATCCAGGTTCAAGAAGTTTTTCTTAGGATTTTGAACACCATATCAGCTGATGTCTCACAATCATCCAATGAGGACTGATTGAATGAATGTGTGACAACATCAATGGTATTTTGCTATGAAGTAGTATAAACAGTTTCCTGTTCCTCCAGATCACTGTCTTCATCAACTTGGTGTTGAATGCTGGAGTTGTCAGCTGTTGAGTTATTAGGCTCAGTTGACTGACAACATGTTGACGCTCTATTGTTTCCTAAGATATTCATGCTTTTAGGACTTCCAGTTGAAGGAGCTTGATCTTTAATTCTTCTTGGAGAACTAGGAATAGGTCTGGGTAACTCAAATGGTTGATCTTCATAGCGATCACTTTAAGTTCCTGTTCCAGCTGAAACATTCTCACAAGATAGTTTAGAATGTTTGGAAACAATTCTAAATTAAAGATATGATCAGGGCTATTTCCCTTAGCACAAGGAGTGTGCTCATTGACAACAATGTTGGATGATTCCTCAAATTATTGATTTTTAATGTTATACACTCTATAGCAATAGAGGTTGAGGAATATCCAACAAAGATAGCATCATCCGACTTTTTAGCAAATTTTGCTAAATTGTCTTTTGTGTTATGTATGGTGCACCTGCTGCCAAATGACCTAAGAAAGCCAATGAACGGTGGCCACTTATTCCATAGCTCCTAAAGGATCTTTCCATGGGGCTTAACAATGAGAACCCTATTCTGCATATAACATGAGTGCTGACAGCCTCTGCCTAGAAAGTTAGAGGTAGCTTTGAGTCGGTTAACATAGTTCTTGCAGCCTCAATAAGTGTCCTGTTCCTCCTATCAGCAACACCATTTTGTTGAGGAGTTCTAGGAGCACTATATTGTCTAGCAATCCCTTATGAGTTACAAAATGAGTCAAGAACTTGATTCTTAAACTCAGTCTCTTGATCACTTCTAATGATTTTTACCTTGTGATCCTTTTGATTTTCAATTTTATGAATAAAAGATTTTAAAGTTTCAGCAGTTTCATCTTTAGTTCTTAAAAAGAAAACCCATATAAATCTTGTAAAATCATTAACAATCACAAGGCAATATGATTTCCTTCCAATTCTCATTATATTTGTGGGACCAAAAATATCCATGTGCAATAAGTGTAATAGGGTGGTGATGGAGTTAACCTCTTTGGATTTGTGAATGACCTTGTGTTGCTTTCCTTTCTGTGACATCTGGTAATTTTCCGTTACCAAACTCCGTTAGTTCCGTTAAGTCTTGCATACACGTGTCGTGAGCACACACTAGTCGTCGTTGAACGTTGGTTACTTAATAAAAATTAATAATGTTAAACAATAATTTCTATGTTGATTATTGGTTGTGATTACGTGATTTAAATATTTTGTGAATTTTATCGCGTAACGTGGAAACTTGTGTATTTAGTTTGTAAACTTTGTAACTTGTAAAGATAATGCATATAATTGTTATTATTGGTTTATATGTTTATTACTTTAGTTAAAAACATTTTAAAAGAGTGTTTAAAAGCCTAGTTTTTATAAAATACAAATTGCAAGGGTTTAAAGGGTAATTACCATAAATTAAGTAAACAAAATCAAAAACCCTAATCTCCTAAGCATCCTCGGCCACGACTCATTCTAGACACACACCCATCTTGCGACATACGACCAAGAACACCAATCTAGTCACGGATTTGATCGATTACAAGTCATAGAACACTTTGGAAACATCAAATACAAGCCATTAGACGATTTAAAGGTTAGATTTTGTGCTCTTTTGATGTGTTTTGTACATGGCCGAGAACTTGGGTTCAAAAATTATTATGGATGTTGAATTCTTTGATGTTTGTTGATGTTATGATGTTAGTTAGGTTATATTGATGCTAGTTCACGTTGATTATGCAAGAAAGCTTCGATTTTGTTGCGTTGTTCATAGGTTACTAATAATAGTAACTTTATTTGTATGAATATGATGATTTGATGATGGATTGGTGTTGTTAAAGTGTTTGTGATGGTATATGGATGTTAGATTGATGATGTGAATGCTAGAAACCTAAGAATGAATGTTGTAGTTCATAGGTTACCAAAAGTGGAAACTTTTGATGTTGAATGTTGATGAATCATGATGAATGTGATGTGTAGAACATACCTAGATGATAATTTGAGTTAGAATTGGTATATTGTTAATGGATTCATGAATGTTTTGGGTGTTAGATAAATTTGGGATGCACTTTCCCAAAAGGGAAACTTTATTTGCACAAAATCTTGAATATGATGGTTTGAGTATGTCTGTGATGTTAGGATCATGCTAGTATGTTCATGGATGATTTCTAAGGTGGTAGAATGTATTGTTTGGGTTGTATGAATACTAAATTGGTTAGTTGACAGATTTGGCATGTTTGTGGGATTTCATGATAATGGGTCATATGGGTTATGATAGGACTATTGTTTGGTTTGTAGTTGATCATGGTTGAGTATTTTGGTTGGTATGAATTCTATTGATTAGTGTGATGATGATTGCTATACACGCGTGCGAATCTGAGGCCCCTACTTAGTAGGATTGGCAGGGTTTAGGGTGTGAAGTCGTGAGTGGCTTCACATGGCATGTTGTGCATGATTCGATTCTATGTGTGATGCATTAATTATGATGATCTAGGAAGTACATGTGGTTAATGAAGTGATATATGTGAACAACTTGTATGATAACCATGTGTGTTGAACTATTATGCTTGTTCGAATGGAAATTTCACCAATAATGTCACCAACGGGTCAAACGGGTCAACTGGGTCAAATGTGTCTTGTCTTTCTTAAACCTTGAGTTCCTTGGTTTGTAGAACACTTAGGGTTTTATATTGATTCTGTGTACACGTACTTATGTACTCATGTGTTCTAAGTGACCTTTGAAGGTTGTCTTTCCACTCTTTCTTTCGAGTTAAGCTTTAAGTTAATTCTTGCACGCATCAGGTGAGTTCATGCCCCACTCTTTTACTTACTCTCTTTTAGGGGAGATAGCATATTGGTTTTTACAAACCCTTACTTTATATAAGTTGTGTATGGTATAATATAGTGTTGACTACCATGAAAGTCCTCACACTTTCGGATTGTTAATAATGATATTAGCGGGAAATTTTGGGTAATACTACTGGGTCTGACGAGCCCCACCTGTGCGACTCAAGGTCAAACGGGTGCAATATTGTCCTAACGAACATTTGTCACGACCAGGTAAGTCGTGGCAGGAGGCAAAAATGTAACACAGTCAGCTTCAATCGCGAAATCACTATGATTATTACTATTTGTTATAGACTAGCTATCTATAACAATACACTTCTTATATTTTGCAACTATTATTGGTTTATGTTTAAATGCAAACTCTTGAACTCACCAACCGTTGTGTTGACTCTTTTAGTATGCTATTCTCAGGTTAAGGTTGCTATTGCCTAGGAGCACGTCACACGGGTCAGCATCATGGTGTTTGTCAACACGTTATGAAACATTGTTTTGGATTATGATTGTCTAAACATCGTGTGTTGGTTTTGCATAATACTTGGGCGCGTACGTTTGCGCATTTTAAATCATGTTACATTGTTTTGGGTTTACTCGTTTATTTAACGCTTTCGCATGTTTTAAAGTTAAACTCTGATTTTGAATGTTAGTTCATATAAAGTCGTTCTGTGTAACTAATGACTGAGATCCTGGTATGTCACGCGCCTCGCGGTAAAACCCCGCATGTGGATTTTAAGGGTGTGACACTTTAAGACGAGCAACACAATTATCTTTATAGAGAAACTCCTTTTCAGGCACACCATGTACCAAATTATTTTTAACCCATTTATTCATGGTTTTAAAATTAACCTGGCATATTCTTTTATGCCATAGAGTTGACTCATCACCATTAGCTTTGGAAAGAAAGCATGATACTTCACCTAGTGGGAAGCATTGTTCATATCCAACTTGTACATATCCCCTCTCCTGGGAGATCTAAAAAGCACCAATTCCTGAGGAATTGTCATCCCGGGTTTGAGGATAATGCACTCATGTTCTGTGAAAAGCATTTGGTGCTTTTGATCACAAAATTGAGAAACAATTAAGAGATTGTGTTCAAGCTGTTTGACAAAGTTTACTTTGTCAACTTTTAACTTACCATTGGATACACTACCTCTACCAAAAATGTATTCTCCGACTTCACCTCCAAACTAAATAGGACCTCCATCAAAATGTTCAAATTGTTGTAGAAGAGATCTTTTCCCTGTCATGTGCCTAGAGCATCCACTGTCCACAATCCATATATTTCCATTCTTGTCATATGGATGTCCCTGCTTATAAGGTGAAAAGATTAGTTACTATTGGAAACCCAGGCCATGTTAGTCTTAGGCTCTTCCAATGTAGATGATATAATTGAACCAAATGTAAGTATGGGGATTCAATTATGGTTTGTGAAGAAGAGGCTTGGGCTGTAGCATCTTTTCTAATCTTTCATTCCATCCTCTAGTTGATTAGTGTAGATGAGCCTAATGAGGCTTGAGCAACATGACTTGCTTCCGAGGTTTCTTTCTTCTCGAAGAAGTTTTCACCACCTTTTCTTTCTAAGCAGTCTTCTTCTCGAAAGGTTTCAAAGGATTCTTTTTGTTCCTTTGTTTGTTCTTTAGCTTGTCTTCCGAAGCTATTTTCCATTCGGAAGAATAAGTTTCTTCCAAAAGCAACTTGGCTTTCTTTCGAAAGAAACTTAGCATCGAAAACAAGCTTTCCTTTCCTTAACACTTGGACCATATGGTAAGGTCCAAATGTGCTTGCTGGATTTGTGCTTGGACCAACATGGCATGTGAAACCATCATTGACTCCATCTTTTTTAACATTGGTTGCATAATTTGTGCCTGCTGGATTGTAGTAACAATCTTTAGTCATGTGGTTATGTAGACCACAGAGTATGCACTCAATGTTATTCTTGATGGGGCATGAGGGTTGTTGTTTCTTGCACTTCTTTTTTTCTTCAACAGCCTTTCCCTTCAATTTCTGATCCTTCAGCTGGATAGGAGTGCTAGTACTACACTCTTTTCCTGAATCAGAACTTCCAACCACTTGGAATCCAGCTGAGATGAATACACCCTTTTGCCTTGGGTCTATCTTCAACTTAGTCTCACCACCTTCTTAGCAGTTTTTCTTGTTGCCATGATTTTGTTCTTTCTGAATTTGGTGGTTAAGGGTTGATCAACAGCTATGGGGATGAGGTTTTCTACCTTATCCTTCCCTATGGTGGTCACCATTGTTGCATCATTATTTTGTTCTTTGGGTAGTGGGTTAGCAGTTAGAACCTCTTGCTCATCAGTACCATATCTTGGCTGTCTACCAGTCACATAAGAGTGTGGTGGAGCAATTTCATTGGTTCCCAAACCACTTTTGTTTTGATAACACACCTTTGAGTGGGAGGATGATGCAATGATGGTGTTGAAGTTATGCTCTTGAATGGCATACTTCTTTGCTTTAGCCTCAGCTATTACTCGCTGGGCTTGAGCCTTAATCAACTTGGATATTACATCTATTATTTGAACCCTGTAGTTGGAATGTTCATGTTTTAAAGAGGACACAGTTTTCTCTAACTCTTCAATTTTGAGTTTGTAGTCAGATTCCGCTCTCTTAAAATCAGATTTTAATATGTTTAAGAACTCAATATCAGATTTAATCTTCATGTTGTTGACCTGATACAACTTAACCTTAGTAATACATGCTGGAGTACAGAGATGTTCATATACCTTACTGTCTTCAGTTCTAGCCATGAGAGCTTGAGCAAGAGTGACATCTTGCACCATGAAGCTCCAATCAACTTCTTGAGCAACATCTAAAGTCTGTTGTTCAGTAGGTTTGCCTACAGCATTTAGGGTAGCAATGTTTGGAGGCTTGAGTTTCTCTAGGATTAGATCTAGGAGCCTTGCATTCCCTTACAAAGTGACTAAGCTGGTTGCCTTTATAACACTTGGCCTTTGACGGGTCAAACCCAAATTTGCTGTTGGTTGGGTTCTGAGGGAATCGCCTTCCAGTTCTTTTAAAGAAATTCTTTGCTCTATAGGTCAGAAGAACCATCTGCGGGATAATGTCCATATACTCAACATCATCTAGGCTAAAACACTCTAGATCATCAAAGCAGAATTGGAAATCTCCAGAGTGCTCACTTCCTGAAACAAAAGCACAACTATGGGGCTGGGGAATATGATGTATGGCCTAGAAGAGGATGATGGATGTTGGGGATAGTTCAGGTACAACTGGGGCTGGGGAGTTCTTGAACCTTTAGCAACATGTAAAGCATTGCTAACAGGAAGGTTTGAGGGTATGTTCATCTGATGGCCTTTCTGAGTTTCCATCTCCATACGATATCCATCAAGGATTCCATATAGTTCAGTCATGGTAAGATTTTTTTTGATTCTCAGTTCTCTTGATTGAGACACAGTAGAAAGTCCACTCATCAGGAAATGCACTCATGAATTTTCTCATTATGTCTCTCTTCTCAAGAACCACTCCCATAGGCTAAAGAGAGGTGATCAAGTCCATGTACCTGAAGTATTATTGGCTCAAGGTCTCACTAACAATGTATGTGAAGTTCTCAAACTTCTTCTTTAGCACATCTTTTTTGGTCTCCTTGGATTCGGTAGAACCAGAGTACATCAACTTCAAAGCATCAAATAGTTCTTTGGCAGTCTCGCATTGCTGAAAGCCTAACATTATAGAGTTTGGTATAGCACTAAGAAACACAATCATGGCTTTGCAGTCAATGTCCATCTTATTGAAGTCTTCATCAGAGTAGTCTTTAATAGCTTTCTCAATCATGGCACCATTACCAGCTAGGGATTCCACCTTTGGTTGGTAGGGACCATGAGTGACTGATCTCCACATGCGGCTGTCTTGATACTTGATAAAACCTTCAATACGTTTGCACTAGGTTCCAAAATCATCAGGGGTGATGATAGGAGCCTTGGTCATGGTTCCCATCTCAGACTCAAAAAGTTTTTGGTTAAGAGCCATTTGAGTGAAGTGAGTAAGTGTGAAGAAACAAGGGTGATTTGGGATGGTTAGATCTCATAATCAAGATCCTAAAAAGTTATGATACCAATTGCAGGATCGGTATTGGTTTCACAACAAAAGTTTATCTCACAAGCTCACTTAATCTCACTCGGTTTGATGAAGCAGAATCTCTAACTAAGTTCACAAATAATATAATAAGTTAATGATTAAAATGAACACAAGAATAGTTTTTCAAGATACTTGTATATATTACTTCTCAACTCAGTATTGCAAGACTCTTACAAGCATGGTTACAAAATTACAATGACAAACTATATATACTACTATCTACAGCCGGTTATACTTGGATAACCAGCTGGAATCTACAACTAGACAAATACTACATTGTTAGAAGTAAAGTATCTAAGATAAAATACTATCCTAGATTAGGTAGTCATGACAGGTCCATGCCTTACCTTTTGTCACCAACTAAAAGTGGCAACTGTACTAACTGATAATGGGTGAACACTGGATTAAAGTATGGTCAACTACATGGGCGTGAAAAAACGCCATGCAGTATATCAGAGGTTGCAGCAGATGTCAGACAGACCATACTTATGTCCATTGGTTCATAGTTGGTTCTTCCGAAGCTAAATGCCTTCTGAAGAATAAGTTCTTCCGAGGCCATTTATACGTCCGAAGAATAAACTTCTTCCGAGTCTTTTGCAAGTCTTCAGGACTTTATTCTTTGGAAGACTTTGTCTTTAGGATCTTCTAAGTTGTATACTTCGGAAGGAGAACTACTTAGTCTTGAAAGACTGAGTTCTTACTTCGGAAGCTCTTCAACCTTGAGTTTCGGAAGATCTTTGACTTGTGTTCAGAAGAGCAGCTTTGTCTTTGAAAGACCACCTTAATTGTACATCAAAATCTTTTAAGTGTTGTTTTGGTTGCCCCAGCCTCATATGATCCAATAGTTGCTCTCGTAAACGAATGCTACAAGATCTAAAATTATGTTAGATTACATAACATGCACCTACAAGATTACTAAACATGTTTCAATTGGTTAGTATAATCTAAAACCATAATTTTGTACCTTAATGGCATGAAAATATTTGAATTGTCATGTTTTATTTCTCCATAGACAAGATATAAATAATGTATTTAATCTTGTATTATTAGCTTTAAAAGCGTTAATGCATCAAATGCAATTACCTATGGTACTTCTCAACTAAAAGTTTATATTTCTTTGATATAAAGATAATAACTCAACAACATTTAACATACACATAATAATTACCTCTACACGTCCATATTAAATATTTCAATATCCATTTGATATAATTTGATTGAGGGACAATTATTATTATACAAATGCTCGATAAGCTGCTTAAGACATAAAATTATAAAGCCATCTTTTATGTCAAATTATTTATTCAATAATTTGAACTCTTTTTAATCATTTAAGGATATACAAGATACAACACAATACCTTTAAACCACATATTGTTCTTTAATAAAAACACATTGATCATTATATTATAATTTCTTTCTCTTTTTTGAAATTATCATTGAGTTGATTAAACCACATTGGATTAGTCCATACTCATTTTTTTAACTCTATATAATACTTTTCTTGAGGAGTTGATATTAATGCTTCCGACACTTGTAATTTTTCACAAACCAATTTTTGCCTTAAGTAATTAGTTATATGCATACAACCATTACGATACAAGATTTCAGATTTAACATATTGATTTATGTATCATATGCAATGATTTTGTAACACTAGTCTCATTTCCAAAATCCATATTCTAACATTTCATAGTTTGTTGAGATATCATAATCACCGAGTATGATTTTTCTATGTATGTTTAATGGTGCATAACTATTACCTCCTAAAGATATCAATAGTTCTAATTATATCCAGTTTTATAACGTATTTGAATCCAAATTTTAAACACTCTAATGCTTAAGTAGTATTACCTTCGGTGTGAGTGTTCATCATTAGTATGTATGACTCCTCAACAACCATAAACTAGTGTTGCTTTTCCGGTGACTATCCCACATCTATCTCATCAGGACCTTTAAAGTACTTGAACTATTCATTATGGGCCTAGAAAACAAGCCTGAGACTTACTGACAGTACATAGGAAGTTCGCTGGATTGGACTAAGCACGTTGCTTTGGTGCCGTGGATTGAATTAAGAATTTACATAAAATTTCAATTAAAAAACAAAACAAATGCCAAACATCAGTAGACTTTGCCTAAATTCCATTAAATTGATATAATTTGATAAAAAATCAAACTTAATAATTATATCGTATAATAGCTCGTTGAAATCATAAAAACAAAAGGAATTTAAAAATATAAAAACGGAACGACACGCGGCAAAATTGGATGGGAAAGGCCAAGGGCCGGAGCCCCTTGTCCCCTCCCCTTGTCACAACCGAACTCCTACAAAACTGGGGGGAGGGGGGTTACCTTTGTTTTTCTCATTCACTCGTTTTCAAAAACTTGTTTCATAAGAGTTTTCTCTTGAAATCTTATCCACCTCAAGCCTTATTCATCTTGTTTTAAATCATCATCAAAATATCTAATATGTCATATAGTGCCCCGTTTTAATCGAAAAGAGGCTAGGAATTCAAATGAAAAACTTGAACGACAATAAGAATGGAATGTGACATAACTAGACGACACTTTCATATTTGATGATTTTAGTATCTATGTGTTCATGTTCTTGTTGTTGTATATTAAACATCTAAATCATCAACTAATGTGCATCTATTCGTGTTGTTATGGGTGGAATCATGAAGGAATCATGCGGTTGAGGAATTGTTTTTCAAAAGCCGATAAAACCCTATTTTTGTTTTGTTTTTGAAAATTCTTGTATTGGGTTGTAATCTTATGTACACTAGTCCTAATAGAAAATTTGAGAAAAAACCTTTTTGTTAAAAACAGTAAAAAAAATTTAAACGAATGATTAAGCACGAATAAATATGAAAGAATTAGAATTTGGATGATAACCGACAAAAGAACACGAGGTGTAGGGATAAACATTATTGATCCAATTGGAACTGAAATCTATAATAAACTAATGGTATAATTCAGTTAATCCTTGTTTCTAGAATTTAGTAGGTCTTAGCTTTCAAACAGTACCTAATACGTGATTTTCGTTATTGTTTCAACCTCCAAGAAGCCTACACAAGATCAGTGCGCGATCAGCTCTACAATCTAAAATATTTTAATGAAACTTGAACTTCAAGATTAAAGAATAAATAACTCTATCAAGGTAAGGGACATTTCAATGGTGGATTCTAAGACGCTTAATCTTAAGAAACACTGAGGTTAATTAAACATTGAACTTGGACTAATACATGTACAATACGAGACATGAATAACAATAAGAACACAATAAGGACTTGGAACACAAACAAATAGGGACTAGGAACCTTAAAGAAGAATATTGGATTTGGAATAATATTCGGTCAACATTTTTATTAAAATAAGTACTTGGTTGGACAATAAAAAGTGATCTATCAGGATTATTATCAATTAGGTTTTCTCGACCATTAGTATTCCTATTTTGTTTTGTTATATGTAGTTAGTTGCTAAAATTTGTTTGTGAACTTTGAATTGTGCTACTATTTAAGTGAGTGTCACGGCTCTTTTTTATATGTTTTATTAGAGGGAAAGTGAGCTCAAAGTTGAGTATGGTATGTTTTTAAACTTGTTTTCTAGTTGCATTAGACTATTTTATGTGGTTTGAGTCATAAAATCGAGTCTTGATTTTCCTCATGAGTATGTGTTCTTGTGCTTAAGGCCCTATGTTCTTATCATGATATTTAACTCTAGATTTGAGCCATGGAAAGGTATTGTTAGTACCAAAAAATTAACAAACCATCCTTTGTTCTTAGGATGCTAGCTAAGCTGACTTGGCTCGGATGTGTCCTTAGGTGAATACAATATAGTTGTGTTGGACTTGGACTTGGACTTGGTGCATGTTCGTCATTACATTTGGTCATGAGGTTATGTCGGTTTCTATGGCTTCTTATGCTCTTATTCGCACACATATTACTTGTACTTGACTTACACGTCAATTTATTTTTTACTTTTTAAATCTACGAGCTCACCAATATATTTTGACTTTTTAGAGCATGTTTTTAAGCTAACAATGCTTAAGTGCTTCGACTAAAGGACTATTAGCCGAGACTGCTCTTCCAAGAGCATATAGACAAATTGATTGGTTTTAGACTATGATGTTTCCTATTTGTTTGGGATTGTTCTTTGGTTTGGATTTGTATATGTACTTGGTTGTTCCTATTTGGAACTTTTAGATTGTTTGTGAATTTATGGTATGAGGTTATGGGATTGACTATGCCCTTGCATTTGTTCTTATGTCTCAGGCGATTTCATAATCTATTGACAGACAATGCCAGTGGTTCTCTTAAACCTCTAATGTGTTATAATGATCTGGTCTGTTATATCCTCGTGTTTCCACTACCAGTAGGGGAGTGATAGAAGCTAAGACGACGTTTATTATCCACTTAATATTGATTTACACATGTTTTCGTTGACTATTTATCTCACTCGAAGGGTGGTTTTGATGGATTGAACTTCTAATGATTAGGGGTATGTTTCATTTCAACATGAATGAATGGATTAACATCTTCCATGATCTGTAGCTTCATGGTGAGCAATACCCAAAGTGATACATCCATGATGTAAACAAGGTTCATTCAAATAATTTTAAGTAAGAAACTTAACAAAAAATTAAATAATAGCATTACTATTAAGCTTAACCACAACTAGAAAAGGATGTTTGCTCATGCGTGATAAGTTCATGCAAGCTTTTCTTGCAAGATAATTATTGTACTTGCTAAAATGTATAAGTCCCTTTTTTGATCTTAGTTCTTCATATTTGAATCTAAATCACCAAACTCATGTGCTTGGTGTCTCATGAGTGTAAAGCACTATCAAAGCATTATTATGATCACCATGACTCCAACACCAATTAATTTAGACGTTTCTTCATATTCATTCACAACCATCATACACATGGTCATATAAAGTGTTTATGTATAACACACAAAATAGCTCTAATCAATAATCATAACAAAATGAAAAAATAATGCTATTTAAAAGGTATTTGCCCCTCAATTCTCCCTTATCGCTAGGTCAGGCGAACCTACTTTGTTTCTCATGACCCAGGCAAAACTATCTAGTTTCTCTTAACCCTAAGGGAAAGTAGCTTGTTTCACCTAACCAGGAGAAACACCTAGTTTCTCTTGACTAAATCTCTTAGATGGTTTTTCTTGTAGTTTCTCTTAGGTAGCTTCTCTTGTCAAACTTTAACTTAGAACAAACATAAAACTAATTAAAACATTAGTCAATCATTTTTACTTTGACTTTGACATTAACTTTGACTTTGAATTTTATGATCTTCAAGTTATTATAACCAAAGATAGGTCCAACACACTCTCCTTGGACAACAGTTTTGAATATGTCATTAGTTTCTTTCAAAGTAGTTAATATCTAACTTCCTAACTCCTCGTGAACAAAAGATCAAGACTCACCTTATCTACCTACACTTAGTCTTTGCATTTCCTTTTTTTCAACATTTAAAGTCAGTTTATAGTCTTGGTCTAAAACTTCTCCTCTAACAATATAATAATCAAAAGAGGAGGACCCTTCATCTTCTTCTTGATCCAACACTTATAAATATTTTCAGTGCTAAATTTATTTTCAAATAACAATGTGAAATGAAAAATTATGCAACATTAGTATACATGGAAGAGTGAAACAAAATCTTTTTGGCTTTTTGAAAGTTTATGCTAAAACACAATAATTGTTTTTTATTATTTTTAAAATATTTAAATAAAAAAAATATAAAAATAAATACATAAAAACTTCCGAAGAAAGGAAGCAAGTTTGGTCTCGGAAGCTCCAAGGTTAACAAAAAGAAGATAGGTGGAAAATTGTCTTTAGAAGCAAGTCTGGTCTTGAAAGAAAAGAATGCTTCCGAAACACTAAAGTCTGCTGTAGTGGATGCAAAAGATTCCGAATGTTCAGTCTCCAAAACATCCAAAGTCGTAAAAACTTTTGAAGTTTTGAAGGCCATGTCTAATCTTCCAAAGATGGTGGGGAAGATGAAGGAAGGTCATGTGACTGAAGTTTCTTCATCAATAACAACCAAGGATCCTCAAAGCTTGCATATAGGATCAATAACTGTTGAACTATCATTAGTTTATCTTGATGAGCCCAAGACTAGCAAGGCTTCAGTTTCCAAATATAACTAACCATCTCTTTTTATGTGCAGGAACAACTTAACACCAAAAGAAATGTATAGATCAATGATAGTGGTTGTTCTGGGCACATGACTGGTAATGGATCTTTGCCTTAAGACTTTGAGAAAATTGACGGAGGGTCTGTCGCTTTTGGAGGTGAATCAAGTGGTTACATCACTGGAAGGGGCAGGGTCATAAATGGTAAGCTCAACATTGAGAAGGTAAATTTCTCAAAGAGCTTGACTGTAATCTCTTAAGTTTATCACAATTTTGTGACCAAAGACATAACATGCTCTTCACTGAGCAAGAGTGCATTGTTCTCAAGCCTGGGGTGATCATTTGTAAAGAGCATATCTTGCTTAGAGCCCTCAGGAAAGGGAACATGTACAAGATGGGTTTCCTGGAGACATCCCCATCGGGAGAAGTTTCTTGCTTTATATCTAAAGCCAATAGTGATGAGTCTTTCCTTTGGCATAAAAGAATATGCCATGTAAATTTTAAGAACATGAATAAATTAATTAAATATCATTTGGTAATTAAGATGCCAAAGAAATAGTTTACAAGTGATGACTATTGTGTTAAATGTCTGAAAGGAAAGCAACACAAAGTGTCTCACAGATGAATGAACTCTATCACTACTCCCCTACATCTATTACATATGGATCTCTTTGGCCCCACCAGTGTAATGAGTTTAGGATGAACTTCATATTTTCTTGTGATCACAGATGAATTCATAAGATATACTTGGGTCTTCTTTCTTAGAAGTAAGGATGAGACCCTGAAATCTTAAGATCTTTCATTCTGAAAACTGAGAATCAATATGATCACAAGGTTAAGATCATATCATGTGATCAAGGAACTAAATTCAAGAACCAAATTCTTGATACATTTTGTTATGAAAAGGGTATTTCAAGACAATATAGTGCTCCTAGAAGTCCTCAACAAAATGGTGTTGCTAAACGGTGAAATAGGACACTTCTTGAGGCTACAAGTACTATGCTCTCTAACTCTAAACTACCCATTACCTTCTGGGTAGAGGCAGTCAACACTGCCTGCTATTTACAAAATAAGTTTTAGTACTCAAAACTTATGGTAAGACAGCTTATGAACTTTGGCATAAAAGGATACCTTTCAATGGTTTCCTCAAGTCATTTGGATATCCATTCACCATCTTGAATACCAAAGATCATATAGCAAAATTTGTTGAGAAACCAGATGACGGACATTACATTTCATACTCTTTCCAAGCTAAGGCTTATAGAGTATACTATCTTAGAACTAGTGTAGCTTAAGAGTCAACCAATGTGACCTTCAATGAACACACTCCTAATGTGAAAGGTTCTAGTCTTGATTATCTATTTAAAGCTGTTTGAGGAAGAACAGTTAATACATCTGTAGGAGATCCTGATCCAAGATTTAAGCTGAGAAGACCAAATGATAGAAGTCTTTCAGCTCAAGTAGTAACAAACCCTGCAAGTGAAAATCCTATCAGCAAACCATGAAAAACTCTTCAGCTAATACATCTGAGGTGCTAACCAATTCCAGCAACTAGGCACAAAACTTAAATGAAGGGACTTCTAATGTAGGAGGAGATGGAGATGGTAAAAGTGATCAAGAATTTCATGATGCTTACAACCACTCCACTGAAGATAACATTTATGATGTCACACACTCTTTGGATCAAGTTTTTAAGGTCTAATGCAACATATTACAAGTGTTGCATTAGCTTTACTTTGTTGTAGTATGGGTACAAGAATTGTTTGCACAGTTGATGTGAGATTGAAAGAATTTTGTAAAAAAAACTCCTTCAAGGCTTACCAGGGTCAATGTGTGATGAGTTATTAAGGGATTATGAAAAATAAAATTCGTTGGAAACCACAAGACTCAAAAATAGGATCATGTGGTTGGAAAAATTCATATATTACCATTTTATCTAGAAAACAATTGATATCTATTTTATGTAAATAAATATATTTACTTTTGCATAGTTAATGCATAATTATATACTCACGTACAACCATATTTACAAGAGAAATAATTTAACTATTTGTTCTTTTACATTTTTAACATTGAAATTTTTATTATATTTTGTACTTCTATATATTTTTTCAATAACTCCCTCATCATCCAAATTTTGATTTCGGCATTCAAATTGACCAATAAACTAGTTTTTGGTTTCGAAAACCGGATTGACAAGTAATCTGATAAGAAAACCGGTCACTACTTATTTTAGTTTTAAAAACATTGCAATTGCAATTGCAAACACTTTAAAAAGCAAAATAAAGACAACTTATGCATTAAGTACAAACATTTAATGCATATTCTTTTAATGGCAAAAAGGTAATTTACTTTATATTAAGGCTTTTTATTCCTATTTATAAGTCTAAAGTTTCATTTTACCCTAAAATTTTACTTCTTTTACCCCTCAAATTTAACTATAAGTACATCCTTGTTCAATTCTTATCTATTTGCTTTTTACCCGCTTATCAGTTTTGTTATTTCTTTTGTTTTTCTCTTATTACCTAAAATTTAATGATAAACTTTAAATATATCATTACGATATACTTATTTTTATTAACGACTTAGTGTAATATTAATTCAACACAGAATTGTGCATGATAATGTGTAAGTTATCAAACTATAAATGTACAATCTATCAAAATATATTCAACGTGTTGATTTTATGGACTTTCTTTCTCTTTTCTTCCTACAACTTTTTAAAGATAAAACTTTAGAGTAAATTACCTTTTGCATCCCTAATATTTGTCATTATTAACTACTTGCATTCCTATAGTTTCAAAGTCTTGTTTTGTGTACCTGACATTTTTATTTTTAACTATTTGCATCCAAAGGCCTAACAGTTAGCCTTGTTAGTTAACTTGCCCCCACCTTCTCTATTTTCTATGGGTATTTTAGTCATTTACCCTTAAGTCCTTTAATCTAACACACAAACCCTAATCCATACCCATAACTACCCCTTCTTCACATTGAAGACCACCACCACAACACCACCACCATACACCACCACCACCAAATCATCATCAACAGTAGTATATGGGAGATTCCTAGCATGGTGAAGCTTACCGAGTTAGGGTGCACGACGGTGACTGGCAGTAAGTGTTTGAAGTAAGAGTTGTTTTAGATAAGCTTGCCGACATCGCTCATTGGCTTCTCCGACGACCTGTCAGAGTTTCCATTTTTAGTTCCGAATGATTACGTGATTTTATGGATAAGTGTTTGAAGCTAGAGTGGAGTGATAGGTGGAGATCCGATCACCTACTACACCACCCATTTCTATCATTGTGTTCACCTCCATCACCGCTACAAATTAGTAAAATCATCATTGACCACTGTAAATTGTGCCCCATATGCGTATTTGATTGGTCTGATTAGAGTTCTTCCAAAGTAACAACGATCAAAGATCATCTATATTACACGAAACAGTGGATTTCCAGATTAGCTTCGAATTCGATGTTAATTTGGGAATTAGAAGATTTGGAGACAATGAGGAATTAGATTGTGATCAGCAAATAATCAATTCTCATGGTGTTGTTGTTGTTGTTTCTCTGAACGAGCAGCATCTATAACGAAGAATGAACACCTTGATGTTTCACTGATGTCGTGTTTTGATTACGCGTCGCCACCGTAAACCTCTACCACCGTCAAGGAGATTTTGTGAAAGCGTAAAGAGTTTTTGAGTCCTTCGATGTTCTACTTTTACATAAAAAGGTAGTGAATATCAACTATGTGCAAGATGTAATTCATGATAATTTAGGGTTAACTCAAGATGAACTAGTAATTTGTTAGTGGTCAAAGTTATGATTAGTTATACTTGTTTTTGTATTTATAAAATATAGTTTAATATTGTTCATGGAAAGTTGCAATATTTGTTTGACGAAAATTGGCGAAGGTGCGTTGATGGATTTGGAGGAATTGCCACCAGTAATGTCATGCCTCGTTGACCGGGACTGGCTGTGGTGGTGTCCCGGACAGTCCCTTAACCAAGTTACCCCATTCTTGCTGGAACATGAGGATGGGTCGGATGGACATTCGTGCGGTTTGCCTTCCACAAGGTGCCAATCCTCATCCCCGTCAGGTCGTAAGGAACTGATTGTAAGAGTTATCGTAAAGGCTGATGTTAACCAAAAATCTCTCCATATGCATTTTTAAGTACAAGGACAAAAATCTCTCAATGCATTCTGAAGTACAAGGAAGTTACTTCGAAAGATTTAACAATGCCCCAAGAAAATTATCAAAGTGTCAAATCTTCCGAAACCAAAGACACAAATCTTCTGATGCCATATGTGAAGTCTTTCGAAGCTTCAACACAAAGTCTTCGAAGCTTGAAGACTGATTTCTTTCGAACACAAAGAAGACATGCTTTCTCTAACATTACTTTTGACAAAAGCTTACCAACTTTCAGCTGTTAGCTCGAAAGACTCACCAACTTATACAAGTTGGTGATTATCTCCATACTTTTGTCAACTATACATTATGGTGTCTGTGTCTGTAACTTTCCACTCTTATACTTTTATTCTTTTTGTAATATAGTAGGATGTGAGCTATGGCATGTCATAGTCACTTGTCAAAAGGAAATCAACAGTTGCTTGTTCCTCCATGTCACTCTTCATCAACTTGGTGTTGAGTGCTTGAATTGTCAACCTCTGGGTTATGAGGATCAATAAGCTGACAATTTTTTGAAGCTCCTTTGTTTCCTGAGATACTCATGCTTTCAGGACTTTCAACAGTAGGAGCTTGTTCTTTATTTCTTCTTGGAGAACTGGAAATATGTCTGGGCAACTCAAACAGTTGATCTTCATATGGGCCACTTTGAGTTCCTGTTCCAGCTAAAACATTCTCACAAGATGGTTTAGAATAGTTTGGAAACAATTCTTAATAAAAAATGTATTCAGATCCATTCCCTTTAACACAAGGAGTGTGCTCATTAACAACAATGTTGGATGATTCCTCAAACTGTTGAGTTTTGATATTATACACTCTATAAGCAATAGAGGTGGAGGAATATCCAATAAAGATAGCATTATCCGACTTTTCAGTAAATTTTGCTAAATTGTCCTTTGTGTTGAGTATAGTGCACCTGCTGCCAAAGGACCTAAGAAAGCCAATGAACGATGGTCTCTTGTTCCATAGCTCATAAGGGGTCTTCCAATGAGGCTTAACAATGAGAACTCTATTTTGCACATAGCATGCAGTGCTGAGCGCCTCTGCCCAGAAAGTTATAGGCAGTTTTGAATCAGCTAACATTGTTCTTGCAGCCTCAATAAGTGTCTTGTTCCTCCTCTCAGCAACACCATTCTGTTAAGGAGTTCTAGGAGCACTACATTATCTGGTAATCCCTTTTGAGTTACAAAATGAGTCATGAACTTGATTCTTAAACTCAGTCCCTTGATCACTTCTAATGATTTTTACCTTGTGATCCTTTTGATTTTCAATTTTAAGAATAAAAGATTTTAAAGTTTCAGTCGTTTCATCTTTAGTTCTTAAAAAGAATACCCAAGTGAATCTTGTAAAATCATCAACAATCACTAGGCTGTATGATTTCCTTCCAATGCTCATTATACTTGTGGGACCAAAAAGATCCATGTGCAATAAGTGTAATGGAGTGGTAATAGAGTTAACCTCTTTGGATTTGTGAGTGACCTTGTGTTGTTTTCCTTTCAGGCAAGCAACATAGTTGTCTTTACAGAAAAACTCCATTTTATGCACACCATGTACCAAATTATTTTTAACCAAGTTGTTCATGGTTTTAAAATTAACATGGCACGTTCTTTTATGCCAAGAGTTGACTCATCACCATTTGCCTTGGAAAGAAATCATGATACTTCACCCAGTGGGGAAGCATTGTTCATATCCAGCTTGTGCATATCCCCTCTCCTGGGAGATCTAAGAAGCACCAATTCCTGAGGAATTGTCATCCTGAGTTTGAGGATAATGCACTCATGTTCTGTGAAAAGCATTTGGTGCTTTTGATCACAGAATTAAGAAACACTTAACAGATTGTGTTCAAGCTATTTGAAAAGTTTACTTTGACAACTTTTAACTTACCATTGGATACACTACCTCTACCAGAGATGTATCCTTCGGCTTCACCTCCTAACTGAACAGGACCTCCATCAAAATGTTCAAATTGTTGAAGAAGAGATCTGTTCCTTGTCATGTGCCTGGAGCATCCGCTATCCACAATCCATATATTTCCATTCTTGTCATATGGATGTCCCTACACATAAAGTGAGATGATTAGTTAATATTAGAAACCCAAGCCTTATTGGTCTTGGGTTCTTCCAATGTATATGATTTAATTGAACTAAAGTATAGGCAAGTGGGTTCAATTTGTGTTTGTGAAGAAGAGGTACTGGCTGTAGCATTTGTTCTGTTCTTCCATACCATCCTAAGGTTGACCAGTGTAGATGATCCTGAAGAGGATTGAGCAGCATGACTTTCTTCCGAGACTACTTTCTTTTTTGAAGATTTCAAAGGATTCATTTTATTCATTTGTTTGTTCTTTGGCTTGTCTTCCGAAGCTATTTTTCTTTCGGAAGAATGATTTTCTTCCAAAAGCAACATAGCTTTGGAAACAAGCTTTCCTTTCCTTGTCACTTGGACAATGTGATAAGGTCCAATTGTGAAACCTTCCTTGAATCCTTCCCTTTTAACATTGGTTGCATAATGTGTGCTTGCAGGATTGTAGTAAAAATCTTTAGCCATGTGGTTATGCATACAACAGATTATGCACTCAATGTTACTGTTGATGGGGTGTGATGGCTGTTGGTTCATTCACTCCTTTTCTTCAACAGCTTTCCCCTTTAACTTCTGATCCTTCAGTTGGACAGGAATGCTGGTACTACATTCCTTTCCTGAGTCAGTGTTTCCAACCACTTGGAATCCGGTTGAAATGAATACACCCTTTTTCTGGGATCTATCTTCATCCTAGACTCAGTCACCTTCTTGGCAGTTTTCTTTGTTGCCTTGATTTTGTTCTTTCTATCTTTGGTGGTTAGGGGTAGGACATCAGTGGTGGGCATTAGGTTTTCTACCTTATCCTTTCCTGTGGTGGTCACCATAGTTGCATCACCCTTTTGCTCATTAGGTAGTGGGTCAGTAGTTGGAACCTCTTGCTCATGAGTACCACATCATGAGTACCACATCTTTCCTGTGGTGGTCATCATAGTTTTATCACTCTTTTGCTCATTGGGTAGTGGGTTAGTAGTTGGAACCTCTTGCTCATGAGTACCACATCTTGGCTGTCTAACAGACACATAAGAGTGTGGTGGAGCAATTTCATTGGTTCCCAACCCACTTTTGTTTTGATAACACACCTTTGAGTGGGAGGATGATGCAATTATGGTGTTGAAGTTATGCTCTTCAATAGCATACTTCTTTGCTTTAGCCTCAGCTATTACTAGCTGGGCTTGAGCCTCGGTCAACTTAGAAATCAAATCCTTTATTTGAGCCTTGTAGTTTGTGTGTTCATATTTTAAAGAGGAAACAATTTTCTCTAAGTCTTCAATTTTGAGTTTATAGTCAGATTCCGTTCTCTTAAAATCAGATTTTAGGATGTTTAAGGACTCAATATTGGATTTAATTTCCATGTTGTAGTCCTGATAAAGTTTAACCTTAGTAGTACAAACTGGAGTATTGAGGTTTTCATATACCTTGCTGTCTTTAGTTCCAGCCATGAGAGCTTGAGCTGGAGTGACATCTTGCACCATAAAGCTCCAGTCAACCTCTTGAGCAACAGCTGCAGTTTGTTGCTCAGTAGGTTTTCGTTCAGCCCTTGAGGTGGTAGGATGTTGGGAGGCTTGAGTTGCTCCAAGATTGGATCTTGGAGCTTTGCATTCCCTAGCAAAGTGACCAACCTGGTTACAGTTGTAACACTTGGCTTTGCTTTTATCAAATCCAAATTTGTTATTGGTTGGATTTTAAGGGAACTGCCTTCCTGTTCTTTTGAAGAACTTCTTTGCTTTTTAGGTAAGGAGAGCCATCTGTTGGACAATGTCCATGTACTCAATGTCATCTAGGCTAAATCACTCTAGCTCATCAAAGTAGAATTGAAAATCTCTAGAGTGTTCACTTCTTGAGACAAAGGCACAACTATCCTGAAAAGGAATGTGTTGAGCCTGTTGAGACCTGGGTGTCTCAGGGAAAGTGATGTATGGCCCAGAGGAAGATGATGGTTGTTAGGGATAGTTCGGGTACAACTAAGGTTGGGGGGTTCTTGATCCTTCAGTAACATGTAGAGCATTGCTGATAACAGGATTTGAGGGTCGGTTCATCTGATGGCTCTTCTGAGTCTCCATCTCCATACGGTATCCATCAAGGATTCCATACAGTTCAGTCATGGTGAGAGTGTTAAAATTCTCAGTTCTCTTGATAAAAACACAATAGAAATTCCATTCATAAGGAAGTGCACTCATGAATTTCCTTACAATTTCTCTCTTCTGAAGATCCACTCCCATAGACTCAAGAGAGGTAATCAAGTTCATGTACCTGAAGTATTGTTGGCTCAAAGTCTCACCAACGATATATGTGAAGTTTTCAAACTTCTGCTTTAGTAGCTCCTTCTTGGAGTCTTTGGATTTAATGGAACCAGAGTACATCTGCTTCAAAGCGTCAAAGAGTTCTTTGGCTGACTCGCATTGCTGAAAGCCAACCATTATGGAGCTTGGTATGGCTGTGAGTAAAATAGTCATTGCTTTGCAGTCAACGTCTATTTTCTTGAAGTCTTCATAAGAGTAGTCTTCAACGGCCTTCTCTATCATGGCACCATTACTCGTTGGGATGCTACTTTAGGAAGGTAAGGACCATGATGCGGCTATCTTGATACTTGATGAACCCTTCAATACGTTTGCACCAAGTTCCAAAATCATCAGGAGTGATGATAGGAGCCTTGGTCATGGTTCCTATTTCGGACTTAGAGAATTTATGGTTAAGATCCATCAAAGTGAAGTGAGTGAGTGTGAAGAAGCAAGGGTGATTTGGGATGGTTAGATCTCACAATCAAGAGCCTAAAAGCTCTGATACCAATTGCAGGATCAGTTTTGACTCTCAATACAAACTCACTAAGTCTCACTTAATCGATGAAACAGAAAATCTCAAACTAAAGTTGATAATGATATACGAAGTTAATGAACAAGTGAATGGTTTTCAAGATACTTGTATATATTACTTCTCAAGTCAGTATTACAAGACTCTTAAGCTCATACTACTTAAGTTACAATAAGAAACTATATATACTACTATCTACAGCCGGTTATACTTGGAAAACCAGCTGGAATCTACAACTAGACAAATACTATATTGCTAGAAGTAAAGTATCTAAGATTAAATAATATCCTAGATAAGGTAGTCATGACAGGTCCAAGACTTACCTTTTGTCACCAACTAAAGATGGCATCCGTACTAAGTTGAAAAGATGGACAGTGGATTAAAGTATGGTTAACTACATGGGTTAGGAAAAGCACCATGCAGTGTATCAGAGTTTGTCAAACAGACCATACTTATGTCCACTGCTTCATAGTTGATTCTTCCAAAGCTAAATGGCTTCAGAAGAATAAGTTCTTCCGAGGCCATTTATACTTCAAAAGAAACAACTTCTTTTGAATCTTCTACAGGTCTTTATGACTTTATTTTTCGAAAGACTTTGTCTTGGATCTTCTAAGTGTGAATGCTTCGGAAGGAGAACTGCTTGGTCTCGGAAGACTTTGTTCTATCCTTCGAAGTTCTTTATATACTTCGGAAGGAAAACTAAGACTTAGTTTTCCTTCGGAAGCTCTTCAGTTATAATGCTTCAGAAGATCTTTGACATAGCTGTGGAAGAGTAATTTTTTCTTTGGAATACTTCTTCAACTTGTACACAAAAATGTTCTAAGTGTTGTTTTGGTTGCACCAGCCTCATATGATCCAACAAAATCTTTGTCTGCACTCTTGCTTCTTGTCCCAGATTGAGCCAAAGAAAGTTGACGAGGCTTTAAGAGATGGAAGCTGGATTGAAGTAATGCAGGAGGAACTTCTTTAATTCAAAACAAAAGGTATTTAGAACCTGTGTCCTCTTCCACCTGGGAAGATATGAATAGGTACCAAGTGGGTTTTTAGGAACAAGAAAGATGATAGAGGGCTTGTCATCAAGAACAAGGAAAGACTGGTAGTCCAAGGGTACACTTAAGTAGAAGGGATTGATTACATAGATGTCTTTGCTCCTGTAGCAAGACCTGAAGCAGTAAGGATATTTCTTGCTTTTGCTGCATCCAAGGATTTCAAGGTCTACCAACTTGATGTCAAGTGTGCATTTTTATATGGGGTGATATATGATGAAGCGTATATCAAGCAACCACCTGGCTTTAAAGACCCAGATGATCCTGATTATGTCTGCAAGCTTGACAAAGCTCTCTATGGGCTACATCAAGCTCTAAAGAAAGGGTATGAGACACTATCATAGTACCTAGTTTAACAAGGTTACAAAAGAGGTATTATTGACAACACACTCTTCATCAAAAGAATAGGAAATAACTTAATATTAGTTCAAGTTTATGTTGATGAAATCATCTTTGGGTCAACTAATGAAAGACTCTGCAAAGAGTTTGAATGGTTGATGAATAATAGGTTTGAAATGAGTGCCATAGGGGAACTCAATTTCTTTCTAGGAATTCAAGTGAAGCAGGTTGACAATGGCATCTTCATAAACCAGTCAAAGTATGTACAAGACATACTAACCATATATCATCTGATTGATTATAAGGTTGCTATGACTCCCATAGCCAGAAACCACTCCCTAGGACCTGATCTTAAGGGGGAGTGTGCTGATGAACGTCTTTATAGAGCTATGATTGGGTATCTTATGTACCTAACAGTCAGCAGGCCTGGTATCATGTTTGCTACATTCATATGTGCAAGATATCAAGCTAACCCCAAGATGTCACACCTAGTTGCTATTAAGAGGATTATTAGATACCTCAAAGGAGCTCCCAAACTAGGACTTTGGTATCCAAAGAATTCCGACTTCAATCTGTATGCATATATAGATAATGACTATGTTGGCTACAACATGATTGCAAGTGTACATCAGGGGGAAGTTAATTCCTTAGTGGAAGGATAGTCTAATGGCAATGCAAGAAGTAATCCTATGTTTCTGCATCAACTGTTGAAGATGAATACATTGCTGCTACAAGCTGTTGTGCTCAAGTGCTTTAGATATAGAATCAATACTAGATTTTGGATTCAACTTCAAGAAGACTCCTATCCATATAGGCAATAACAGTGTAATCTCTATCATAATGAATCCAGTGCAACACTCAAAGACAAAGCACATCAACATCATGTATCTCTTGATCAGAGATAATTTTGAAAAAAGATTGATAAAACTAGTCATAGTTAACACAAATGAACAATATATTGATCTGTTCACAAAAGCTTTTGATGAACAAAGATTTAGATATCTTGTATTAGCTATTGAGATGGTTAACTTTGAGTAGATTTTCTTAAATTAATTTCAAAATTGCTTTTCAAAATTGAATGTGTTTAAAGTTCTCAAATTTATCACTTATATAAGCTCTACTTATCTTGGATGAAATTTTTCAAAGTATATATTACTTAGAATTTTAAGAATTATGGACAGATTTTCCTTTGGAAGACATTAATTTGACATTAGAATAAAATTATGTCTTCAAAAGTAATAACGTCTTACTAAGGGATTTAGCCTCAGAAGAAATTCTAATATATCTTATGAAGCTTAAATCTACTTCTAAGTACTTATATGTTTTGAAAGAAAATTTTCTTCCCAAAGCAATAAAGTATCGAAAGTTTTATTCTCTTCTTGAGTAAAACTTTTGAAGTCTAATATCTTCCGAAACCAATTCTGTCTCGGAAGCAAAATTACTCTAAGTATATTCTCTTCCGAAGCAATTCTTCTAACACTAAGGAATATCTTCCGAAGTAAAATTACATTAGGAAGATTTTCAACATTCACGATAACTACCTTTTTGGGCACTTTTTCAGAAATGGGACCATATTCGGATTTCAAAGTTTATCTTTTGCAATAACTTTGTCTCTCATCCAAACATATAAATAGCCTTTATAATGGTTCCCCCTCTTTTTTCATCCTCTTCAACTGCTATCTTTTATCCCTAGAATTACTCATTAACCCTTGTTTTCTTAACACATCCTATACAAAAGCTTCAAAAAATGGCCAACTCTGTACCCTAAAACCAACCACCCTTTGCATGCACATTCATAAGCAACACAATCAGGTTGCTCTGTTATCCTATGATAAAGACCCTGGTTTTCAGGGATCTGCAACTATCTTTCCCACTCATCATACCTCACTGATCTTATAATAGACCCTCCTATTTATGAAGATCAACTGTTGGGATTCAGGAGGACCTACCAAGAGGTCATCTTGGATGGTGAGAAGGCACTATCTACATCAATGCATGGGAAGATGGTGTTCATCACTCCGGCCACCATCAATCAACATCTAAGGCTAGATGATGAAGAAGGTGAGCTATCCTTCTCCAAAGAGGCAGTGAATGTCTCATTCCAGCTGATGGGCTATGAAGGTAACTATTTAGTCAAGTCCTATAGGAAAGGGAAGGTCTCATATCAATGGAAGTACTTTTACAAGTTGTAATGCACTCCTTATCCAACTTACATGAAGGATGGGATCAAGTTTCTGAAGACATTTCCTACATAGTCCATAGAATGGTCCAGGGTATCAAGTTTAGGTATTCACAGTTTGTATATACAAATTTTGCAACACCAATAAAATTCAGCAAAAAAAAAAGAGAGAGAGAAAAGAAAAGAAAAGGGAGAAAAATGGAGTTAATTCAAGAAAAGGGGTTAAAAGTGTGCAACGGGCAAACTTTCCATTAATGGGATCAAAAACGAGTAAGGCCGCCCATACTTCTTCTCTCATACACAATTTCGGCTGAAAAAGGAAAGAAAGAACTCCTAACCGGTTTTAGAGAGAGAAAGAAGAAGTTCTTCAGCAAGGTAAGATTTTCTAGTGTTTTGTTCTCGGTTTTTAGTTGGTTTGAACTTCTGGACCGATCTTTATGTGTTTTCTTTATATTTGGCAGCTTGTTTTTGTGTGTTTTAGTGCTAGAACAAAGGTTGCTCTCGGGTTTGAGGAGTTTTCACTCGAAAGCTATTAGAGGTGAGTTCTAGATCCCCTCTTTTACATGTTTCTTCTTGTTTGGGGCTGGTATGCATATTTAACTATTGATTTCTTCACCAAACTAGGAGTTTCCATGAAGTTCGACTGTGTACGGTTGATGGGTGTTTTTAAAAGGTTTTCCATGTTGTTGTATGATTGTTTGTTAAGTCTAAGTGTGTATCTTGATAGATCTATGCTAAGAATATGTTAGAATGATGTTTGGGGACTGGAAAATATGTATGATGCATTGTAGGTGATAGTTATAGTGTCCGCTGTGGACACTTAGGATATGCATGGTGTTCGCTGTGGACTTGGTACGTTCGCTGTGGACACTTAGAAATATTATGCATGTGTCCACTGTGGAGTTGGTACGTCCACTGTGGACACTTAGAAATATTATGCATCTGTCTATTGTGGACTTGGTACGTTCGCTGTGGACACTTAGAAATATTACGCATGTGTTCGCTGTGGACTTGGTTCGTCCGCTGTGGACACTTAGAAAAATTGTGCATGCTGTCCGCTGTGGACTTTGAACATCCGCTCTGGACACTTAGAAAATCTTGCATGTTGTCCGCTGTGGATGTCACACCCCAACCTTAATGACGGAAACATTGAGATGTGAGGGTTAAGATTGATCATGCCACACAACGCTAATTCAAAGTGCAAATATTATTAAATTCCAAGTTCATGACATACATAAATGTAAAGCATAAGTTTCAATCAAACGACATAAGAAGAGTTCAAATAGCATCATGTGACAAAATATGTCATTTTATTAATCTCTAGGTCCAATCCTAGATGTTTACAAGTCTTCATGAGCAACTAAGCGGGATCATTTCTTGAAACATGTTAAAAAATAATGTCAACATATATGTTGGTGAGTTTCCATAGGTTGAGCATACATATATATATAAACAATAAGTTGGCAATTCATGTCATAGGTTATAGAATAATATAATAATAAATGGATAAACAAATGTAACAATCAAACCTCGACAAATATGGCCACAACATGATTATACGATTAGCTAAGTGTACTTGGTTCCCATAGTGATCAAGAATACGTCACTAGGAGCCAGCAATACCTCGGCTTTAGCACCAAATAGGCTTGTCAGGCTCATAGATCTATGACGTCGCTAGGCTAGCAATAGTTAATGATTGTATCTTACAAGTGTTATCACATGATAATTACAAGAGTCCAAATAACCATGACAAGATAAGATGAATTGCACAAGTGTTACAAGAGTAAAACGTATTTACAAGTGAGTTTTTAATAAAGTTAACATGTTTCATCCCAAAAGTGTGAAATAATATAAAAATGGGAAATGGAAAACTCACATGACTTATAAAGATGAACAAATAAGATGTCTTGTATTAAACGCCGAAGATTCGTTAAGGTTCAACCTAAATGAACAACGTAATAAGTTAATCATGATTATTAAAGTGTTAACGGTACCCGGGAATTCACGGTTTAAATTTGTGATTTTGGATGACAATTGTAATGATGTTATTTATAAATCATTAAACCATGAGTTTAAATTATAAGATAGATACAATTTATTATTATTTTAATAATTAAATGATTAAATAAGAATTTTAATGATTAAATCCATTAATAAAGGTTAAACGTTTCTTTATCAATAGATTATTATTTACTATTTAAAATAGTAAGTTTGTAGATTTAAATATTTAAAATAATTCTTTCAAACCCAAAATATGCACTTTTTAAATATGTACATATATATATATATATATATATATATATATATATATATATATATATATATATATATATATATATATATATATATTTTAAATATATAATTAAATTTGTAAATATATTTTATAAAAATGAAGAATTTATTAAATTAAAATTCTTAGGAATTAAAGGAGATTAATTTCATTACAAAATTAATAATAAATTATATTGTGTAACAATTTTTATAATTTTCAAAATAAAAGAATAAGGATTTATTAATTGAATTTCAAAGAAAATTTAAAAGAAAATAATTTTATTTGGTTTTTGGTTAAAAATGGTTTTTATATAATTAGTAATAATATCAGAATGTTTTCTGGATTTTTAAAACTAAAAAAACCCTTTTTTAAAAATAAAAGCAGGGACTCGGGTTCAAACCTGGGTCCCTATCCACACCACACCATGCTTAAACCACTAGGCCAAGGCCCTGTTTTGTGTCAAGTTTCAGAAACGAATACTGAAAACCAACTTTTCAGGAAAATCCCAATTTTCACAAGAACCCTAAAACGATTTTTGAACAAATTGATCACCAACTCGATGGTGATGCTGAAATTAACCTTAGGGCTTTGATTACCCATGGTTAATGGAATGTGTGGGTGTTAGAATCACCTGTAATGGTTACGGATTTGATGCGTACGAGTCCGAGCTAATGCCGCGACTGGGTCTTGATCCAAATACGATGCGTGTGTGTGTTTTGGTAAAATTGGAATTACAAAGATTTTAAAGAGATGGTTTTGAGCATTAGCCCTCTAACTTATAGTTACCATTTAGTCGATTAAGTGCCCAATGGCTCTAGGGTTAATCTCGTGCGTTTACAATCGATTGAGGTGTGTAATTTGTCGTTTCAGGTGGGATTAATCACCCCATTGATTTCTAATTGATTAACAGATCGTGTATGCTTGATTAATTGCATTATTAGTATAATTTATGTTTTGAACGGATTTGGTTTATGATGGGTTCGGTTTCGTCTCGAAATTAAAGAAATTTCGTCCCGAAATACGAGAGGTCACAGTCTCCCCAACTTTAAGAAATTTCGTCCCGAAATTAAAGATGAGACTAAACGAACAGATAGGGATATTTCTTCTTCATGTAATCCTCGCGTTCCTAGGTGAACTCAGCTCCACGTTTATTTTCCCAACGAACCTTGACGATTGGCGTGGTAGTTTTCGGGTCTTCTTCAGTGTTCGGTCCATAATCTCGACAGGTTACTCAACAAAATGCAAGGACTCGTCAATTTGGATTTCCTCCAAAGGAACGTGCAAATTTTCATCGGCCAAGCATTTCCTCAAGTTTGAGACATGGAAGATAGGATGAACCCTGCTAAATTCGAAAGGTAGTTCCAGTTTGTAAGCCACTTTCCTAACTCTTTTCAGAATCTTGAAAGGTCCTACAAAGCGTGAGGCTAACTTGCCCTTCTTCCCAAAGCGAACAACACCCTTCCATGGTTAGACCTTAAGAAGAACCATGTCGTTGACTTGAAACTCCAATGGTTTGCGTCTTTTATCCGCGTAACTCTTTTGACGACTTCTAGCCACCTCAAGGTTATTATGGATTTTGGAGACTTTATCGGTCATTTCTTGAATAAGTTCTGGACCGGTAATGAAATTCTCACCGATATCAGTCCAGCAGATCGGAGAACGACATTTACGACCGTATAAAGCTTCGAATGCTGCCATCTTGATACTTGAATGGTAACTGTTGTTATAAGAGAATTCCGCTAACGGTAGATGCGTATCCCAGTCACCACCAAAGTCAAGGACACAAAGACATAGCAAATCCTCAAGGGTTTGAATTGTTCGCTCGGTTTGCCCGTCCGTTTGAGGATGGTAAGCCATGCTTAAATCCAGTTGAGTTCCCAAGAGTTCTTGCATAGAAGACCAAATGTGTGAAGTGAAACAAGCATCATGATCGGATATAATATGCAAAGGCACGCCATGACGACTGACAATTTCATCGATATAGATGCGAGCCAACTTTGAAACCTTGTAAGTGTCTCGTATTGGTATGAAATGTGCTGTTTTGGTCAAACGGTCAACAATCACCCATATACTATCATGGCCTCAAGGAGTACGTGGTAACTTGGTTACGAAATCCATGGATATATGCTCCCATTTCCACATAGGGATTTCGGGTTGCTCAAGTAAACCACTAGGACGTTGATTTCCGCTTTGACCCTTGCACATGTGAGGCATTTGGCTACATAAGAAGCGATATCTTTCTTCATCCCTGGCCACCAATATTGGCAACGCAGATCCATATACATCTTATCGGACCCAGGGTGAATAGAGTAACGTGTTTGATGAGCTTCGTTCATGATGAAGTAACGGAGATTGTCGTGATTTGGAATCCAAATCCGGTTCAAGAAATACAACATGCCATTCGGTTTTGTTTCCAATTATGACCGAACGTTAAACACTAGTTCCTCACCCTTCCATTCCTCGGTTAATGCTGCTTGTTGAGCCTCGCGGATGCAAAACTCGAGATCACTATCAATACTTATATTTTGAAGCATGATAGTAGCCTCGTTGACATCCATGTGAATCTCAGTATCAAATTCTCCCAACGTGTCAAACCATTGCCTTCGATCTAAGTGAGACAGTCTTATTGTGTATCTTGCGACTCAGCACGTCGGCTACAACATTCGCCTTTCCAGGATGATAACGAATGTAGCAGTCATAGTCGCTAATCAACTCAACCCAACGTCTTTGTCTCATGTTGAGATTCTTTTGATTGAACACGGCACCAAGTTCAAGATCGTGGGTTGTGTAGTTCACTTCATGAATCTTCAATTGTCTCGACGCATACGCTATGACCTTTCCTCATTGCATGAGAACACAACCAAGACCTTGACTAGACGCATCACAGTACACGGTAAAATTTTCGTTTCCATCGGGGAGAGTTAGAATAGGGGCAGTACACAGCTTGCGTTTTAGTGTTTCAAAAGCCTCTTCTTGTTCGGGTCCCCATTCAAAAAGTCGATTCTTTTGGGTTAACGCTGTAAGTGGTTTAGCAATCTTCGAGAAGTTTGCAATGAACCTATGGTAATAACCCACTAAACCAAGAAAAGAACGAACTTCAGTTGGGGTCGTGGGAACACACCAGTTTTTCACGGCTTCTATTTTAGCAGGGTTGATGTGAATTCCTTGGCTATTCACCACATGACCTAGGAATTGAACTTCTTCAAGCCAGAACTCGCACATAGAGAACTTGGTGTAAAGTTGTTCATTCTTCAAAAGTTCGAGAACTTGTCGCAAATGCAACTCGTGATTGGTTTTTGTCTTGGAATAGATGAGAATATCATCAATGAACACAATCACAAATTTATCCAAGTATGGTTTACATACTCGATTCATGAGATCCATGAAGACAGCAGGTGCATTAGTCAAGCCAAAAGGCATAACCATGAACTCATAATATCCATATCGAGTACGGAAAGCGGTTTTTGGAATATCATTATTGTGAACTCCCAGTTGATGATATCCAGATCGTAGATCGATCTTCGAGAATTGCGTAGATCCTTGGAGTTGATCGAAGAGGTCATCGATTCGAGGGAGAGGGTATCAGTTTTTGATGGTAAGTTTGTTGAGTTCCCGATAATCGATACACATACGAAATGATCCATCTCTCTTCTTCACGAATAGCACAGGTGCACCCCATGGTGAAGAGCTAGGACGAATGAAGCCCTTATCGGTCAATTCTTGTAGTTGACTGGCTAGTTCTTGCATTTCAGAAGGCGTAAGACAATAAGGCGATTTAGCCACAGGGTTTGCACCAGGAATCAGATCAATCTTGAATTCAACTTCCCGAACGGGAGGTAACCTACTAAGATCCTCGGGAAACACTTCGGGAAAGTCTCGTACAACGGGTATATCCTTAAGTTCTTTCCCCTTGGCTTTCATGTTAACTACGTAAGCCATAAAAGCTATGTAATTTTTACTCAAACACTTTCGGGCCTTGATACAGGACATGAGTTTGAGTCCTTGAGACGATCTCTCACCAAAGACTTTTAGTGTATCTCCCGAAGGTAGAGGAATTCGAATGCATTTCTCGAAACAAATGATTTTCGCGTGTTGTTTGGCTAACCAATCCATGCCAATAATGATGTCGAAGTTCCCCAGTTGCATTGGGATAAGATCGATAGGAAATTCATGCTCGTTAAGATTCAAGAAGCAATCACGTATTACGACGTCAACTACGATTGATTTTCCATCTACGACTTCGACCGTAAAGGCTTTTCCTAGCTTAGAACACGGCTTAGCAAGAATAGGTTCGAATTCTAAGGATACAAATCTCTTATCCGCACCAAAATCAAAAAGTACAGACGCATAACAATTATTTACAAGATACATCGTGTGTGTCAGCCTATGCTAGATAAATCAGTGATTGTGTTTATCGATGATATCCTGATTTATTCGAAGAGAGAAGAAGAGCATGCTGGTCACCTTCGGGAAGTTCTGGATACTCTCAGAAGGGAGAAGCTGTATGCCAAGTTCTCCAAGTGTGCGTTCTGGTTACGCGAAGTACAGTTTATGGGTCATGTGGTTAATCCTGAAGGGATCATGGTGGACCCGACAAAAGTTATGGCGGTGATGCAATGGAAGTCTCCAAAGACGCCATCTGAGATTTGTAGTTTCTTGGGTTTGGCGGGCTACTATAGAAGATTCATCCAAGAGTTCTCCAAGATAGCTTCACCATTGACCAAGTTGACCTATAAAGATGTGAAGTTCGTATGGGGTCGAGAGCAGGAGAATGCTTTCGAAGAGTTAAAGACAAGATTGACTTAAGCTCGTGTCTTGACATTACCCAATGGGAATGAAGACTTGGTGGTCTATTCGGATGCTTCTTATTTGGGATTGGGTTGCGTGCTGATGCAATGGGGAAAGGTTATAGTCTATGTGTCCTGATAGTTGAAGATCCATGAGGCTAACTACCCTACTCATGACTTGGAATTGGCGGTTGTGATCTTTGCATCGAAGATTTTGATGCACTACTTCTACGGGACGAAGTGCACTGTCTTCACTGATCAAAAAAGCTTCAAGTACTTCTTCGAGCAGAAAGATCTCTATATGAGGCAAAGAAGATGGTTAGAGTTGATCAAAGACAATGACTGTGAGACTCACTACCATCCGGGCAAGGCCAACGTGGTGGCGGATGCCCTTAGCCGAAAAAGAGACCCGAGCCGATCCGGGTGAAGGCTTATTAGTTGGTTATGACCTCCTATGTGATGAAGCAGGTCAAAGAATTTCAGGATGAAGCGCTGAAAGAAGATCAGATTAACTCAGAAAGGATAAAAGGTCTAGTCGTCGAGTTGGGGGAGAACACTCTTGGTGATATAACCCGCTTTGGGCAGATATGGATTCCTCGTTATGGGGATCTACGTGTGAAGATCATGGATGAGGCTCACAAGACTTTCATACTCAATTCATCCTGATGCTACAAAAATTTATCATGATATGAAGAAAGATTACTGGTGGCCGGCAATAAAGCGCGATATGGTGGCGTGTGTGAGTAAGTGCCTTAATTGTTTACAAGTGAAGGCAGAGCATCAAAAGCCACACAGGAAGATCCAACCCTTAGATATACCCGAGTGGAAATGGGAGCACATCACCATGGACTTCATTAAGAAGTTACCGCGTACGGCAAGGGGATACGATGCCATATGGGTGATAGTTGATCGTCTGACGAAGAGTGCTCACTTTTTACCGATCCGTGAGACGTATTCATCTGAGAGGTTGGCGGATCTGTTCATCAAAGAGATTGTGACTCATCATGGTATACCGGTGTCTATCGTTTCGGACCGTGACACTCGATTTACATCAATGTCTTGGAAGAGATTCCATGATACGCTAGGGACGAGGTTGCACATCAGTACGACTTACCATCCTCAGACAAATGCTCAGTCGGAGGATGATTCAAACGCTGAAGGATATGCTACGAGCATGCGTCATTGATTTGGGAGGAAGATGGGATGAACACTTACCATTAGCCGAATACTTATATAACAACAGTTATCATGCCAGCATTGGTATGCCTCCATATAAGATGCTATATGGCAGGAAGTGTAGAACGCTTGTATGTTGGGGTGACATTGAGCAGAAGGAGTTAGGGAGCATTGAGGTGATCGAGGCTATGATCGAAAAGTTGGAAAAGATCAAGGCCTTTATGAAGGCGGCAAAGGATAGACAGAAGTCGTATGCTGACAAGAGACGTAGATCGATTTGGGTGATAGATATATGTTGAAGGTCTCGCCTTGCAAAGGGATCATCTGGTTCAAGAAGTAGGGAAAGTTAAGTTCGAGGTACATAGGGCCTTTCAGAATCATTGCTCTAGTAGGAGAGGTGGCCTATCGATTGGAGCTACCCGATGAGTTAAGTGTAATTCATCCAACGTTCCATGTATCTCATTTGAGGAACTGCTTAGCCGAGGAGGATATTACCGTCCCACTCGAGGATATCGAGGTGAATGAATGGCTCAATTATGTGGAATAGCCAGTGGCCATCATTGACAGAAAATAGAAGAGGCTAAGGAATAAAATAGTTCCACTTGTGCGAGTACAGTGGAGACACACAAAGGGATCCGAGTCAACATGGGAGACTGAGGAAGAGATGAGACAGCATTACCCACAGCTCGAGGAGTGATAGGTTTCGACGACAAAACCTATATAAGGGGGATGGACTTGTAACACCCGGAAAATTCAGCAAAAAAAGAGAGAGAGAAAAGAAAAGAAAAGGGAGAAAAATATAATTAATTCAAGCAAAGGGGTTAATGTGAAAGGGGAAAACTTGCCCATAATGGGTTCAAAAAGGAGTAAGGCCGCCCACATACACACTTTCGGCTGATGAAGAAGTTCTTCAAGAAGGTAAGATTTTGTAGTGTTTTTATTGGAATATTTGAATATGATACTTACCAAAACCTAAATGCCAAATCTCATGATGATTTCCAAAACCAACACGGTGAAGCCATGCTAAAAATATGATCAAAGCGAAGAAAATTGACCAAAGTCAAACTTAGTCAAATTTGGTCAACCGTGGTCAAAGTCAACAGTCAACATCAGCGGACGTCCCGAGTGACGTCAGCACCTGGCAATCACGCATCAGCAACAGAAGAATTTATCAGACTTTGAACAATATTTGTGTAATCATTAGGGCTTAAAAGTAATTTTATTCATTTTTGTAATGAGTATAAATTGTCTGAGTGTAGTCATTTATACTCTAATGAAGTGAGGTAGAAAGAAATCCAAGCATTCAAGGATCGAAGCATACAAATTTAGGCTAGTGAGAGAAACAATTAGGTTGAGTGTGTGTGAGAAAGATTTTTCTTACAAACTCTCTTTGTAATCTCTTAGCATCATCATCCATATGAATGAATGAAATATTTTATGGATATGTGTTCTTGAATTGTTCATCATTCATTCATCATCATACATTATATCTTGCATTGGATCTTCACTTGAATTCATCAACAGGTCTGTGAGATTCCGCATCACAGATCTGATAAACGACAACAATACGATTGCAATAATCGATCCATTAGTAACGGATTTCCACAATTGGTATCAGAGCCTTGGCTCCTTGTTCTTCAAACTTTTCTAAAAAATTTGAACCACAAGTTTGATCTACAAATTGTTGTTGTTTTTGATGAAATCAAGCTACCATTAGCTTACTTTTGTTATTTCGTGAAGATCTGCAAGTTTTCACATCAATTGAAGTTTAAATACTCATGAACGTGAAATTTTGATTTTGTAGTTGTTTGATCGAATTTAAGCTTCTAATAGCTTTAGTTTGTGATAACTAACACATCTGCAAAGTTTCATATCAATTGAACATCCACATCTCTTGAATTTGAAGATTTTTGAAAATTTTGTGTTCTTGAGAAAAGTTCACCGTTCTTGAGGAAAATCATCAAAAATCACGAATCTGATGTTGTTTAGCTGAAATTGATAGTGGTTTTAGCTTAGAAACATCAAATCTAAGGTTCGTTTATCATTTTCAACATCCAAATCATACATTTTGAACATTGATTCTTAGATCTGGGTTTTTGTTCTTCATTATGTTCTTCAAGGGTTCATCATTTAAATCCAAGCTTAGGTGATGATTATATGAAATTGATTGTTGTTCTAGCTTATAATCACTTAACTACAACTGTTATAACCTTTGATTTTATCTAATTCAATCAGAAACCCAAGAATCAAAAGTTTGTTCATTCAAGAACATGAAGTTTGAGTTTTTCAGAGTCAAACTGTTTTGAAATCTGAAAATCAGCCAAATCTAGAATTTAGTTCAGATTTTGATTCATTTTTTCATAAATACAATCATTCACAATCATTCAAGAATCAATCAAACAACAAGTTGTGAATTTGAAGCTGAAATTTCATTCATAATTAAGTTTACAAAGATTATACAAATTACGCTTGCATTTGATTTTTGACTAAGTGTTCATCATACACAGCTGATGTTCTAATTTCACATCTGACAATGTTCATCATTTTTGCAACCAAGTGTGCACAGCATTACATCCACAGCTGATGCACAAGGTTCACAGCTGACAAACATCCAATTTGTTTAATTATTCACAGCTGATGAAGAAATACATCTACAGCTTATGTGTTAATAATCACAGCTGATGTGATAATCTTTTCAGTTTACACTTCAGTTCAAAGCAGACAAGCGGAAGTTTGTTCACACTTATTCACCCACCATCAAACATCATACATCACACACAACTCACCAACATCAATTATCATCATTCATAACCACATTCAGCACATTCAAATACAGCAAACAACATCCACAGCTGACCCAATCATCATACACAAATCTGTCCACAACACAAAACAGCATCCACAACAGACTTTTAACATCACAGCGGACATTGAATCAACACAGAAACAAACAGAAGCAACATACAGAGGACTTGAATTGAATAGGTCCAAAACAACACACAGCGGACTTAAACAACCTGACCGCAGTATCCACAGTGGACGATTTCAGTCACAGCGGACGAGCAAGATCATACACAGCGGACGAACAACCTTTAACTCACAGCGGACATTCAACAGTTGACTCACAGCGGACGACTATAATCGATTCACAGCGGACGACTCTAATTGATTCACAGCGGACACTCACCTGTTAATACAGCGGATGAATTGAGTCTGTCACTTCGATTACTTGTTTGCAGCGGACAAGTGAACCCAAATCGATTCATAGCGGACTCCCTAATCAATCCACAGCGGACAAATTGAGCTCAAGTAAATCTATTTACAGCAGACATTCGGGAGTGATTCAATCACTTTTCGATCTTTGAACACAACAAAAGAACCCCAATCACCTGTCGAATTTATACAAACACCGCAATTCCTCCATCGACCTCTACCGCCGACCATCGATTTCCATGGGTGTGAACATCAATGGACCATCTAAAGTTTGAAATCGTTGATGAGTTTGGGTCGGTCCGAATTATTGATCAGAAAGCTTCGGGAGTTTATTGAGAGAAACTGGGAATTTTTAATTTTGACTTTTATTTTTGTGTTGACCAGCAAAATATAAATAGTTTTTATATAATTTTTAACAAACAAATCAAAACTTTTAATTTCAGAAAGTTTTTCATTTGACAAACTTTTTAAAATTTGCTCTCGGAAGTGTTAATTTTGACCATCTCATAAATTTTGTCTCGGAATATTTTGATTGTTCGGAAGTTTTCAACTTGACTAATTTTTAAAGCTTGTTTTCGAAAGATTTAAAAAATAAATTCATTTTGACTTCCTTTCGATCAAGACATATATACTTCGGAAGATTTGTGTCACAAAAATCATTTAAATTTTAATTAATTCGATCCAAATTTTATTACTTTTTAATTAAGATAGATTAATTTTAGTCCAGCTTAACTAAGTTGTAATCGAAAAACGTTAACTTTTTAATTACGCCGATCTAATTAAATTGAGTTTCGACGTTCTTTAGATTCATTTAAAGTTTAAATTTGATTTTGATTTAAACAAAAAACAAATTTTCAAATCATTTTTGTTTTTAAACAAAATGGAAAATTTAACATCATTCACTAACACTCGTGTTTCAAGAAACCGAGCTATCTTTCTTGTTGCAGGTAGAAAAAGGTTTCATGAATTCAAACAGAGCAAACCAAGCTGCAACCACTCAAACAACAGCAGCAAATCAAGCAACGGCTGCAACCAACCAAACAACAGCAGTAAATCAAACAAAAGCTGCAAACAACCAAACAACAACAGCATATCAAACAATAACAACAATTCATTGTTTGACAAGACAAACATTCAGTTGTATATCAGTCACATTGAGAAAGAACTGATGCACTTACATTTATGTGATCTTGTAAACTCAAATAACACATTGTCTAATGATTTGATAAAATACAGGTCAGAGATGGAACAATCTCAAAGAAATGATCAAGCACAAATCAAGACATTAAATCAACAAAACATCAGTTTAACTCAAGAGATGAACCAGTTGCAAGACAAAATGGTTCAACAACAAATCAAACTTAAAGAGTTAACTGCTGAGCTTGCAAAAGCCACAAACATCAACAACACAAACATTCCTCCATTGCCTGAAATTCCTGAAGACAGAAAGATCAATCTAAGCTCATCAGCATGCATAGATGAAGTACACGCATATCAGAAATATTGCAAAAATATATCATACATGATAAAGGAGGAAAGAGCTTCACATGCAGAGGAAGTACAAACTTATGTAAATCAAACCAGTTCACTAGAGAAAGAAGTTGATAAATTGCTTAAAGAAAATCACAAGCTGAGTGCTCAATCAACTGAACTCTCTGTGAAGTTAACAAACACAAAGGCTGAAGTTGAAGCAAAAATATCAGAAGCAAGTACAACCAAAACAATCAATAACTTGCAATATTACATTGAGCGTCTAAATCAATCAATCACAACAGAAAAGGCTACAAATGCAGAATGGAAGATACAACAAAAAGCCTTTGAGGATAAAATCAATTCTCTTCTTGAAGGATGAAGACAAACTCCTTGTAGAAAGATTTAGTCTTCAAGCTCAAGTTACAAGACTCACTGAGTCCTTAAAAAAGACAAAAACAGATCATGCATCAACAGATGTTGAACTTGCGAATTTGAAGTTGAGTGCTAGCAAGTTGGAAGAACTACTTAATGCACAAAGTGATCTAAAGAAGAGTGTTGGAACTACATACCATGTTGTCCCTCCTCCTTACAATGATAACTACATAGAAATGCCAACTTCATTGACAAGTCCAGTCAAAGAAGATTCCAATATGCATGATCATCATCAGACAGACAAACCATCCACTATCACTCAAATCACTTCTTCTAAAATAGCACTAAAGCTGTACCTCAAACCAGAATCACCACAGAATGAAACCTTTCATTCTTGTGATGGTCAAGATGGGGATCCTACAAGTGATGACAGTGATGAAGAAACCAACCAACCAAACAAACGAACATTAACAGGTATTAATCATGTCATTGAAGAAATCAGTCCAAAATAAACACAACCATAGAAATCCAAATCAGCAAAGCCTGACAACAAACAAAAGGCAATGGTTCTCTATGAGAAATTCAAACCAGCAGGATTCCTTGAACCAGAATTGCCTAAGGTTAAACTAAAGGAAAGATTAAGATAGAGTTAAAGAACAACCAGAAGCCTGAGGTACAAGAAATCAAAGAACAGGTCAAGAGGAAGAAAACCAGATCTAAAAGAAAGAAGAAAATCAGATCAAGTCCTCTACACCTGATCCAAACCAACCATCAACCTCAAAAGCTACATTAGAAACTTCAAAACAACAACCAATTCTCTACGAGATATGCAATTCAGAATCACACAACACTTCTGAGTGTAAAAACACTAAGAGTGATACATATATATGTCCTCATAAGAGAAAGCAACAAAAACAACCAAGACAAAAGGCTGTGAAGTTCCACACTAATCCAACATCATCATTCAAGCCTAAGGGAAGAAGATCCAGACCTACTCCTTACTGCTTAAATTGTGACATGGAGAATCATACCACTTCAGAGTGTTCATACAACAACTCTCCAACATCACAACATAGAAGAGGTCAAAGATCTTATCATCCATCAGAGTCATACTCACCGAGATCGAAGCATGAGTACTACAACAGACGTCATAGCTACTCTTCTCCTCGATCACATCAGCATGGGTATGATTTTCAACATTATGATATTCATGATTATTGGGCACCTAGACATTATCCTAGGTCATACATACAACATAAGTATGACAGATATAGGAATAATGCTTGGCATAATGGATATCATAGAAGATCACATCCATCAAATTATTATAATCATGATTATAATTCTTATGTTGAATATAATCACATGCCCAAAAGAAACAAACATGATCAAGGACAAAGATCCTTTGCTACACCTCCATAAAACTTTCAAAAGCAAACTAGATTTTCTAAACCAACCAAAAGATTTTCAAAAGCCAAACAAACTACTTTTGTTAAACAAACTAAAGTTGAGTCAGTTGGTTTAAAAACAAAACAATGTTGGAGAAAGAAAACAATTTCAGGAGGTGAATCTGATATATCATCAGATAAAGCAAAATCATACACATACGAGCAAGTCACATATAAAGATGCTAATGGATAGCTCAGGACAGTAATGGCCTAGGTTAAAATATCTAACTGATTTGCTAGTGTAATAGGGACAGTTATGGAGGCCTGCCAGCCCAAGAAAAGTTAGCAGTGATTGATCCCTTCCTATGACTAGAACGTTCTTCCTGCTCATGATGTTTATGATGCAACTGAGCCAAATGGAGCAGAAATTAACCAGGATTCAATGCAGGACATCAATCATTCATAGAAACTATGATGGCAATGCAAGAAACAACCGATGTTTTATTCCATCTGTTTAGTCTGATTACATTGCTACATGGACTAACTATTGATGATCTCTATTGAATTGATAACACATATGCCATTTCTTTATTTTCACAAAAACAAAAATCCTAAAATTTAGAAAATCAAGAAAAAGTCCAAAAAATATTTCTATTGAATCTTCCTGCATTTACATGAGAAATGATAGTACACTCATCTACTATCTTCTGCATCTATTTTTCAAATCAATAAAGATTGACAAGACTTTGTTTGATATGTCAGTAGGCTCAGCTTGGATTCAAGATAAGCATATTTATGATGAACTATCAATATGCATTGTGGACCAAAACCAACTTTGGGTATTGGTAAGGAATGACTTTTTCAAGTGTTTGCTTGTGTGGTTACCTAAACACACCATAGGAAAATGGTTTATAAATTTCTTATTGATAAAAGCATCTGTTTCTCCTTTGCTGTATGTAAATACAGACCTGGAGTAAACATAAGGACAACTTTTTTATGCTGAGCATAGACCTAGTTGACCTTGCACTAAAAGTGCTGATGCATGCCAAAAAGGCACAGAAAAGAATCCTAATGTGGATCAAAGCTACAAGAATCCCAATGAGGATCAACTTCCAAAGTGAAGTAAAAAAGAATCTAAATGCGGATCAAATCTAAAAGAATCCCAAAGTGGTCATATCATGAGAATTTATACTCTAAGTAGCATGGTTCAAGTTGTAATAAAGTGCCACCTTGCATTTCATGAGGAGGGTTATTCTTCCATACTTCTGAGTGTGGGGTACTCAATTAGCATATCTAATCAAACCTTAACATGATAAATATCATAAAGTGTTGAAAATAGATCCTTTCATGAGTTTATGTGGGCAAACATACTTACAATCAACTTTGTTCTTTTTCTATGTCTATTCCAACATTAAATTCTTAGATGTAGAGGATTTTGGATTAGTATGATCTAATTGCAGGTGAAGGATTCATGCTTGTAAATATCATAGTTTTTACAAAAAAAAAAAAAATAAAATAAACTTCAGAATTCCAAAAGGATTTGTCATTTTTAGTATTTTTCTTAGTTTTGGTAGATTTACATGTGTTATTGATTTAGGAGTGAAACTTCCATGCAATACCTCTACCAACAGGATTTAGACTTTTGCATGTGATGAATTGCACAACATGCCTGAGTTTCTAATTCAGTTCAAGATGTCAAGTGAACACTCCTGCTTCCTTCAAAGATCTCCTGCCAATTGCTGAGAACTAAGAATCATCCTCTTGGTGTCTCATACATAAAAGTTCCTCACCCTCTAAAGCTTTTGTTGAGGGAGAGTATATGTCAAGTCTGAAGAATTTCTGATGCTTCTCCTTCACTTCTGAAGTTGAGATAAAGTTGCTTATATTGCTAACTGTGCAATCCACAGTGTATGCAAATGGGTGTATTTTCAAGTCTTCAAAATGAGACTAGAAGATCAAGCTGATGAAACATCCATCAAGTGTCGAAACAAAGTCTTTTTCTCAATGCCATTTTCTAAAGCTTCTAAGAAGATGCTACCAAAAAAGGGGGAGAAGACTACACTCCAAGACTGCACATCAATCAACATCCAAGGTTATGATAATCATGAGGTTTTGGCAGCATCATCTTAGGGGGAGTATTGTTGGACTTTTGAAGATGATACTTACCAAAACCTAAGTGCCGAATCTCATGATGATTACCAAAACCGATACGGTGAAGCCATGCTAAAAATATGATCAAAACGAAGAAAATTGACCAAAGTCAAACTTGGTCCAACTTGGTCAACCATGGTCAAAGTCAACAGTCAACATCAGCGGACGTCCTGAGTGACGTCAGCACCCAGCAGTCATGCATCAGCAACACAAGAGTTTAAACTTAGAACAATATTTGTCTAATCATTAGGGCTTAAATGTAATTTTCTTCATTTTTGTAATGAGTATAAATTGTCTAAGTGTAGTCATTTATACTCTAATGAAGTGAGGTAGAAAGAAATCCAAGCATTCAAGGATCAAGCATACAGATTTAGGCTAGTGAGAGAAACAATTAGGTTGAGTGTGTGTGAGAAAGATTTTTCTTACAAACTCCCTTTGTAATCTCTTAGCATCATCATCCATATGAATGAATGAAATATTTTATGGATATGTGTTCTTGAATTGTTCATCATTCATTCATCATCATACATTATATCTTGCATTGGATCTTCACTTGAAATCATCAACGGATCTGTGAGATTCCGCATCACAGATCTAATAAACGACAACAATACAATTGCAATAATCGATCCATCAGTATCAGATTTCCACAGTTTTCTTCTTGGTTTTCAGTGGGTTTGAACTTCTGGACCGATCTTTATGTGTTTTCTTTGTGTTTGGTAGCTTGTTTTTGTGTGTTTTAGTGCTAGAACTCTAGGTTAGAACTCTAGGTTGCTCTCGGGTTTGAGGAGTTTTCACTCGAAAGCTATTAGAGGTGAGTTCTAGATCCCCTCTTTTACGTGTTTCTGTTTGTTTGGGGCTGGTATGCATATTTAACTATTGTTTTCTGCACCAAACTATGAGTTTTCCATGAAGTTCGACTGTGTACGGTTGATGTGTTTTTTTAAAAGGTTTTCCATGTTGTTGTATGATTGTTTGTTAAGCTTAAGTGTGTATCTTGATAGATCTATGCTAAGAATATGTTAGAATGATGTTTGGGGACTGGAAAATACGTATGATACATTACAGGTGATAGTTATAGTGTCCGTTGTGGACACTTAGGATATGCATGGTGTCCGCTGTGGACACTTATAAAATATTACCATGTATCCGCTTTGGACTTGGTACGTCCGCTGTGGACTCTTAGAAATATTATGCATGTGTCCGCTGTGGACTTGATACGTCCGCTGTGGACACTTAGAAAAATTGTGAATGTTGTCCGCTGTGGACTTTGAACGTCTGCTCTGGACACTTAGAAAATCTTGCATGTTGTCCTCTGTGGACATAAAGGGTCTGCTGTAGACACTTAGACAAATCTCGCATGCTGTCCGCTATGGACTTTACATGTCCTCTATGGACACTTAGTGAATTTTATGAATTGTCCGCTGTGGACTTTGTTCATCTGCTGTGGATACTTAGAATGTTTTTGTCATGCATTGTGGACTTTGGCTATCCGCTGTGGACACATAGAAAATTTTAAATTATCCACTGTACGTTTGTTAATGTGCTGTAGACACTTAGATTATTTCTGGAATTTTAGGAAATATAATTTAGTGTTAAGTCTTGATGTTTTATGGTGATTTATGCCTGTTGATGTTATGTATGCTTGTGGGTTGTTGTTGATGTTCCATATTATGTATTATAATGTGACTTTATGTGGTGCGATATGTGCTTATGTATGTAAAGTATTATTGTAAAGAAAGTGAAAGATAAAGATATTGTAAAGAGGAACGTAATGAATGAATGAAAGTCTTGCAAGCATATTAAAAGGGGTTCACATCTCATTATGGGTGGTCAACTCGACAGTGTGCTATGTGCACACAAAAAGGTCAGTCTTCGTGATTGATAGAAACTTAAGAAAAAGTATCCTTGCCGCTACCCCAAAGACTATAGTCGCTTCGTGCACCAATGATGGGGCATTGCATATGGCAGGATCTAGATAGAAGTGAAAGATAATAATGAAAGAATGTACGAAACGAATGATTATGAACGATGATGAAAGATAATAAATGATTATTATAAAGATGTACGTATGATGTGTGATCACGAACAAAAGTAAAGAAAAGGTTTTTATCAAACGTAAAGTATTTTATTATACAAACTAGAACTTACTCAGCGCGGTGACTCTTTATATGCATATCAGTTGGCAGGTAATCGATGATGCTGAGCAGGTGCAGGCATGGATGCATAAGCTACTAGGGATGATTTGAGTCTGACATCCATATTTTGAAATGTAAATGTATTAATATAATTTTTGGGATGTAATCGAAATGATATGATAATTGGACATGTTTTTATTTATTAATGAAAAGTTATATTTACGCTGCAAAATGAGGTGTTTTATATTATTTATCTAATGATTGACCAACTGTAAGCGTCTCGGGAATGGGGCCTTACAAATTCACTTGCTAACTTAGATTCCTTAGAATATTACATGTTATCTTGATATGTTTAGCACATTCTCAACTATGAACTAGGCTCACAGTTGAGGGGAACATGTAATGTTCTTAAATTGGGACAGATAAAGAATGGAATCTTCAAGATAATGTGGAAAATCATTGTTGGATTTCTAGGGTAGAAACAACCCTTGTCCTAAAAATGTTAGAGCCCCCTAATCAAGGTGACAACTTGGTAGCACCAGTTAATTTTGAACCCACACCTTCTTCATCTTAAACACCCACACATCCATAAATCACCATCACTTACCAAAGAAAGTCCAAACCACTCCCATACCTTCTTCAGATTGAGAAGGCCCCTATATACTCACCCATGTAGGAGGAAGTGGAACTAAGAGCTCCCACCTCCCGTGAGCATCAAACCACTCCCATTCCTTCTATGATCAATGCTAAGATGCTCAGCCTAATGAGCTCCTTACCCCAGCCTTAAGCCTTCATTCTAAGTCTTAAAACTCAAAAGAACAACCTTTGGGGGAAAGCTACCATCCCCAGCCTTTGGATCTCAATCAACCAATCCCCAACCTAAAATTCTATAATGATGTGGATATATGATTCAGTGAGTATCATGAGTCTCTCTTCTCCTCCACTGCTCAAGGAGAGATGAGTGCTCCTGCTACTCCCATATCTAGCCCATATCTGGCCTCTTTAAACAAGTGTTAACGGGTTCTTATGGAAGAGGCTCTCACTTCTGCAAGTGATTACATCTTTAAGACCTCAACCATGCCAACACATCTCCTTAGAACTTCTTATGAAGCTGTCATTAAGCAGGGGAAATCCAGAGACCAAGAAACAATATCTGGTGGTGAGGGAAATGACTTTGGTCATGTACTCTCATCCCCCCTAATTCTTCTGATAAAGATGAGGGGATTTTGCAACTAAGGTTACATAAATTGACAAAAACCTGTACGTATCTAGTTTTTATGGTTAGTCACCTTCAATCTTAGGTGGCTACCTTACAAAGGCAGGTGCTTAGTTAGCAAATTGAGATCACCGATCTAAAGGGCAAGTTAGCTGAGAGGCCTGCCAAGCATGCTCATCCAAGTCCATAAGAACCTATGGATGTGGTGGAACTAACCTCCAGCTCACCTGTGCAAGTAGGTGTTGCTATCAAAAGTGGGTAGAAAGTTACCACATCCATAGAACATGAAAGCAGTACCTAGAGTATGGAAATTGAGGATTCGCCACCCATACTTGCAATTGTCCACACTCAACAACCTCATCAGGGCACATTAATGTGGATGCCATTATTTAAAGTCTATTTGAGGAGGGTGTACCAATGGCTATGTCACATACATCCCACCCTGCTGACAATCCAATAGTAGGATGGAGGTATGACAAGCTGACAGGTTAGTTGAGAGGATTCAGATGAGGGTATCTGAGGAGTTCCAGAAAAGAATCAGCTTATATACACAGAGGCTGGCAGGGAAAATAGTTGGTCAACTAGATATTGAGGCAAACCCTAAGATTAGCTTGTAAGGGGAAACCTCAGTTAAAGGCCTAACTGTAGAACCTGTGAACCTTAAGACTATACCTCCCTAAACACCCATTAACCTCGGTCAGCCACCAGTTGGTAAAGGTGTATCACTTCCTCTCCCTGGCTAGAGCTCAAGTGTAGAACCAACTCAAGAAGGCCAAAGCTCTCTCCTCCCTGAGTCACATAGACCAATGCTTGACAATGGAAAGAAAGTGTTAACTTCTGAGGAGATTAAGGAAGAGAAGAGGAGAGGAAGAGGAAGGAAAGGGAAGAGAGGTAGAGAGAAGTTCCTGGTTTCATGCAGGCTGTAATTAGGGCTGCCCATAAGCCAAATGCACAAGAAGATGAGTTAAAGGCAGCCTGATTGAATTACCTGACAACCAAAAATTACAATATTGATGAGCTAATCTCTTCCCTTGGAAGAATTAAATAAACTTGTAAATACCGAGGTATCTAAAGAGAGGAAGGAGGCTGAGGCTACTGATTTGCTCCTCAAGATCAAAGAAGAAAGAAAAAGAAGAAAATTGTATAAAGCCCCTATCCTCTCTCCCATTCAAGAAAGGCCTGAAGTAGAGTCTTTGTCAGTTGAAGAAGAAACTCAAGTAGGTGGAGAACAAGACAGGCAAAAGATAAGTACCTACTTGAGTGCCACAGGTCTCTATCAGGCAACACAACTACTCCCTCTATCTTATGAGTATATAGAATTTGAATATCTCAAGCAGCTTGAATAAGAAGTCATCAAAGAAAGAAAAGTTGCTTTGAGAAAGATAAGGGAGGAAGCTGTAAAGTCAAGAGCCACCCTCAGAGCTAACTAGAAGAAGTCTGAGGATAGATAAAAGATGGTAAACGTCTTGAAGCTATATGGGTTCTCAAGAAAGAGGCTTGGTCTAATGTCTCTATCCACAATTGACGAGCATATTAGGATGATCAAGTAGAAGGTCAAAAGGGGTGAGCTTTAAGACTGGCATTCTCCACCATGTCCAACTGCACCTGAAGCGGAGGTCAAGGTTGAACCCTAACTAATAACACAATCTGGACCTAGATTGATCCACAGCCAACTTCATCTTCTGACCAACACTAAGGTCCTGAACCTTCTTTTGAACTTGTGAAGGAAAAGGACCAAACTAAGTAGGATATGGTTATTAAGACCAACCTTCTCGATTGAAGTACAGAAAGAGGAAGAGAATGGCCATCAAAAGAGATCTAAAGAAGAAGAAGAAGTCCAAGGCATCTACCTCGGCACCTTAGGATGTGTTAGAACATCTTAAGGGTGAACTATAAGAGGCTGCTCAATAAACTCCCTTAGTTGTAGAGCCTCTTGCTACTGAGAGACCCATCTTGGGTTGGGTATACTCTCTAAACCTAGACAGATGGTATGTCATAAGAGATCAAGGAGGTCCACAAGTATTCTTCATACAAAACATATTTGACCTCCCTGCTTATGATCTCTTGGATATCAGGAGATACTATGAGAGCCTAAGGAATCCAAATCAACTAATGAAGAGAGTAATGGCTTTGGTTCTGATGATGGCTATACACAAGTACAAGATCAAAACTCATAGTATTCTTCATGTTTTGGTAGCATTAGCCTAGGGAGAGTTTGTAAGAGTTATCTTAAAGGTTGATGCTAACCAAAGATCTCTCAATATGCATTCTGAAGTACAAGGAAGTTACTTCAGAAGATTTGACAATACACAATGAAAATTCTCTAAGTGTCAAATCTTTCAAAGCCAAAGACACAAATCTGTAGAATCCAAAAGTGAAATCTTCCAAAGCTTCAAGACAATGTTTTTTGATGCTTCAAGACTGGTTTCTTCCAAAGACATTGAAGACATGCTTTCTCTAACATTACTTTTGACAAAAGCTAAACAACTTTCTACTGCCAGCTCTAAAGACTCACCAACTTATATAAGTTGGTGATTATCTCCATACTTTTGTCAACTATACATTATGGTATCTGTGTCTGTAACTTTCCACTTTTGTACTTTTATCCTTTTTGTAATATAATAGGATGTGAGCTATGGCATGTCATAGTCACTTGTCAAAAGGCAATCTACCTTTTGACTTTACATTGATATTGTTGTATAGATTAGTGTCCTGCTGGCCTTCAAAGTATGGCCGGCTATAGGCTGTAGTGTAAAGCATGTCATGTAACCAATATTAGGACTAAGCCTTGTAACAATTGTAAAACAGTTGAGAGCAATATACATAATCATTGGAAACCAATACATGTTTGTTGTTGTATTCTTACTTTTTTTCATTGTTTCTTTTGCCTGGTTCCCCATTTGATCTATTAAGTATTGTATTTTCCATGTTGTGAAACTGTTGCATATCCATAATTGGTCCTGCACTGACATGGAAGGTCACTGAGGATCCAAACATGTCCTCTGAAGGTTCAGACTCTTTCACTTCCCAATCCTGGTTAGGATCGGACCTCATGTACTCGTAAGGGGCCTTCGAATACCAACTAGGGTTCCCATACTCCGGCCCTAGAGGAGCATACTCCCCAATCTCGTGAGACTGGGGCGTCTCGAGGGTCTCGCACCCATATCTAGTAGAAACGTGGGTGGTGGAATGGTGGTCTAGTAGTAGTGAGGAGGTGGGTCATCAGGTTAGTCACTGATATTAATGATCTTTCCTTTATTCACGTTTCCTACAATCTAATGAAAAAGAAAGGTAAATTGCAACGTGAAAAATATAAATATAATCAAAATCAAAAATTGAAACTAAAAATTAGGCAATCTATAAAGAATGTAAGTGTTGGTCCAATTGATTTTATAAATGTGCTTTTGATGAAATTTTAACACCAAAATCCTCAAGTTATCAATATTCCAATAACTTGGGGACCAAGTAATGATACAAGAACAAACACAATCAAGCAAAACCTATTTGAAATATGTGTTTAATAAGATGATAAAGAACAATGCTGAAAGATAATAATAATAAGCTGCTAGCAATACATAATCAACTCAAATCAGTAGTATTTCATTAATATTCAAAGAGTTACAAAATGATCAACAATCACATAAAGATTCAGATGGTGCGAAACTGTCATGCTCTGTGAGCATGTGAAGCTATAGAGCGAAACTACAGTTTCGCATGTAGATTCGCATGCCATAGAATACCATACAAACAAAACTAAACTAGATCCTATTATAATAATAACTAAGCTATAACAAATGGAAAGGTGAATAACACCCTCTACTTGATCATCAATACTCCCCCTAGGGGGTATTCACCTACCGGGTCTTCTAGGTTAGCTCCTGTCGATGCTTTCTCAACCATCCTAGCCAATTCCCTCACTTCTGCTTCCCGATCATCATGTTCCTGAACATTCATTTCAAGCTGCTTGATTTCTGATCCGACTCCCCTAGCTTTGTTGGCCACTCTCTCAAACAAGCTAGCTTCCACCGTTGTCTCTTCTCCCACACCACACTTAATCTGATTTTCGCATAGTACCTTCGGATCATCATCATTAAATGAGAATACCTCCATTGGATCAAACAAGCATATTTTATTTCCGACCTTCACCCGCACTACTGCCTCTCTAGATTGGTTATCATAAAACCATTTCTCAAACTTCTATAGTCTTAAGAGTTGCTGATCTAGTACCCTCATCCTGTTCATAGTCTTTGCAGACTCCGGCTTCAGCACTATCTTCCCCTTTCCAGGTTTCTAATCTAAATCTTTCTTTGACCTCCTTCTCTCTATCTTCAGGTATCTAAAAGAAGCAAAATTGTCCTGAATGCCCTGGCGAATCTCATGTTTTAGCATTGTGGCGTGTTCGCTTAAATCAGAATCCCGCATAGGAATCTCTGCTAGGCTTCTCAAATCTCACTCTTGAAGAGTCTTAAACGCCTTCTTCTTGTACAGATATGTGATCCCCCCCATGCCTCTTTATCATAAACATTTTTAGACCAGGATTGTGTTTCCAACTCATGATCTTCTTATCAGATTCTTTCCTTTCCAGTTCTCTGATGTTTTGAAAGAGTGGGGTTACCTTTTCTGGTTCTTCCACCTTTCTGAACCAATCCTCTTTATCCATCTTAATGACGTCTCCTTCAGCTGAACTCCTCTAAGCCACGTATGGCATTGCTCTCTCTTCCACTCTATAGAACTCTGGCTCAAAATCATAATCCATAAGTTGTTCTTCAACCTCCCCTCCTCATCTATCAAATTAAGCTCAATATTTCTTTTTTCACCTCCTGCTCTCTCCTCTATGATCACTTCATTTCCAGTAAGATTGGTATCTATATCCAGCCCAAATCTATAAATCCAGCCTCAATCAACTCATCAACATTTCCTCCAACATCCCCTTCATCGCTTCCTCCCACATCACCATCTCTACTATTTTTCTCAGGTTGAACAGTTTCAACAACAACATCACCTCCACCAGCTCTAAATCCACCAGCACCACTACCACCAGCTTCAGATGACTGGTGAATGAATGTATACTAAGATGTGTTATTCATATCCTGAATTTCCTCATCAGTAGGTACATTAGCAACACCAGCTCTTCTTCTCAACTCGCTTACTTCTTCTAGCAATCTTCTAATCAAATCTTGTTGGCTTAGCATCATCTTCCTCATTTGATCCATCTCCCTTTCCCTCTGCCTCTCTCTCTCTTCAGTGTTTATCAGTTTAGTCTTGATCATGCTTAGTTCATTTGATAAAGATGTGTTATCATTCCTTATTACATCCTTATTAAGTTTAGATCTGAAGTCCCTTCTTTGTCTCCTAGCATCTCCTGCAGGCCCGGCCTCTGGAATCACTGGCTGCTTGCCTTTACATCTCTTTTCCCGTGCATGAGAATCAGATTTGACTTGGGAAAATGATTCCTCTCCACTCTTTTTCTTCCTTTCCTTCCTCATCTCTTCCTCTATTTCATCTAGTTGCTCCTCAACCGTCATCTCAGTCTCTTTTGTATGTTTCTTTCTTTTCTTCCTGTCTTCTTACATTCCTCCACTTGCAACTATGCTCTGTTTCTCCAAAGGAATCAGGGTCTTGATATAGTTCCATCTATCCTTAGTGTACATATTCTCTGGCAAGTATGTAATTTTTCTAGAAAAATCATGCCTGGAGGCAGCATAGTCAGCAAATATCCTCGAGTTCATATGGGTCAACTTTAGCTCATCTCTATTTTTGGTATGTTTTGCTTCAAAAAATCAAGAATGATCTGAAAGAATCTTGGGTATAAAAGCCACTTATCCTTATTTAAAATCATTATGTTCTCTAGTAGATAATCATGAATAGTCTGGGTAATGTTTGACTTTTGTCCTCTACAGAACATGATCATGGCTATGGACCACTTCAGATTCAACCCATCAGATCCACCCTTTCTATGATCCATGAAACTAATGAAAACGTGAGAAATGAACCTCCATTCCTTTGATATATATGTCTTCTTGATCTCTTTCCTTTTCTCAAAATCTGTTCCCTCGTACCCAATTGCTCTGATTTCTGCAATAACTTCAGAGTCAGACATCTCTACATCTTCACTCATATCACCTTCCAGCCTTAATGCCTTAGCCACCATCTCAACCGAGATCTCAATCAGCTCCCGGATAATAGACGCTTTGATGATCTTTGACTTGGAACCATAATCAGCTGTTCTCCAAAAGTCTCTAATCTGTTTTTCATCTATTATTGGAGAATAAGAGATTACGTAGTAATGTGAGGCCTTTTCAACCAGGAGATAACATCTCAAAAACTAGTGGTCTTTAGGTCTCTATCGTTTAGATATGCCACCACGTTTGATCTCGGATCAAATTTTAAGCTTCCCATAGGATCTGTAGGTGAAACCAAAAGTTTGTTTGTTCAACCGTATTAATTAAACACATAATAATTATTAAAATAAAAAAGGAGAAATAAAAATAATTAAAATTTAAAAAAATAATTGCAAATAGTTTTGCAACCAGTTTTGCATTGAGAAACTATACTTTCATAGAAGGTACAAAACTATAGTTTCACACAAGCCGGCCGAAACTGTTCAAAACAAAAAAAAATCAGAATCGCAGGTACTTGCGCAAGGTGAAAGTATAGTTTCACAAGGGCATGAAACTATAGAGTCGCATGATCTGGCTAAAACTGTTCAATGCACGCGGGCAACATGAGTAGACAGTTTCACTCGGATCAGTGAACTTTCGTTCCGTTTCGCACAAAGACACCTTAGTTTCGCACAATGACTGTGCTAAACCCAAAAGTCACAGATCGAATATTGTTCCAAAAACCATTCAAAACACATCTCGATGATTCGAAACATGTTAAAAGGTGATAATTACCGGTTGAAACAAAGAAATAACACCGTAAAAAACAATTTCGACTCCACAATAGAATACAATGTCTGTTATTTAAAAAACGATGGTTCTTTTGCATAATGCGAAACGATGGTCGAAACAGATATTTATAACACACAGTTTTACATACTCCGAAACTATAATTTCGCTAGGTACATGGTCAAAACTTATGTCAAATGACACTCCCAGTGAAGCTATAGTTTCGCAAGCTAAGCCGGTGAGTGAAACACTAGTTTCGTATGGCGAAACAATAGTTTCCCACAGCGAAATAATAGTTTCGCATGGATATAAACTTTAATGTAAAAAAGATAATTCTCCACCCACGAGACAAACTTAAAAAAAAAACACATAGCAAACATAAATTTAAAAATTTTAAAATTAAAAACAACAAAAAGGATATCAGACACGTTTTTTAGGAAATCGTCTAGAGAATCAAGTATTGGTGGGATTGCCAATATGCTTGTCCATTTAAACCCATGTCGTATTCTTTTCAGCAGGTGACTTGTAACTGATGTTATCATGTTTTGGGTTCATTTAAGAATGCTAAAGTAACTTGGTTCTCATAGTCATTCAGTAAAGAACTCATCTCATCATCATGGTTTATTGAGTGTAATTATTGATTCTGCTTGAATTCATCTAAGATGGACATAGATACAAAACATTTGACATCCATTGAGATATATATTATGTCATGATCGATGGATGGATGATGAGAGCTCCAGGTCTATACTAACATAACAGAAGAGATGATTATTTGAGCATGTTGATGAGAGCTTCAGGTCTATACTTTAAAAAGATATTAGACCCAACATGTCGATCAATTCATAAAACCGAGGTTTATCAAAAGTTTTTGTGAAAAGATCGGCCTTTTGACTTTTGGTGTCTATAGGATTAATATCTATAAGGCCCTTCTCCTGTGCATCTTTGATTGCATGGATTTTCGTTTCAATGTGCTTGGTGCGGGTATGATGAATGGGATTTTTGGCAATTCTAACAACTGCTTCATTTTCATAGAATAGCAGTCTGTGAGGAAAGTAAATCCCGTAATCCATCAATTGATGTTGAATCCACAACACTTGACAACAACAACTTGAAGCGGCAATATACTCAGCCTCTCCTGTGGACATCAAAACTATGGTTTGCTTTTTGCATTGCCATGAAACAAGGCAATCCCCAAGATATTGACATCCACTCGTAACTAACTTTCTATCAAGCTTAGAACCTCCATGATCGCTATCAGAGTACGCATGAAGATCAAATTTTCCTCCCTTTGGGTACTAAAGACCCAATCGGGGAGAACCCTTCAAGTAGCGGAAAATTTGTTTAACAACTTTCTCATGAGATTCCTTTGGATTAGCTTGATATCGAGCACAGTAACACACAGCGAATGTAATATTCGGATGACTCGCAATGAGATACATCAATGATCTGATCGTTGAGTGATAACTGTGAGCATCAACTAGCTTTCCATTATCATCAGGAGTTAAGCAAGTTTATGCTGAAAACGGAGTAAGATCCGGAGAAGCATCATCCATGTTGTACTTTGATAGGATTTCCAGAATGTATTTCTCTCGATGGATAAGAATTCCATCGGACTTTTGTTCGACTTGTAATACTAAGAAGAAGCACAACTACCCCATCATGCTCAGTTCAAAGCGTTCTTTCATCACTTCTTCACAATCTCTGCACAACTTCTCATTTGTTGATTCGAAAATGATGTCGTTAACATACACTTGCATAATGAGCACATCTCCGTTAACACCTTCTTAAACAAAGTTAAGTCTATAGTTCCTCGTGTGAATCCTTTTCATAGAAAATAATTTGTTAGGGTTTCGTACCAGATTGTAGGAGCTTGATGTAATCCATACAAGGATTTATCCAATTTGTAGACTTTCTCAGGAAAATCTGGATTTTCGAAACCTAGTGGTTGACAAACATAGATCTCTTCGTTAATGTCTCCATACAAGAATACACACTTTAAATCCATTTGGAAGACTTTGAAGTTTTTGTGAGCTACATGAGCGAGAAAGATACGAATGGCTTCAATCCGGGCCACAGGGCAAACACCTCAGTGTAGTCTATCCCCTCCTCTTGAGTAAATCCTTGAACAACCAGCCTTGATTTGTTTCTTATCACTACCCCACAATTATCTGGTTTGTTCTTGAATACCCACTTATGACAATTGGATACTTATTTGGAGGAAGATCAACTAAGTCCCACACCTTCAGTTTTCTAAACTGTTAGAGCTCTATTTGTTCTTGAAGTGCCATGGCGACATTTTTAGGAACAATTTGACATAGAAAACAAGCAAAGAGACATTAATTAATTAGCCTAGATTGGCTTTTGTAAGGTTATATTAGAAGGCTGATGCAACCAAAGAAGCCAAAACTACCAACGAGCTTCCTGCATACATGCATTGATGTACAAGGTAGAAGGTACTTCGAAGTTTTACACTCATTAAAGAAATTATTCTAAGTGTAAAATCTTCCAAAGGCAAAGACCAAATCTTCTGAAGCCAAAGATGAAGTCTTCTGAAACTTCAAAGACAAAGTCTTAGAAGCCAATGAAGTGATGATTAATTTCTTTTGAAGACTGAGAGGACATGCTTTCTCTGATCTACTTTTCCATAAAGCTAACTTACTTTCCGCTGCAACTCTGATGACTCACCAACTTATGCAAGTTGGTGAAAAGATCCATGCTTTAGTAAACTGTAGATTATGGTCTTTAGTCTGTAACTTCCTACTTTGCACCTTTTATCCTTTTTATAATATATTAGGATGAGAGCTATGGATGTCATAGTCACTAGTCAAAAGGCAATATGCCATTTGACTTTACATTGATCTTGTTGTCTAGATTAATGTTTCCTGCTAGCCATCAAAGTATGGCCGGGTGTAGGATGTAGTATAAAGTACCTCAAGTCCTTGTATTTGTTTTTATGCTTTGTAAAAGTTGTAAAAGAACTTTATAGCAATATACAAAATACTTTAAAACAATATTACTCTGTTCTTGTTCTTAGTTCTGTCTCATTATTTACTAGTGCTCTTAGTATCATTTACATAAACCCCGTTCCCCATTTTATCTGTTAAGTGTTCTAACACTCTCTTCGTTGTGAGACTGATTGTATTGACCATCCCTTAACTGGTCCTGCAATTGGTATCAGAGCTTTTAGGCTCTTGATTGTAAGATCTCACCATCTTAAATCCCTTCAGTTTCACTAAACACTTAACATCTCAAATGGCAGCTATCATAAAGGCTGATATGGAAACTGGTACTATGACAAAGACTCCACTGATCACTCCTGATGACTTTGATACTTGGTGCCAAAGAATGGAAGGCTTCATCAAGTCTCAAGACTTCAGAATATGCGGACCTGTTGTCTATGGACCTCATGTACCATCCACCTCTTTAGTTGCTTCTGCTGGTGGTATGATACCAAAGAATGGAAGGCTTCATCAAGTCTCAAATCTCAAGACTTCAGGAAGTTCATGTTCTCACTTCCCAAATAATAGACACATTACTGTGTGGTTATTAAGAGGACTGAGAACCTCAAGACTCTTATTCTCACTGAGTTGTATGGTATCCACAGTGGCTACCAGATGGAGATGAACACGCAAAATCCATCCGGTAACTCCAACAATTAGCAGAGTTCAACCCTTCATGTGGTTGAAAGAGATTGCAGAGAACCACAGCATCATCTCATCCGCTACCTGACAACTCATAAAAGGGTCCTTCCATCACCTTCCCGGAGACACCAAAAGAGAGCTACATCCAAGGAAGCCCATTCCAAGAGACAAGCTCTTCACAAGCCTTTGTGTCTATTGATGAAAGCACATGCAACTTTCTCTTTACCCTTGAAGACCTATACTGTATCCATCCAGATGATTTGGAGTACATGGAAATAGTCCAGCAGATGGCTCTTCTCACTTATAAAGGAAAGAAGTTTTACAAGAGGACAGTGAGGAAGTTTCCTAGCAATGCAACCAATGGAAAGTTTGGGCTGGAAAAAAAAAGTGAAGTGTTACAACTGTAACCAAATTGGACACTTTGCTAGAGAGTGCAAGGCACCAAGAACAAGTGGTGACCAAGGACAAACTAGACCAAACTACACTGATAGATCTCCCAAGAATAAGAAGCCCAAGCAGCAAGCTGTAGTTATTGTTAAAGAAGGAGGCTTTGACTAGAGCTTTCAGGTTGAGGTTGCATCTCCAAACTAAGCATTGATGGTAGATCATGAAGAAGCTAAGGTATTGGAACATCTATTTACACATGAATGTATTGCTAAAGTTAACAGATATAGGTCCTATAACTTAGAGATGAGAACTTATCTTGAGTCCTTAAACATTTTAAAAGCTGATTTCAAAAGAGCTGAAAATGATTACAAACTTAAAATAGAAGATTTAGAGAAAACAATTTCAACTTTTAAGCATGAACACAACCTGTTATGTGCAGAATAGAGTTTTAGTGGTTAAAACTCATGGTAAAACTCCTTATGAGTTGTGGCACAAAAGGAGACTATTTGTTGGTTTCCTCAGGTCATTTGGATATCTTTGCACCATCTTGAATACCAAAGATCAAATAACTAAATTTGCTGAGAAATCAAATGATGGACACTTTATTGGATACTCTTCCCAAGCTAAGTCTTATATAGTATACAATCTCAGAACTAGAGTAGTTGAGGAGTCAGCCAATGTGACCTTCAATGAGCACACTCCTAGTATGAAAGGTTCTTGTTGTACTTAACAATTGCATTAAGAATTAATGCATAAAATGTATGATGCTTACCATATCAAGCATAACAAACATAATGTGTTTTAACATCCAAAAAAATCATTTAATAACACATTAACATCATAACATTCATAACAATCACTAATATTTGTTTAAATTTCTTTTTCAGGTTTGTACATAAAAAATTTTTTTGACAAGTGTTCGCAGCGGATGAAGATCATCAGCAGCGGATGAAGATTTGCTTCCAAGTGTGTGTAGCGGATGAACAACCATCCCACAGTGAATGAAGAACTCACAGCGGACAACATTCCAAAGCAGATGTTCATCCACAGCGGATGAACATTCACAGGGGATGTTCATCCACAGCGGATGAACATTCTACAGCGGAAACATCCCACAGCAGATAACATACAACCATGCATAGCGGATGACAAGCTTCTCCATAGCGGATGAGATATTATCCACAGCGGATGACTTATTCTCCACAGCGGATAGCTTAGACACTTAGGATTATTTATGTAATATTCGTTTACATAAGGGTAGTTCAGTAATTGTATATAGCTATATGTATAGGCTATAAATAGCATGCTACCCTATTCCTTTGTAACCTTTTGAATGAAATCAATACAAACAAGCAGTTAATTTTTATTGTGTTCTTGCACACACACCATACACATACAAACACTGATTTCATACTCTATCATTATGGGTCTCCGCACCATATTGTTAGTGTGTTGAAGTTGAGAGATATTGAAAAGATTCTTGGGGAAATCAACCTTTTATTCATGTTCATCATGAGTTTAAGCTGATTTCACCAGGTGGTATCAGAGCTTTGGCTCAATCATTCATTGATTTCGATCCTCTTACTCAACAACCTTGATTTCAGTGGTTCATTAGCTTCAAAACAGACATTCACAAGCTGAAACATCATCAAACTCATCTTCTTCTACTCATAAACATTCATTAAATGCAAACAAACATGATTTCAGAATCATTTTGTGCATTTTGAAGAAGTTTTGTTGCCTTTTAGCTTGAACATCACACATAACACAAGTTTTATGTGGTTTTTGTGATAAAACAATACACAAGTATTGTTAATCATTTGTTAACAACATTCTACAGAAGGTTTTTAACTGCAAATCTTCAACAAAACCTTTAAAACCCTATCGGATTTAAAGGGTTTTTGCAAACATTTCAAGTGTTTATTCACTGTTTTATTGGTTTTCAATCGAAACCAATCATTGCTTGAACAATCTAAACCGGTTATTTTGTTCATAATCATCACAAACTAGTGACAATCTCACTAGGAACACATTTGTGTTTTTAAATTTAACAATCTGTGTTTTTGAATATTTAAACAGTTGTTTTTTCGAACAAACCCTAGAAAACCTTAGTTTTTGATCAGAAAACTCATACACAATTCATGGGATTTGTGTTTGTAGATTTGAAGAACCGAAGAAGAACAATTTTCTTCTTTTAAAAGTTCTCAAAAACTAACTTTTTGATCCAAATAGTTTTCTGCAAAAGATAAACTTAGTGTTTTTAGGGTTTTGACCGAAAGATTTGACCATTCATTAAATCAGGAAAAGAACAAATATTCCTTTTCAGACAATCTTTCTTGTCAACTGTGACATAGAAAGAATCAAATCATAGGATATTTAATTAATATTAATTAATTCCTTTATTTGGTAAACATTTAAAAACAAATAGTTTATCAAATTAACAAATAAATCCTAGAGACAATTAGGATTAATTAAATTTTAGCACCGGACTAAAATTTAAACAAACAAATTTAACTTGAAAATTCATAAGTTAAAAATTAAACAAATATGGATGATGAAATGATGAGTTCTAACAGTGGATTAAAACATCCTAAATTGAAGAACAAATAAGATTTCAAGCAATGGAAAATTATGTTTAGAAACTGGATTACATATCAAGATCCAGATCTATGGACATCCATCACAGAAGGTCCTTACATCCCACTGACATTAGGACCTGACTACAACATCCAAAGCCAGTTAGTCTGAAGAGTGTAGCTGGTGATGACCTGAAACGGGTCAAAATAGACATGAAGGCTTACAGCATTCTTGCAATGACTTTGCCTTTTGAAATTTTAACTCGTGTTGAAAATTTCAAAACAACACATGAGCTGTGGAAAGTTCTTCACACCATGTGTGAAGGTAGTGAGGAGATACGGGAAATCAAGAAGGAAAAACTAAGGACCCAATTTGAGACCTTCCACCACATCCATGGAGAGTCCATCCCTCAACAGTTATATAGATACGTTCAACTTGTCAATGAAATGATAGTGTATGTACTTAAATATGACAATGTTGAAATCAACAAGAAAATGTTGCACACATTGCCTGAGAGTTGGACTCAGTCAGTGTCACTCATGAAAGCAACATTGGACTTAGAGGCCCTATCCCTTGAATCACTAGTAGCCAAGGTTGAAGCATTGGAAATGGATGAAAAATCCAAGAACAATAACCAGATCAGACATGTAAAGACTTATAAGTTCAAAGAAACCCAACACATAGACAGTGCTTTCCTCACAAGCACTGGAGAAGATGAAGAAGAAGAATTCTTGGATTCTCATGACACATCATTCTTTTTAGCATACGAATCATCCAGCAACAAACATAAGTCTAAGAAGACTGGTGCTCATGCTTCAAATAAAGCCACACCCCAAAGCAAGCATCACCCTCATAACTCCAACTCAAACAAACAGCCAAAACCTCAAACATCAAACATACACATACTTGAAAAACCAATGGATGCTCTTACTATCATCCTACAAAGTGAAGAGCAAAAGGCAGCATATTCAGCCTTTTCCACTAGTTTTGAAGCATTCTTAGGAGCAAGTCTGACTCCATCTCAAATCATTCAACAGGATTTGGATGAGCTTCCACCTGATATGGTAGAAGAGATGGATCTGCAATGGTCCATGGCCATGATAGCATACAGGTCTAAAAGATTTCTACAAAGAAATCGGGGATTAAACATGGACAAAAGACAAGAATTGGTTTTGATAAAACCAAAGTTAGGTGCTACAACTGTCAGCTTTATGGGCACTTTTCAAGAGAATGTCAACAGCCCAGAGTTGACAGAAATACACATCAGGCATAACCCTCTAGTGGAATTCATTCAAACAGACAAGTGCCTCCACCAATTAGCATTCCAAATGCACCAACACAACCTCAAATCACACAATTCAGTCCAACTCAACATCCAACATCTTCTGCTATGATCATCAAAAAGGTGGAGAATGTGACTGGAGCCTTTATGAGACTGAAATTCCATCACCTTCAGATCATGCCCTTATGGCTGATATTGAAGACAAACTAACAGACATCCCGAAAGAGGTAAAAGAAAACCTCTATAGTCAAGCATGCATTGATGAAGTAAATAGGTATAGAGAGCATGCTGATAAACTGTCAAAGAAAGTCATAGAAACAAACATTTTAAATGAAAGTTTAAAATCTGAACAGAAACAATATGCAACTAAAATACTTTCATTACAAACATATTTAGACAAATTAATGTCTAAAAAACTGACTTTGGCAGCTCAGGTTGACCAACTCTCTATCTCGTTAACTGAGTCAAAATCATTACAAGCTGAAACTGAAGTGAAACTTCAGAAGTTTCAGGTTAGAAACAAGAAGTTCAAAGAACTTCTTGCACAACAAAGGGCCTTTAAGGATCCTTCAGGTTTAGGATATAATAAGGTAAGTCCACCTTATAATGATAATTATATTCCTTTACCTGACTCCATGACCAACAAACAGGATGAATCACATGATTCTCATGAAAAGACTGATGACTCCAAATAATCATCATCATCAAAATCACCTTTAAAATCAAAATCACCCTTGATAAAGTTTGTTAAAAGTTCAACACCGCCACCAATCAAATCAACTGACTTTTATCAAGGAGAAAATAATGAATTTGATAATCAAACAATAGATGATCATGAGGTTGATTTATTAGATGATGAGTCTGATCAGCCAATTACTGAAACTCAAAAGGTTTCTAGTGTGGCTGATACATCAAACAAACAATCGAAACAGATTCAAGGATTTGATATCTGTTCCGGTAGGAGAAAAGCTGTAACTTCCATTGCCTCTCCCAAACAGGTAAATAAAGGAAAAGGTAAAGCAACAATTCAGCCAAAACAACAATCAGTAACTTTTGAAATTCCATTAAAATCTAATTTGAAATCAAAAGTTTTCAGCAAACAAACAAAATCAGAGTTGCCATACTATGAGTGGTGTGATCAATTCACACACACCACTGAAAAATATAGATATGGTAAGTACGCAAGTACTGTAAGATGAATAATCATAGTACAAAATCATGTCATTTTCATAATTACTGCTCTATTTGTGAAAGAAACAATCCAGCACTACAAATTGTTTCTTCAATAAGAAGAACAAGAGACAAAACAAACAAGCTCAGATTGAGAAAACCACTGAAAAACAATCAGTTGTTTAAAATAAGAGCAGAATGGGAATTCCTAAACAAACTCCTCATCAGAAAAATTGAATTCCTAAACAAACTCCTCATCAGAAAATTGTTTTAGATAATGAAAAAATTTTATGACAATTTTCAACACACATCAAGGAGACATAAGTCACAGAACAGACAAAACACTAACACTAGCTCACAAAGAGAAGAGCACAAAGCACTTCTCCTAATAGAGCTAAAACAAACCAAAGGAAACCTAGTGTTTCTAGAGTTCCAAAACCAGTAAACAATGCTGTTTTGGAAGAAATTTACGTTGTTGGAAAAGATGGAAAACCCAAGACCATCTTGGCTTGGGTTGCTCCAACTAATTGATTTCTTTAGTTTTACAGGGACATCTTAGAAGGCCTGACAAAATCTGGTATGTTGACAGTGGATGCTCCCATCATATGACCGGCAATTGTTCCCTCCTTCAGGATTTTAAGAACAAACATGGAGGCAATGTAGCCTTTGGAGGAGATAAAATATGTGGGAAGATAACTGGCGAAGGAACGGTAACAAATGGATTGATTAGCTTTGAGAATGTCAACTACTACTCCAATCTTCAGTCAATCTTCTGAGCGTATCCCAAATCCGTGACAAGGGATATGCCACCTTATTCGACTCCAACAACTGCTACATCCTTAAGACGGGTTTTCAGATTCCAGAAGAACATATCCTTTTGAAAACTCCTCATCTAGATAACACATACATTGTTGATATGAACAATATTTCAACCTCAACCCCTGAAACTTGTTTATTATCAAAAGCTACAGAAGATGTCTCATAATTGTGGCATAGACGATTAGGTCATTCTAATTTTAACAGAATGAACAAACTTGTTTAAAATGATCTAGTCATAGGTCTACCACAAAAGGAATTTTTCTGTACAGACCACTACACAGTATGTCTGAAAGGCAAACAACATAGAGTTTCACATAAATCAAAATTGATAAACTCTAATAACAGACAACTCAAATTGCTTCATATGGACCTTTTTGGCCCAACTAACATCGTAAGTATAGGAAAGAAGCAATACTGTCTTGTCATAGTAGATGATTATTCCAGATTTACACAGAAACAGCACAAATCATTACATCCTTTATCACAAAGATTGAGAATCAACTTGACCTTAAAGTTAAATCTTTAAGAAGTGATAACGGCATTGAATTTAAAAATGACTATATTTCTTTTTTTGTGCAGAAAAGGAATAAGTCATCAATTCAGCTTAGCAAGAACTCCGCAGCAGAATGGAGTAGCTGAATGGAGAAACAGAACATTAATAGAAGCAGCTAGAACCATGCTAGCTGACTCTCTATTGCCCATATCTTTTTGGGCTGAAGCCATAAACACAACTTGCTACATACAAAATAGAACATTAATCAATAAAGAACATTCCAAAACACCTTATGAATTAATGTTTAAAAGAAAACCATATATAGGATTTCTTAAGGCCTTTGGATGTTCTGTTTCCATATTAAACACCAGAGAAAAATTATCCAAATTTTCTCCAAAAGCAGATGATGGATTCTTTGTTGGATATTCTGGAAGCTCAAAAGCTTACTGGGTATTCAATCCAAGGCTAAATATAGTGGAAGAAACAACTGATGTTGTTTTTAATGAAAATTCTTTCACTAAGAAAGTCATTGGAGCAAGCTGGTTGTTTGATATTGATGCTTTAACCAATCATTTGACACATCTTATTTTGATGTTTCAGGTTCCAAGGATAGCAACAAATATCCAATGGTTTCACCAACAACCATTGATGTTCCATTGACAGCTGATCCTCCAAGGAGAACCACTAACACTCCTTCTAGCACAACTGTGTCAACACCAGCTGATCAACCAAACACATCAAGAGGAACATCATCAGACACTCCAGCATCTTTATCTCCTGAACCCAGTCAATCATAAGTAACCAACAAACCAAAACAACATGAAGATGTTGATGATTAACATTCATTACCAGATACAGATCATGAAGATGAAATGTTAGATTTCTTTTATGATTCACCACAAACATTCACCGAACCCCCTCAACAAGACAATCACACAATACCCAATACTCTTGCTCAACCATCATCACATGATCAAACAATCACCAATCTTGATTCAACAATTCATGTTGATCAGATTACAACCATAAGAGTTCACAAGGACCATCCAGTAGAAAACATCATCCGTGACCTCAACACCAGAATGACTCGTAGTCAATCTGATACAACAAACATTTGCTTGTATTCCTGTTTCTTATCCTTAACTGTACCCAAAAACATCACTAAAGCATTAAAGGACAACAGTTGGATAGAAGCTATGCAAGAGGAACTACAGTAATTCAAGAAGCAAGAAGTTTGGAAGCTGGTAGATCTGCCTGAAGGTCAATATGCAATTGGCACAAGGTGGCTATTCAAAAACAAAGCAGATGACAAAGGGATTGTCATAAGAAACAAAGCAAGGCTTATAGCCCAAGGTTATACTCAAGAGGAAGGCATTGACTATGATGATGTCTTTACACCTATAGCAAGACTGGAAGCCATCCGAGTATTCCTTGCTTATGCCTCATCTCAGAAGTTCACTATTTACCAAATGGATGTCAAATGTGCATTTCTCTATGGTAAGATAGATGAAGAGGTATACGTTGCTCAAGCACCAGGGTTTGAAGATCCAGATTTCCCTCATAGAGTCTACAAGTTAGACAAAGCTCTATATGGTCTTCATCAAGCTCCCAGAAAGTCGTATGAAACTTTATCAAAGTTTCTACTACAGAATGGTTACACCCATGGGAAAACTGACTAGACATTGTTCTTAAAGAGAAAAGAACAAGACTTGCTAGTAGTGCAAGTCTATATGGATGACATAATATTTGGATCCACAAACACACAACTTTGCATTGAGTTTGAAACTCTTAGGCAATCCAAATTCGAAATGAGCTCAATGGGAGAACTTACATTCATTCTAGGTCTACAAGTTCATCAATCAGCAGAAGGAATTTTCATCAATCAAAGCAAATATGTGAATCAGATCTTGAAAAAGTATAACATGTCTGATTGGACATCTAGCAAAACACCATTCGCAACTGGATTGAAGTTTGGACCAGATCCAGAAGGAACGTTAGTTGACTAGAAACTTTACAGATCTATGATAGGTTCACTGATGTACCTTACAACAAGTAGACCAGATATCATGTATGCAGTATGTATGTTTGCAAGATATCAAGTAGATCCCAAAGAATCATACACTAATGCAATGAAGAGAATCTTTAGATACTTGAAAGGCAAACCAGCACTTGGTTTGTGGTATCCCAAAGATGGAGATTTATCTTTATATGCATATACAGACAGTGATTATGGGGGATGCAACAACAACAGGAAATCAACCAGTGGAGGCTGTCAGTTTCTTGGATCAAGATTGATCTCTTGGCAGTGCTAGAAACAACCAATGTCTCTATGTCAACAGCAGAAGCAAATACATAGCTGCTTCTACATGCTGTTCTCAAGTGTTATGGATTCAAAACCAAATGCTTGACTATGGCTTTAACTTTCTTAAAACACCCATACACATTGACAATTCTGCATCCATGTTTATAACAGACAATCCTGTTCAACATTCAAAAACCAAACATATAGAAATCATATATCATTTTCTGAGAGATTGTTCATAAAAGGGTCTGATCAAGTTGATCAAAGTCCACACGGATAATCAATTGGCTGACCTTTTTACAAAACCATTTGATTCAACAAGATTTGAATTTTTGGTTTAGTCACTTGGTATGATTAACTATGAATCACCAAATTAATGTTTTTCAAAACATTAAAATCAAACATGCTTGATTTTGTCAAAGTCCATGACTAACACCAAATTTACCTTTTTCAAAATCAAGAAATCATACAAATCATTCATTTGTTATATTGAATCGCACATACATCTCATGAGAAATGATAATAAACTAGCTTAATTCTTCACTTGAGTCATTTTCCACTAATAAAGACTGACTTGTATTTTGTGTGATATGTGGATAGGCTCAGCATGGGACACCTAACATCACATACAACAGTGAAGAACTAAATTCTCATGATTGTGTGGTCAACAACACATCTTCGTTTATGGTGAGTATTAATCTATCCAATATAGGTTGCTTTCAAAGTAACTACAATACACCAAGTGAAACAGCTTATAAATTGCTCAATCATACAAGTGTCTCCTCTGTTATGATAATCATAGACCTGGAGTACACCTAGGCATTCTTTGTTGTGCTAAGCATAGGCCTGAATGACCTAAATTGTGATCTAAAAAGATTCCCAAAGTGGAACACATCCATCTTGGATGAAAAATCAATAAAGTCTTCATGACTTTATTTCTTGTGAATGAATCAAAAGAATCCCAAAGAGGATCACCTTCCAAAGTGAAGTGAAAACGAATCCCAATGAGGATCAACCAACCTGGATCAAACTGAGCATTTATACTCCTAAGTAGCTAGGTTTTAAGTATTGAAAGTGCTTTCTACCATATCTTGAAGAGGGTTGTACCAATCATACAATCAGATGTCGGGTACATACAACTCATGTCAATCAACTCAAAACATGATAATCACTCACGGTTTCAATCAATCATTAGTACCATGCATGAGTTTAAGTGGATCATAATATCTGCAATCAACATAATACTTGTCTATGTCTATTCTCAAAACCATACAAAAAACTCAGTGAGAAATATAGACTAGTATGATCTCATGGTATGTGCAAAAGATTAATGTTCAAACATGAAAATCATTCATTTATTAGTTAGATAAGGCATTATCTTTCTAACTTTTATCAAGAAAGCAATCAATTGGACTTTGGACTTTGATAAGTTCCACTAAACTACATACAAATTTTTGTCATTTTGTAAAAGACTTTTATAACTATGCAAAAATTTAGGGGGAGAAATTGAACATGGAAATATCAAAGGCAGCAGAATTGTGCATATTCACAAATTTCAAATTTTGATATTTTCAAATTTTGAAAAAATAAAAAAAGCCAAGTCAAGCCAACACTAACAAACAGCAGGTTGACACATGCATATTTGTTTATTTTATTTATAATATTGCTTATGAGTGATATCAAAACATCCATATATTGAATATGTTAAATTCAATATTTTAACATACATTGTAAATCAAAGATTTAAACAAACATTTTGATTTAAACTAGTTTCATCAAACAAATGTTCTTTCGAAAGAAAATTTTATCAAACATATGCTTCAGAAGACATTAGTTCAAAACAAACAAAAATCTAAATTTTAGAAAAATGCTGTCACAGCTGACACACAAACATACATCCGTTGTAGCTACAGTAACCACCATAACATGCAAAATACACCAAGTGTATATCACGGACAAAACAAACAAACATCCGCTATGCACTTGTGAACATAAAAGTGTTCATAGCACATGATGTTGGTAAAGCATCCGCTGTGAATACAGTGCCATTCCACAGCGCATGATTAACATAAGTCATCCGTTGTAGAAATAGTGCAAGTGTATACAACGTATGCACACAGGTAATCATACGCTGTAACATTCACACATCACATCCAAGTGTCCACAGCGCATAAACAAATGTTCATCCTTTGTGAACAATCATTAAAACATTTCATGTGTCCACAGCGCATGAACAAATGTTCATCCGCTGTGAACAACCAATCAAATGTTTCAAGGATCCACTGCACATGAACAAATGTTCATGCGCTAAGAACAAACAAACCATTTCAAAATCATACAAGTAATAATCAAACAATCAATCAGACATAACATACAATCAAAACATACATAACATTCAAGGCAAACAAAACATACATAACATTCAAGGCAAACAAACAAACAAAACAATTATCATAACCAAAAACACACAAACACTATTACTAACAACTAAAACATTAATCTAGCAAACTAAAATGTTGGCAACAGCATATTAGGGGGTAGTGTTGGACTCAACAATTGCATAAGAATAATGCATAAAAAGTATGATGCTTGCCACATCAAGCATAACAAACATAATGTGTTTTAACATCCAAAACAATCATTTAATAACACATTAACATCATAACATTCATACAATCACTAATATTTGTTTTAAATTTCTTTTTCAGGTGTTGTACATAAAAAGAAATTTGACAAGTGTTCGCAGCGGATGAGAAAATTCTCACAGCGGATGAAGATCATCAGCAGTGGATGAAGATTTGCTTCCAAGTGTGTGTAGTGGATGAACAACTATCTAACAGCGGATGAAGAACTCACAGCGGACAACATTCCACCATAGCGGATGTTCATCCACAGCGGATGAAAATTCCACAGCGGATGTTCATCCACAGCGGATAACATACAACCATGCACAGCGGGTGATGAGATATTATCCATAGTGGATGACTTATTCTCCACAGCGGATAGCTTAGACACTTTGGATTATTTATGTAATATTCGTTTACATAAGGGTAGTTCAGGAATTGTATATAGCTATGTGTATAGGCTATAAATAGCATGCTACCCTAATCCTTTGTAAGCTTTTGAACGAAATCAATACAAACAAGTAGTTAATTTTCATTGTGTTCTTGCACATACACAAACACACACATACACTGATTTTATACTCTATCATTATGTGTTTCCGCACCATAATGTTAGTGAGTTGAAGTTGAGAGATATTGAAAAGATCCTTAGGGGAATTAACCTTTTATTCTTGTTCATCATGAGTTTAAGCTGATTTCAGAGTTCTAGTCCTGATTGGCTTTTTGATCTTGATTTAGTTACAAACTGTTTTAACAAATCTTGTGAGAATGTTTCAGGATCTACAGGTAACTTATCAACAGGAGATCCTGACCCAGGATTTGAGCTGAGAAGACCATGCAAGAATACTACTTTATCTCCAGTTGTAGCTAACCCTGTAAGTGAAGATCTAATCAGCATAAACATGACAAATTCAACTGATACATCTAAGGCGCCTACAAATTCCATCTCAGAGGCTTAAAACTCAGATGAAGGAACTTCAAATATAGGAGGAAATAGAGGTAGTGATAATGATCAAGAATTTCTTGATACTGATAACCACTCCATAGAAGATAACATAAATGATGTAACACACTCATTGTATCAAGCCTCTCCTGATAAGGGTGCTGATGTAGTAGGTGATACTTCCATTGCCGATCTAAATTTCTCATATTTAGATCTTTCCAATCAACTTGCTATGATCCCTTAACTCAGGATCCACAAGTCACACCCACTACAACATCATTGAAAATGTTGATACAGGGGTGAGAGCAAGAGGACAAATCCATAGAAAAAATGTTTGTCTATACTCTTGCTTCTTGTCCCAGATTGAGCCAAAGAAAGTTGATGAGGCTTTGAAGGATGGAAGTTGGCTTGAAGCAATGCAAGAAGAGCTGCTTCAATTCAAAAGACAAAAGGTTTGGAACCTATGTACTCTTCCTCAGGGAAGACTCCTAGGAACCAAGTGGGTTTTTAGAACAAAAGGATGATAGAGGACTTGTCATCAAGAACAAGGCCAGACTAGTTGTTCAAGGATACACACAAAGAGGGAATTGACTACATAGATGTCTTTGCTCCAGTAGAAAGGCTTGAAGCTGTTAGAATATTCCTGGCTTTTGCTGCATACAAGGATTTCAAGGTCTACCAACTTGATGTCAAGTATGCTTTTCTATATGGGGGTGATTGATGAAGAAGTGTATGTCAAACCAACACCTATCTTTGCAGACCCAGATCATCTTGATTATGTCTGCAAGCTTGATAAGCTCTTTATGGGCTACACCAAGCTCCAAGAAAGTGTATGAGACACTATCTTTATCTCTGCAATATGGCTACAAGAGGGTACTATAGATGGAACTCTCTTCATCAAAGGAACAGGGAATGACTTAATGCTGGTTCAAGTATATGTAGATGACATAATCTTTGGATCAACTAATCTAAAGCTCTGCAAATACTTTGAAAGGCTGATGAAGAATGGATTTGAAATGAGTGCCATGGGGAACTCAATTCTTTCTAGGAATTCAAGTGAACCAATTTGAAAATGGTATCTTCATATTAGTCAATGTATGTATAAGACATCCTTACAAGATTCAACATGACTGAGTGCAAGGCTGCATAGACTCCCATAGCCAAAAACCACTCCCTTGGAGCTGATCTTGAGGGGGAGTGTATGGATGAACATCTTTACAGGGCTATGATTAGGTCCCTATGTACATCATAGACAGCAGGTCTAATATCATGTTTGCCACATGCATTTATGCAAGATATCAAGCCAACCCCAAGATGTCATGCCTGGTTGCTGTCAAGAGAATTCTTAGATATCTCAAAGGTGCTCCTAAGCTTGGCCTTTGGTATCCAAAGAATTCTGACTTAATTTGTATCCTATACAGATAGTGACTATAGTGGTTGTAACATGACTACAAAGTCTACATCTTGGGGGGGCAACAATAGTGCTATCTCTATCATAGAGAATCCTATGCAGCACTCAAGGACAAAACACATCAACATCAGGTATCATTTTGATTAGAGATAATTTTGAAAAAGGATTAATCAAACTAGTCAAAGTTGAATAAATGAACATATGATGATCTATTCACTAAAGCTTTTGATGAACAAGAGATTCAAATATCTTGTATTAGCTATTGGGATGATTAACTTTGAGTAGATTTTATTAAAATTAAATCAACTTTATTTCTAAAACCTTTATGTCCTAAGTTGTCTATTTTATCACCTTCATAAGCCCAGTTTATTTTGGAAGAAAATCTTTAAAATGATATTCGTAAATTTTTGAAAATTTTTCCAAACATATTTTTCTTTTGAAGATTTCAAGTTGTCTTCGGAAGAACATTAGTGTCTTCAGTCAATAACTACTTATAATAATTTACTTCGGAAGAAATTCTGAGATATCTTTCGAATCTTAATATGCTTCTAAGTGCTTAATGTATTTGTAGGACAATTTTCTTCCGAAAGAAATTAGTCTTGGATGATTAATTCTCTTTAGAATAAAACTCCCAGTCTTAATCTCTTTAGAAACCAAACTGTCCTCAGAAGTTAAAATTCTCCAAGTATTTTCCTTCTGAAGAAAATTTTCACAACCTTAGGATATCTTCCGAAGCCAAAACTGGCTTCGGAAGCTTTTTCTTAAAAAACTTCCGAAGACAAAATTACCTTCGGAAGATTTTCAACTTCCAAGAAAACTACCTTTTTGGGCACTTTTTCAGAGGTGGGATCGACATTTGGATTTCAAAGTTTATTCTTTTGCATTAATTTTATCTCAAATCCATTTCATATATATTCTCTCAACGCTTCCCCCTCTTTTCATTATCTTCTTCATCTGAAAATCTTCTAACCTAAATTCACCCACAAACCGCCCTTCTTCTTATCTTCCTTCACAACAAAGCTACCTCAAAATGGCCAACCTTTATCATAGAAACCAACACGATTTCTCCATGCAACTTCATAGGCAACATAATCAAGTTGCTCTGTTGAACTCTAAGAAAGACCCTGGTTTCTCAGAGGTTTGTCACTTTCTTACCCTATCAAACTACTTCACCTCCCTCACTATCGATCCTCCACTCTATGAGGATCAGCTGTTGGAATTTTGGAGGACCTGTCAAGAGGTCACCATGGATGGGGAGAAGGCACTGTCTGCCATAGTGCAAGGGAGGACAATCTTCATCACTCTAGCATCCATAAACTCACATCTATGGCTGGATGATGTCAAAGGTGATTTGTCCTTTCCCAAGTCTGCTGTAAACCCATACCTTTGGTCAGATGGGCTATGTAGGGGATTTCTCTCCGTGAAGACCTTTAGGAAAGGAAGGTTCCTCTCAATGGAAAGACCTCCTCCTGTCGTCATTTACAGTCTATCCAACAAGCATGGAGGATGGACCAAGTTCCAGAGGACCTTTCCTAGATAGTCCCATCTGATGGTTCAGGGGGTCAAGTTCAGGTATTCACATTTTGTGTACATTAATTTACTTGCAAACTTGGACTCCTTAGAATATTACATGTTCCCTAGATATGTCTAGCATATTCTCAACTGTGAACTGGGTTCACAGTTGAGGGGAACAGGTAATGTTCTAAAATTGGGACAGATAAAGCTCGGCATCTTCAAGACTATGAGTGCAGGACCATATATCATCACCCATACATGAGGAAGTGGACATTAGAGCTCCCACTTCTCCTGAGGAGTAAACCACTCCCATCTCACCAATGATCAGTGCTGAGGTTCCTCATGCTCAGCCTGATGAGCTCACAACCCCCACAGCCTTAAGCCTTCACTCAGAGTCTCAAAAATCTAATGAACAACCTTAAGGGGATAGTTACCACTGCCAACCTCTTGATTTAAAACAACCAATCCTAAACCTTGAATTCTATGACGATGAAGACATGGGCTTTAGTGAGTATCATGAGTCTCTGATCTCCACCCCTACTCAAGGAGAGATGAGTATCCCTGTTTCTCCCATGTCTAGCCCATATCATCTACCTACTTCTGAGGTGGATCTCCTTGAACTTGTTTAGGAGTCCATATGGAAGAGGCTCTCACTTCAGCAAGTGACTACATCATTAAGACCCCAACCATGGCAACCCAGCCCATTGACACTTCACTTGAAGCTGTCATGGTGCAGGAAATCCAGCAGCCAAGAACAAAGTGCTGGTGATAAGGAAGAAGACATTGGTCCCTATTCTCTCATCCCCCCATGATTCTTTTGTTGAAGATGAGGGGATTCAAAAACTAAAGGTGCAAAAACTAACAAAAACATGCACCTATTTAGTCTCAAAGATAAGTCACCTGGAATTTCAGGTGACTGTCTTACAAAGGAGGGTCAATGACCAGCAACTTGAGATCACCGATCTCAAGGGCAAGTTAGATGAGAGACCACTCAGGAGAACTCAACCAGGTCCATAAGAACCTATGGATGTGATTGACCCATCCCCAAGCTCACCTATCCAAGAATGTGATGCTACCAAAAAGGGGGAGAAAGTCCAAACAATCATAGAATCTGGGAGTTCTTCATAGAGTATGGACTTTGAGGATTCACCACCCTCACTTGCAATGGTCCATACTTAGCAACCTTTACAAGTCTACATGGATGTGGACTCACTCATATAAAGTTTGTTTGAGGAGGGTATTCACAGAGCTATGCCTACCCCATCTCATCACTCTGAGAATCCAATCATGGGATGGAGGTATGACACTGATAGAAGAGCTATAGTCATCTCTAGATTTTAGGGTCAACAGGAAATTTTTCAACTTTTTCAACCTGAGCTCTATGTGAGCATCCATTTGATTGATCTCTACTTGTCACCCCAAGTCAAAATAGACAAGCTGCACGATTAGTAGATAGGATTCAAGAAGGGTGTTTGAAGAACAAGCTGAGGTCAAGACTATATAGACAGAGGCTAGAAGGTAAGACTTTTGGTCAACTGGATGTTGAGGTGGACCCTAAGATTAGATTCGAAGGGGAAGCCTTGACTGAAGGCCCAGAGTTGAACCTATGAACCTTGAGATGGACTTCTTCATCACCCTTACCCTCATGAGCACCAGCTGGTGAAGGTGCTTCACACCTCTCTCTGGCCAAAGCTTGACTACTGAATCAAGCAATGAAGGCCAAAACTCTCCCACCTTGAGTCACCAAGGCCTGTGAATGACAAAGGAAAAGGAAACTGAATTCTGAGGAGATTAAGGAGGAGGAAAGAGAAAGGAAGAGAAGCTAAGAGGAGAAAGTTCAAGAGGGTCTCCAGGCTTCATGGAAGATGCAATCAGGGCTACCCCCAGGCCAAATTCATAGGATGATGAGTTGAGGGTAGCCAGGATAAACTACTTGGGGACTAGAAACTACAATATGGATGAACTACTCTCTCTCCCATTAGATGAACTGGTTGGTAAGGAGTTATCCAAGGAGAGAAAGAAGGCAGAGGATGCAGCATTACTCCTCAAAAACATGGAAGAAAGGAGACAGAAAAGGCTCTACAAGCATGCTCCTACCCTCTCCCTAGTTCAATAAAGTCTTGAGACAGAGGCTGTGGCAACTGCACAACCTCAGGTAGACAAGGTAGCTGATAGACTGAACATGATCAACTACCTGAGTGCCACAGGACTCTATCCAGCATCTGCACTTCTTCCCTTATCATATGAGTATGTTGAATTTGAGTATCTCAAGTAGCAGGAGCAACAAGTTACCAAAGAATGAAAGGCTGCTAAGAAAAAAATGAGGGAAAAAGCTGCCAAGTCAAGAGCAATCATCCAAAAGAGCCAAAAGAACTCTGCTGACAGACAAAGGATGATGAGCTTCTTGAGCTGTATGGATTCTTTGAAAGAGGCTTGGTCCAATGTCTATTTGAGTATCTCAAGTAGCAGGAGCAACAAGTTACCAAAGAATGAAAGGCTGCTAAGAGAAAAATGAGGGAAAAGCTGCAAAGTCAAGAGCAATCATCCAAAAGAGCCAAAAGAACTCTGCTGACAGACAAAGGATGATGAGCTTCTTGAAGCTGTATGGATTCTTTAGAAGGAGGCTTGGTCCAATGTCTCTATCCACTATGGATGAGTACATCAGGGTGATCAAGCAGAAGATTAAGAAGGGAGAGCTTGTTGACTTGCATTCTCCACCAAGTCAAGCTCAACGTGAAATAGTGGTCAAGGTGAACCCCCTGAGACAATACAACCTGGACCTAGAGCTTAATCTTAGCTAACTTCATCTTCTGATCCACAGTAGGGTCCGTTTCACTCTGCTTCTGAACCTGTGGAGAAGAGAACCCAACTGAGAGAGACAAAATAGAACAACCTGGTGCTAAAGACCAGTCCTCTCAGTTAAAAACTTCAAAGAGGAGGAAAAGGATGGCCATGAAGTGTGTTTCCAAAAAGAAGACCAAGGCATCCACCTACACCTCAGGATGACTTAGAGCATTCTGAGGTAGTGCAAGAAGAGGCTGTTCAACCAACTCCAACTCAAGTAGAGCCTCTTACAACTAGAAGACCCATCTTGTCCTAGACTTTTGCTACTAATCAGACAGGTGGTATTGTCATCAGAGATCAAGGAGGTTAAGAGGTCTATTTCTTGCAAGACATGCTTGATCTTCCTCCATATGATCTCCATGACATGAGAAGATATTATAAGATTCTGAGGGATCCTGACCAGATGATGAAGAAAGGTATGGTGTTGATCCTAATAAGGACTATCAACATGTGAATAACTTCTATATTTTGGTAACATCAGCCTAGGGGGAGTCTGTAAGGTTATATTAGAAGGCTGATGTAACCAAAGAAGCCAAAACAACCAGGGTGCTTCCTTCATGCATGCACTGATGGTAGAAGTTACTTCGAAGTTTTACACTCATCACAGAAATTAATCTAAGTGTAAAATCTTCCAAAGTCAAAGACCAAATCTTCCAAAGCCAAAGATGAAGTCTTTCAAAGCTTCAAAGACAAAGTCTTCCGAACCCAATTAAGTGAAAACTGATTTCTTCTGAAGATAGAGAGGACATGCTTTCTCTGATCTACTTTTCCATAAAACTGACTTACTTTCCGCTACAACTCTCATGACTCACCAACTTATACAAGTTGTTGAAAAAGGTCCATGCATTAGTAAACTGTAGATTATGGTCTTGAGTCTGTAACTTCTACTTTATACCTTTTATAAATATTAGGATGTGAAAACCATATTACTCTATTCTTGTTCATAGTTCTGACTGATTGTTTACTTGTGTTTTTAGTATCTTTACATAAACCTAGATCTGCATTTGATCTATTAAGTGTTCTAACACTCTCCTCATTATACGACTAATTGTATTGACCATCCCTTAACTGGTCCTGCAGCTTCGAGTCCTGACACCGTTAGAATTTGATCCAATGACTTAATCATGTGGGTGGTCTTTTAGGGTTTTGAAGTTAGTGTTTAGGGTTGAGGAATTGGATGAAACAGGTTGTGATGATAATCATTGTGAGGTGGATGATGGTATGATGCAAGGATGGTTAGAAAAAGGATTTTGTGACTATTGTGATGGTGTTGAAGGGATTTGATGTTCAGGTTGAGGTTGAGGATTTGGTTGAGGTTGTGGTTGTGGTTCTGGTTGTGGTTGAGGATCTGTTGAGGTTGATGTTGAACGAGAATAAGAATTGACCACTTGATGAAGGAATGACATAATCAGGAAAGGACACTAGATTCAGTGAGTTAAAAATAGTGTTTTAATTGTAGAACCATTCCGGATTAGAACTAACGTTGGAAACATTTGACTCTTGCCAATCAACATAGAAAGATTCTTGCACAATTCTTGTTCATTTGTTGTATACTCTATAAGCCTTTAGAGTTGAAGAATATCTGACAAAGTAACATTCATAAGACACTACTCCAAACTTTGAATATTGATCTTGAGTATTCAACAGTATGCATGAGCAGCCAAAAGGACGAAAGAAGTCAATCAACAGTTTTTGCTTTTGAAACAGTACATAGGGAGTCTTCATCTTGTCTTTCATAATTAGGACTTTATTTTGAACATAGGAGGCACAGTTGACTGCTTTTGCCAGAAAATAATAGGAAGTATAGATTCTATGAGCATAGTTCTAGCTGCTTCAATAAGAGTGCGATTCTTTCTTTCAGCGACATCGTTCTGCTGAGGTGTTCTTGCAGCGCTGAATTGTTTGAGAATCCCTTTGGTTGCACAGAATGAATCAAAGATCTAGTTTCTAAACTATGTTCTATTGTTACTTCTGATTGCCATAACCTTCTTGTTGTTGATGTTTTCTATGCTCAAAATTAGCTTCTGCAAAACCTCTATTGTCTCCCTTTTTTATGACAGAAACCTAACCTAAGAATATCTTGAAAAATCGTCAGTTACAAGAAGACAGTAAGACTTCTTAGTGATATTTTTCACACTTACTGGACAGAAAAAATCAGAATGTAATAACACAAGGGGATTAGAAATGGAGTTTTCTAGTTTAAGCTTATGTGATTTCTTGTGTTGTTTACCTTCTCCAAGGTTAAAGAACCATTTGATAGCTCATCTTGACCTATCCTTTTACCTCCTTTCTAATCACCCGCAAAAGCAACATATCCTCTATTTATTATCTGATAGCTGGTAAGAAGGTCCTTTAATCCAGTCATACGTCTGGAGCATCCACTATCAACATGCCAAAAGCTGTTGATAGTCCTTCTCGAATGATCCTGGCATATTGATTAGAGAAAATCATTTAGACACTCAGACCCAAACCTTAACCGGCTTGGTTCTTTGAGGGATGAATTTTTACAAAAGAAACTAACAACAAAATGTTTTATTCTGATTCCTAAAGATCTGTTATCTACATTCATATTTACAACCTTCGGGTAGTGCTTAACGACGTGATCATCCTTACCCACATTGAAACAATGAGATTTAATAAATTTCTTTTATCCTTTTGAATAAGAACATGACCCATAATAATCTCTTTCTCACATTCAGACATAAGAAATCATAATTACTGTAAGTGATGTGCACTTGCTGTGATTTGTTTTCTAAGTCCATTGGTCTGTCAGGATTTATGGACTCTTTTATCTCTTGAATTTTATAGTCATGTGAGGATGTTGTTTCATTTGGATTTGAAACTCGAATTGGAGTGAAAGTGGGGATGGTGAGAGAGATGAATTTTTCAAAACAATTTGATTTTGAAAAAGTATTAAGGCATTTACTTATAACACAAACTTGTTCATTCATATTTGAAACATCAACTTCATTTGATTCAGACATTCTGGAATGAGAACAACTTGAAGTTAAACTACTCAAGCTACAATCTATACTACTGGAACTATTGTCTACAAAATAGTTTTTGAAATCAGAAGAACTAGAGCTACAACTTCCAAGACCTCTACTTCCTCCATAATCATAATCTTCCTGAACCTCTTTAAGATTCACCCCTTCTAACCTACAATAAACTAATAGTATCCTTTTCAATTACTCTTTAAGATTCACCCCTTCTAAACCTACAATAAACTAATAGTATCCTTTTCAATTAAATCATTTATAGGATGAGGTGTAGGCATTGGAGAATAGCAAAAGGAACTAGGAGGTGGATAAACATAGGTGTTTCACCACAACCCAACCCAGTTTTAATTCTAGCTCCCCTTTGTTTGCTATAGAGGTCCTCTAGCTTCATTCCAGAAATCATCCATTTATCAAGCTTTCTTTTAAGTTTAATAGTCTCAAATTCAGCCAAGTTACCCTTTCTGTTAAAGAATTAACTTCCACACTTCTCTCAAAAAGGATTCTTTTTAAGTGATCATTTTCTTTTAAGTTTCATTTAATTTAACAAAATATTTTGCTTCATTCTTTTTGAGTTCCTCGTTTATTCTGTTTAATTCACCTTCATTTTCCATTATTAATCTCTTCACCTTATAAATATCAAATAAGTGAATTTTGCACACAGATGAACAAATATCTTGAATTACCTCATATGGAATATCCATGACCTTCTTTTCAGCAGCTAGGGCCTTTTCACAGTTGCATACCATTGTGTTACCCTTCACCTCCTCTTTCTTTACTGTTTTTGTGGCTTCATCCTTCTCCTCTCTCTCATAATCATTCTTCATGTTGTCTTTCACCTCACTCTCCTTCTTTTTATCAGCTTCACTGTTCACCTCTTCTACGATTTCAGCTACCAGGGCATGATTGATTTCTTCTTCAGTCTCGGCTAACTCTGCACTCCAGTCAAAGTTGGTTAGGAGAGTTGTTTCTTTCTTCTGCTTGTTCTCTTATTTATCAACGATTGGAATGACTTGGTAATCCCATTCCTGGTTTAGTGACGATAGGAGATGGACATTCTCTTTTGAAGTGCCCGAGCTATTTGCAGTTGAAACATCTAAGATTTGATTTGTCAAATCAAGCTTTTGTGTTTGGTTTCCAAAGTTCTTTCTTCATCTTCTCTCCATGAATCTTCTTACTCATGGAATGATCATTGCCATTTGCCATTGAAGGTCAGCTTCTACCAAATCTTCAGGATCCACCTGATACATGTCTTCGGCAGTCATTCCTCTACCCTTCAACTCACTAGCTACCAAAGCCTCATAACTATGCACAAAAAAACCAAATAAAGCCATACTCTTCAATGGAACTTGTGGGAGATTTGATGTTTTTGATGTAGATCCATATCCAGTGGACTTGTCAGAAGTACCGGTCATCCCACTATGGGTTGACAAGTGCATTGGTGAATCTAAACTTGATGAAATAAGAGCAGTATTCTGTGAGTAGGCTTGAGATGGGGCATTGCTTGGTTGTGCTCTCTATGTTTCAGATCTATCTCAAAAGACTTTAACTTGTTGATTATATCCATCATCTTGTAATCCAAAAATCTCCTTTCTTGCTTTAACATTCTCACTTGCAAGCTCCATTGAGGTGGTAAAGAGTCCAAAAGCTTTGTCACTTGTTCATTGTTTGACAGCTTCTCATCATACTTCTTTAAAGTGCTGGTGACAAATAGGAAATGGTTGGTGAGATCAGTGAGACTCTCATTCTTGTTTCAAGAAAAGAATTGAATTCTTTTTCAGCTTAAGCAGCTTTATCTTTGACCAATTCTTCATTACCGTTATAAAATTCACATAGAGCATCGTACAAGGCCATGGCACTTTTGTATTCACCAAATCTGTTGTAAATTTCTGCTGATAGACAGAGAGTCAAAGCACTAAATGCCTTTTGATCACGATCAATCAACTTGATATCTCTCTCTGAATATTTTGACGGATCTACAATTTAAATAGTCATATTATTTTCTATGGAAACAGGAAACTAAGGTCCTTTCACAATAGATTCCCATTGGGTGTGATCAGTGTATAAGAAGAAAGCTTTCAAACAACTTTTCCAGTCATCAAAATTATCACCATTGATTAACTTAGGGGGTCTGTTTGGTGCCACACTCTCAAGATCAGCAAGGGTAAGAGCCATCGTCATCGAAATTTGAGAAATAAAAAAAACAGTTTCGCACAAATCAGTAGTTTCGTGGAATGTTTCGTCAGCAATTTCGCCACTAGTTTTGCTGTAGTTTGGACACTGGTATCGACCACAGTTTCACCCGAAACTATTGAACTTTCATTCAGAGACAAATGGAAAGAAGTTTCACTAGAGAAACTAATCAAACTGGAACTTCCGTTCTAGATTCGCAGGGTAATCACAAGTGCCAAAAATCTTCTGATTGGGATAGTTTCGTAGGGTAGTTTCGCATGACAAATAGTAGTTTCGCACGATGAATCTGCAAACCCTCTTTTTGAGAAAAATGACCCAAAAATCACCAAAACTCACTCAGAACACCACCAATTTAGGATCTGATGATTTCACAAGTCTCCTAAACACACACCACACCTTCTTCAATCAGTTTTGTTAGATAATGAACATGAAATAGATCCGATAAGATTGAAAAAGTGAATATGTCAAAAGCTTAACCAAACACCAACAATCAAGAGCATAAAGGCTCTGATACCATATTATAGGTCCAAATGATCATATAAATGTGCTTTTGATGAAGTTTTAACACCAGAATCCTCAAGTTATCACTATTCCAATAACTTAGGGACCATGTAATGATACAAAAATAAACACAATCAAACAAAACCTATTTAAAATATGTTTTTGATAAGATAATAAAGAACAATGCTAAAAGATAACAATAATAAGCTCTTAGCAATACACAATCAACTCAAATCAGTAGTATTTCATTAATGTTTCAAGAGTTACAAAATGATCAACCATCAAACATATTTATACAGGACCTAGTTTCGCATATAGTTTCGAATGGTGCAAAACTGTCATGCTATGTGACTATATAAAGCTACCGAGCAAAACTACAGCTTCGCATGTATTTTTGCATGCCACAGAATACAATACAAACAAAACTAAACTAGATCCTATTACAATAATAACTAAGCTATAACAAATGGCAAGTGAATACAACCCTATACTTGATCATCAGTAAGTATATGATGGATCTTTTCTAGGGTCATAGCTTTAGGGGGCAGGTCTATTTCTTAGTTTTCTTAGGTCCCTAATGTGCGGTTAAAGCCTAGGTATCTTGTGGTAATAACCTAATTCGCTAAAACCATTGGCTCTGATACCAATCTGTCACACCCCCTTGACCGAGACTGGCTGTGACCGTTCAAGTCCAATGATCCATTGCCTACATGGCATCCATACCAATACAAGTACTAGTAAATATTGTCCAAACCTAAGTACATGAATATAAATAAATTGTCTCTATTCTTAACAAATAGACAGGGTGGTGGGTAGTTCCAAGAATCCGACTAGGTTAACTCCTATGCATGATCACCTGGTTAAATTATTATTCTCCTGAAATACACACCCAAAACATGTCAACATAAGTTGGTGAACTCATAAATTTAATACATATGACATATCATAATTAAAAATAAGTTAACAACAATATTGGTGCATAGAAGAATTCGTCACAATCAAACCTAGACTCGGGTGACCCTCCCGAGTGCTAGAAACTCTCCTCACCCATACCCTTTATTATTATGGGCTTAAGTGTGCCCTGCTAACACAGTTAATATGCACTAATTTATGGGAAAATGATTTTTGAATCTCAATGGGGGATTTCCCTGTCCTAAGGGCCTATTATGTGTGAGGATTCACCAAATAGTACTATCCACAAATAATGTAGATCCCCATGAAGTTAATGACTGTGCTAAACATTCGAAAACAAGATGTAAGGTTACATTAGAAGGATGTTGCAACCAAAGAAGTCAAAACAACCAAGGAGCTCCCTGCATGCATACACTGATGTATAAGGTAGAACTTACTTCGGAAGTTTTACACTCTCCACAGAAATTATTCTAAGTGTAAAATCTTTCGAAGCCAAAGTCCAAATCTTCCATAGCCAAAGATGAAGTCTTCCGAAGTTTCAAAGACAAAGTCTTCTGAAGCCAAATGAATTGAAGACTGATTTCTTTCGAAGAGAGAGAGGACATGCTTTCTCTGATCTATTTTTTCATAAAGCTGACTTACTTTCCGTTGCAACTCTGAAGACTCACCAACTTATATAAGTTGGTGAAAAGGTTCATGCTTTTGTAAACTGTAGATTATGGTCTTGGGTCTGTAACTTCCTACTTTTTTACCTGTTATCCTTTTTATATATAAAAGGATGTGAGCTATGACATGTCATAGTTACTAGCTTGTGACCAAATGGCCCATTAAAGTTTTGTGGGTCAAGCCCATTTAACATTATGGCCCAACGGCTAGTTTAAAGATTGATGGGCCTAAGCCTATTATGTTGTGTGTGTGTGTGTTTATGGTTCGGAGTCCAATCATGTTGGGCTTATTTCATAGGCCTTTTGTTGTGATCATTGTGTGGCCCGCTGAGGTTTATAAAAAACAATTTCAGGCCTAAAATCAGGGTTGACATAAGTAAATTGTGCTTATTGTCACCCTGATATGGTTCAAGCGATTGTGAACCAAACCATCAACATACAACATCCAAGTATACGTATTATGCTTCCGTCGAATTCGAATTAGACGGCGGGAATAGCGGTAGATGTTGGTGAGGGTTGTTGTGGAATGTTGGTGCGACATCAGTGGTGGCTTACGGGATGGTGGTGGGGGTGGTTGGCGATGATGGTCAGGCCGGTGGGTTTTGTTGGCGGTGGCAGGTGATGGTTTGGATGATGATGGTGAGATGATGAAACAGGGGAATGTATGAAAATAAACTCTAAAATAATAATAGGGTTAAAAGAGAATGACATAAATACCCTTGGAATGGGGGGCTGTTAACAGACTTGAGTGATGGCGTTAGTTTATTTAAATTTAAATGGTTAATAATGAAAATGATAGAGACGCAATAGTTAAAAGAAAAACTTTAAGTATGCAAAACGAGGATTTGAAACTATAAGGATGTAAATAGTTAAATTCGACAAACATTAGGGATATAAAAGATAATTTATTTGAAATTTTATATAACTGAAATTTATAAGTACTTAATTTTATTAATAATTTCTTTTTTCAGTTAACTCATGCTTTTATTTATTAATAATTCATCGTAACATTTTACGTTAGCTTTTAAATGATTTTACACTCATGTCACTATGCGGGCGTCTAATGCTGGTTTACTCTAAAACATAACAAGATTCATTTTGGTACACGTCCCATCAAAGATTAACTAAAATATCTATGTGGTACTCATCACATAACAGTCTTCATTTTGTAGACATTTAATCTGTCGCATTCATCAAACCGACAAACCCACAGTTTTCAACTCCCCATCACCATCACCACTTCTTCACCGTCAATCCCATATTCCGATCAAACATCCACCTCTTCTCCTCCTTACAATTCACATGTCAACCACCACTCACCATCACCACAACCACCACCACCACCACCACCATCATGATGCCACCGTCAACCACTACCCACCACCCAAACAACATCCAAAACTTCTACCCATATTCCTTAAATTCACCATCATGTTTCTTATCTTCTCCATCTTTCTCATCTTCCTAACCCTTGCAGCCATCCTTCTCGTCAACCTCTCCTCACCACCTCCGTCATCAACCGCCGCCGTTGCCGCCACCCCATCACCGCCTTACACCACCACCCACCCACCTTCCAATACCCCACCACCACCACCTCCGACGACTGTTGTTTGATTTTTTTAGAGAGTTTCAAAGATCAAGATTTGTGTCGTGTGCTTCCGGTGTGTGATCATTTCTTTCACACACACTGTGTAGGCTCATGGCTACTGAAGCACTTACTTGTCCGGTTTGCTGGACGCTAGTCCGGCCGGATGTGGACCGGCCGGCTGATTTGGTCATTGGTTATGATGAGAGTAAGTTCATGTGGGCTATCGGTGTCGGTAGGCAGGTGGTAGTGAACTGTTAGATTTGTAGTGGTAATGTATGATCTTTTTTAATGTTTTACATTGTAATTATGTTTTTCTATTAATTTTTTTTTTCAAATAAGATATTAATAAAAAAATATTATTTATTGACTGATAATAATTTATATTATTAATTTGCTCAGTAATAATCTAAAATTTTCCTTTGGTTACTCATTATAATCCCAATGGTATAATTATTATATATTCATACTTAATTTCTATTTATTTTACGTTTGATTTAGCTTCTATGCTTTTTTTCATTTCATTCAAAATCGTTACATCGAGTGCTAATCGAGCGGAAATATTTAATAATTATGTTAATAAAACTATTGCAAAAGTGAAAGTTATTATTATTAGCGGCAAAATTATTATTGGACAAAAAGTAATAATTTGAATTATTAAAATATAATTTGTTTTTTTTCAAAGATTGTAGCCTTTTTATTTATTTCTTGTGTTGAATTTAATTTATACCTAATTTCGATCTAATTGATTGTAAATATGGTGTGATCGGCCTTTTGAACCGTGTAAGTGTCAGTGTTAAAGTCTTTATTATATTCTAATGAGTAGATTCTAATGAGTCTTTATTATATTCTATTGTGTAAATTCTGATGAGTAGGGTAGTATTTCAAAATTTATTAATTAAATACAATATTAAATTTATTAATTATAAAATCATATTTAATATAAAATATTATTGAAATCATGTATAAGTTAGAATTTAAATAAGAAAACGATGCATGATATTAATGAAAGGATGATATTATTGAAGTTATGGTTACATCTTTGAAATAATTAACTAGAAAAAGCCGTTTAATTAACATAGTAACATTGAGTGTTTATTCACATCAAGTTGACGCGCAATAAAGCAAAATTCAAAGTTAAAGTTAAAAATAAAAATACATCGAAGGAGCGGGTATAATTAAGTTATTCATTATTTGTTATCCTAATAGTATTCAGAGCGGGTATCTTATTTTTATATGATTGTCTGTCATATATTATAGGAGATCAGGGTCGGCCTAAATAAAGAAAGGGGTGAAGCAAGGGGCTTGCGGCCCGCAAAAAGTTAGAGCCTCTATTTTTCAAATTCTGTTATATATTAAAACGGATATAAGGCCTACGTTTTTTTTATCACTAGATCATCGATGACAGACAGCCTAGCGAGTAGCGGCAATCACGATTGGATGTTCGAATTTGGAAGAAAGCGAAGCTAACTTCTCAAGAAATCATCAGGAAAACCTCTAGAAGATTAAATGAAAATCGATTTGTTCATAATCTTTTGCTTCTTATTCAATTCGAGAGATTGGTGGCAGTCATTCAGATCTTTAATCAATTTGCTTCCGTTTCTTGTTCAATTTCTTCCTAATCGAGATTTGATTTAGGTTTGTTCTTCCACCCTAAAATTCTTGATTGCTTTATGTTCATTTGTGCTAATTGTTATTATGTTCCAATTGTTAAATATTATGGTATGTTAATAACTTAACTTGTTAACTGATTTCTTGATTGTTAATTCTTGAATCGTTAATTATTGAATATTTTTTTATTGCTAATTGTGGATCGATATTTTAATTGTTAAAAGTCTTTTAATAAATTAAGGGCATGTTATGTTTATGTCTTCATGTTTTTGATTCGTTACTTTAGTATAATTGATTGTTTGTTTGGCACTTATCGTTAGTTATATCTAGATTGTTAAGTAGGAGATAAATCTCAGTGGAAACAAGTACTTCACAAGTACTGAACGAAACGAGTTTAAAACTACTGCATCTAATACGTATATACCAATTCTGAACAAATTAGCATATTTGAAGATTAATTTCGTAGACTATGCTTATACTTAATACTATTTCAGTTTGTTTCATATCTTATCTTACTATAATAATATACAAAAAACTAATGTGTCACATGACATCTTTTTAAAGCTACTTTTGTACTTGTGGCAGCCTGTGAGGCTTCCATACCTCCTCACCCATTTGTAAACACGAGGACCTCAAGACCAGCTTCTTTAAACCGTAATCTAATATGGATCCTATATAAGCCTTATAACCCTAAGTGAAACCCTAATTCTCACAATTGTCTTTGTCTACTATTTCAATCGCTACGGTTTTCATCCATTTGTAACCCTAGATCGCTCAAAGAACTTGAATAACGCTGAAATCGAAGGTGCATTATTCGGTTTGTTATCATTTTTTTCTTCTCATGCTATTGTTATAGTCAGATACCTTGATAGGTTTAAAATGAATCAATCTGTGAAGATATCATATTGCAATGATCAATTCATACACAAAGTACACAAACACAAGTAATTAATTCAAAAAAATTCATAGATTTCATTGATAGTAAAAGCTCGGGATACAATTTGTAAGAGATAGTTACAGTTATTCAATATGTTCTAACTGTTTCATTCTCTAGGTCTCTCTCTAGATCTCTAGGACTCTAGTCTTCCTACACAATACATAAGATATCCTATTTATACTATCAAAGAAAAACAAGGAACATATATTTACAAAATAGGTCCCTGTACTATGACAAAAACACAAAAGATAAAATGTTAATCTCTTAAGAGTTCTAACAATACTCCCCCTAAGATTTACATTGTCTTCAGTCTTCATTTAATTCTTCTGGTTCTTCTTTTATCTTGAATACCGGCTTTTCTTTGTATATCTCCAATTCATGCAATGCTTTCTTTATTGCAGACTTGAACTTCTTTGCAAGAATAGCTTGCTTAGGATTCGACTCTTTGGGTTTAATCTCCATTTTGTCCATTATCTCCAAAGTTGCTTTCGTCAGACCTGCAATATCAATGTTGGTGTAGAACTCGAAAGGTTTAGGATGATCATGAGAATGAATTTCTAACACTTCTTTGCTTGAAATTCTCATAAAATCGATAGATTTTATGTCTTTCTTCATGATGTTTGCATAAGCTAGAGCTTTTCGAAATGCAATTTCTCCATCGCAACATCCATTACCTTAATAATCATCAAAAAATATTTTCTATCATTTTCTGCAACATCTAATGCAACACGGTCAAACTTTTGGATAGACAAAACTGAGATATAACTAGGATGTAAAAGTTTAAGTTCAAAAAATCCAAATAACAAAATCATATCTTGATCCCAATCTTCTAAGTTTTGAACCAACTTCAACTTGAATGAGTCAGCGTGATAAAACCATCACAAAATTAGTTTTGAAGTTTGAGTTCCTTCTATCACCTTCAATCCCGGATTAGTGACCTTTTCAAAAAATTGATCACTGTAAGCATCTAAAAATTGTTCTTCTTCTTTAGCATGAGAAGCTATCTTTCTTTAACTCTTTAATGATTTGAAATACTCTTTGTCTTCTTGATCATATCTTGTTTTGAGATAAGAATCCATTCTTGAAATGGCTTGATTTAAAAGCTTAACATAATTTTCACCTCGAATTGATTTTATTGGATTGATCAAAGGCAACTTATTTAATTCCTTCAAATCTTGCACTGGAAGAGCTATGATGCTTGTAAAAAATGATAGACATTACAAATAGCTGTTAGACCCGAAAGGATCATACTTGCCAACTTAAGAGGTGGTTGGAGGTTGTTCCGGTTGGATAACATCATTAACAGAAGACAACAGAAGATTACAGAAGACATTATTTACAGAAGACCAAGAAGACAGAAAAAGACCAAGTATAAACTACCCGCATTTGTTAATGCGGATAACTTGTGAACAAATGCTGACAAGTGTCTGTTCACCCGCATTAACAAATGCAGATGAAGACAAGAAATGCTGAACAAGAAGTGTTCACCCGCGTTTGTCCATGCGGATGAACTGGGAGAACTGACTCACCCGACAAGACTTGATTACACCCGCATTTGTACCACTTGTATCTTGTTTAGTCTTTTGTACAGATTACGTGTATGCCTATAAAAAGGGCTGCATACCCTAACTTTGTAAGTTTTGGTCTTAACAGTTATAACATCAATATTACATCTGTGACTTCTGGTTCATGTACTGCATTTACTCAAACATTTATTTTAGGTTCATCTGTTCTATAATATAGTGATTCCGCAACTATATTACTGACTCAGTCTGCATATTCGGTCCTAGGTTGAGTCACATCAACCGAGAATATCATTCTCAAACCTAGTCAATTGGTATCAGAGCCTCGACTCTTGAATTCATCACAGAATCTTCTTAGATTTTTGGTGAAATCGATTGAACTGTATTTATCAGCAAGATCTATACTTCTGATAAACATACACACTGAAATCGAACACAAAGAAGTGGTACCATACAGATCTGTCGTTGACAAACCTTCACACTCACAAACAACAAAACATAAAACTCCTTCCGGCTAATAGATCTGAACTTAACAGATCTCGTAAAGACTGTGAACATAAAATTTAGAGAACAACTCACTGCTCAAGCTTAAAATCAACTTAAAACGTTACTTAACCAAGTTAAAATCAGTTTATTAACATGGACTCTCACAATCTTTCTGAAATTGGGCATGCTTCTAAACCTCCTATGCTTAAACACAAATCTGAGTTTAAGCAGTGGAAAATTCGTTTTAGAAACTACATTACAGGTGTAGATCCTGACTACTGGATATCTATTTGCAAAGGTCCCTACATTCCACTGTCTCAAAAAGCTGATCAAGCTGCTCAGTACAAAACTGCAAGAATTCCCATTGAGGATCCTAATTTAACTCTTGATGATGAAGAATATAAGAAAATCAAGATTGATCTTAGAGCTTATTCCATCCTTACACAAGAACTGAAAATGGATGTTCTAAAAAGATTAGAAAAATATGGAACTGCTAAGGGGGTGTGGGATGCTCTACAGATCATGTGTGAAGGAAGTAGTGAAGTGACTGAAATTAACAAAGATAAGCTGAAAAACCAATATGAAACTTTTCATGACACCAAAGGAGTGTCAATTTCAAGACAACTTCATAGATTTGTTCAACTTGTAAATGATTTTGAAATCATGGGGGTCAATTACAAAGAAAAGGAAATGAACAAGAAAATGCTGCACAGTTTACCAGAAAGCTGGAAACAAAATGTTAATATGTTAAAGAATACCCTTGATTTGGACAGTACAAGCTTGGATATCATGATTGCAAAAATTGAGGCTCTGGAGTTGGATGAAAGAAGTAGAAATCTCAGTGGACCACAAGTCATTGAGGCTTACAAATTTCCATCATAAACTCATTCTGTTGAGAATACATTTATGATTGAAGAAGATGACTTTCTCTCAACTGGTGACCATTCAAAGACAACTGGATTCTGTGCTGCTCAACAACATAAACCCTCATCTTCTGCTCAGCCCACCGCAACACCCTGCAGTATACCCAATGATCAAAGATCTGAAGAACAAAAGGATACTTACAATGCCTTTGTTGCTAGCTTTGAAGCCTATCTTGGGGGGAGACTCACATCAGCACACTTGATTCAAGAGGATCTGGAAGAGATGGATCCAGATAATGTTGAAGAAATGGATTTACAATGGCAGATGGCCATGATTGCCATGAGAGCAAAGAAGTTCTTTCGTAAAGGGAAGAAACTGAGTCTTGATGAGAATACCAAGCTGGGGTATGACAAATCCAAGGTTAAGTGTTTTAACTATGGAATGACTAGTCATTTCTCTCGAGAATGTAAATCTCCTAGTAGAAGCAACACCAGCTTTCAAAGACCCACACATGGCCAGCATTCATCTCAACACCATACCAATTTTCAATCTAGCAACACTCATCTACACCAGCAGCAGAATCAACAATAGCCAATTCAGCAAAGACAACCTCTGCTGACTCATCAATCTCAAGGAAGTAATCAACAAACTTCCAATGCACTTGTCATCAGACAAGATGGAGTTTGTGATTGGAGCTTGTATGCTGAGGAAGTCCAACCATAGTTTCAGAATCATGCACTTATGGCACATATAATGATGGACCAACTCCAATGCCATCTGAGGTAAAATCCAATCTATGTTCTGAAAAATGTGTTCTAGAAGTACAGGGGTACAGGGAACACAATCACAAATTGGCTAATAAATAAGAGAAGAAAAGGTGAAATCAGAGATGTTAAAACAAGAAATGAGAATTTATGAAGTTAAAATCAAATCTCTGTTGTCTGACATGGAAACACTCCATGGTGAAAAGTACACACTTGTGGCTGAAAATGAGAGGTTAACTGAATTATTGACCAAATCAAAAGCTGAGCAATCAGCTACTGAAATGAAACTTGAAAAGTTTTAGCTCTCATCTGTCAAGCTGTAAGAGTTACTTGTGTCTTAAAAGGGGGCTAAAGATATGACTGGGATAGGCTATAAAACTTGTCCTCCTCCATATAATGATAACTACACTGTTATGCATGAGTCACTTACTCAATCAGATACAAAAGAATCTAAAATTATTGAAACCAAATCAATGATTTCTCAAACAACAAATCCTCAAAACAAACCAGGTGTTTACATTAAAACTGATGAGGATAAATCAGATTGGGTCATCCTATCAAAATCAAAGAGTCCTCAGACAAACCAGTGGTTATCAAGAAACCAAAGAGCCCAGTCATATCAATTGTGCCTTTTGTAAAATTTGTTCCTCAAAATCTTAAAGTAAATCACACTGCTGAATGCTCAGTGAAACCATCTGCTGAAAGCAGATCTGATTATGAGATCATATCTCCTAAAAATTCAAGTAAATCAGACAGGTTTTCATTGAACTTCAAGGATAAAACCAAAGTTCCCTTAGTTACCAAAGGAAAAACCACTTTTGTTCAAAAATCTAAAGTGAAATTTGATTCACCATCTTCATCAAATATCAGACAAGGAATTGGGTTTGATATTTTTAACAAAGAACAGGTAGAACAATTCGATAGGGAAATAAGGCAATACAGAAAGAAGCAGCATCAGTCCACAAAAACAAAGCAAGTCAGAATTGTGAAACAATCTGTTGGCACCCCAAAGACTGATATGACTTCTCCATCATGATTAAAGGACAATCAAATGTATTGTGAATTCTGTGATATGACCAATCACAATACAGATGAGTGTTACTTCACTGAGTACTGCTCTATCTGTAACATGAACAATCACTCAATGAAAAACTGTCATTTTAACAAATACTGTTCATTATGTGATATGACCAATCACAATACAATTGATTGTTACTTTAATAACAAAGGATTGAAAATTTCACAAAACAATCCCATTTCATCAGTTCCAACTGACAAGGTCATACATAAAAGTCTAACAAACCTGAACAAATCACTGAAGTCTCATCAAAAATATAAAATTAAAGTGTTTTCTGACAAGAAAAAATCTGTTCAACCTTTACACAAAAATCAAAAGGAAAGATTTGTATACTCTTCTGACACTTCAGATGAAATTGTTGAAATCAAACTTCAAAGAAGTAATAGAAAAGGGCTGAAATCATCCTCCTCTCTAACAAGAGGAAAATATCAAGAGGTAATAGTGATTGATGCAAAGGGAAGACCCAAGACCATTATGGCTTGGGTTCCACATTCTAACTAGTTCTTTTTGTTCTTGTAGGGTCATTCATACAGGTCCAATAGCTTATGGTACGTGGACAGTGGATGCTCCCGACACATGACTGGAGAGAGTTCCCTCCTTCATGAAGGTGGAACCCAAGCCACATACCATAAGCTACTGTAGCATTTGGAGGAGATTCACAAGGTGGTAGAATTACAAGAGAAGGTTCTGTGACAAACGGACTGCTGAGCTTTGATAAAGTAAACTACTGCGAGCAACTGAACTTCAATCTACTCAGCGTGTCTCAGATCTGTGACAAGAAATATTCCACTCACTTCACAGACTCTTATTGCTACATTTTGAAACCAGGATTTTCCATTCCTGAAGAATGGGTTGTCTTGAAGACACCGAGGAAGAATAATACATATGTCTTGAACCTTAATTCTACTCATTCGTCTGAAAAGACATGTCTTTTGTATAAAGCATCTGTTGATGAGTCACAACTTTGGCATAGACGTTTAGGACACACGAACTTTAAAAACATGAACAGATTGGTCAAAGGAAACCATGTAATTGGTTTGACTCAAAAAGAATTTCATTTTGTTGATCTCTATACTACATGTCTTAAAGGAAAACAGCATAAATCCTCACATAAGCCAAAGCTTGTGAACTCAAACAATTCTCCTTTGAAGTTTCCTCATATGGATCTCTTCGGTGTAACTCATGTCATGAGTATTGGAAAGAAGCACTATTGTTTGGTTATCACAGATGACTTTACATGATTTACATAGGTCTTCTTTTTACTTCATAATAACATGGCATCCCAAATAATAAAAGATTTTATCACAAAAATAGAAAATCAACTTGATTTAAAAGTAAAATCAATCAAAAGTGATAACGGGACAGAATTTAAAAATGAGGATCTTAGTTCATTTTGCACACACAAAGGCATTGTTCATCAATTCAGTGCAGCTCGGACTCCACAACAAAACGAAATGACTGAAAGGAGGAATAGAACTCTAATTGAAGCAGCACGAACATTGCTGGCAGATGCAAAACTGCCCATTATGTTCTGGGCAGAAGCTGTCAACACTTCATGTTTTGTGCAAAATCCAACTCTGATAATTAAAGAACACAATAAAACTCCTTATGAACTTCTTTTTCATAGAAAACCATTTATTGGATTTTTGAAGTCATTTGGATGTCCGGTCTCAATATTGAACACCAATGATCATTTAGGAAAGTTTGCTCCTAAGTCTGACGAGGGATTCTTTGTGGGATATTCCTCTATTTCAAAGGCTTTTAGGGTGTTTAATCCTAGTTAAACATCATTGATGAATCCACAAACATTCAATTCAATGAGCACTCTTTTCCCAAATCATCAATCGATCCTGACTGGTTGTTTGATATTGACTCATTTACAAGATCTTTTGATCAGTTTAACTTCTCAAATACAGGATCCTCTGGCTTAGTGGATAGAAAAACTGATTTTCCTATGATTCCACCTTCTTCTGATGATCAAGCTAATGAGGAAGTGCCTCTACAAGCTGATCCTGTAAGACCAGTTATTCAACATCAAAGTATTTCAACTAAGGCTGATCATAGCACAATGCCTTCTCCTTCTGCTGAGCCATGAACTGAAATGAGAAATCCTGAACCAGCTTGTGCACCAGTTGAAAACAACAGAAATTCAAATGATGAAAGTATCCAAAGTGCTGCTGAAGCCGAAGATGCTGATCCTTCTGATTCCTTTCATCATTCTCCCACATCACCTCCAAAAGATGCCTCTCACCAAGATGATCTGAATGTCTCTAATCTTGATGTGTCTATTGATGGTGATCTGATTCTAGTTACCAGGACACACAAGAATCATCCAATGTCCAACATTATTGGTGATTTAGACGAGCGGGTGACTCGAAGCAAGTCAAGTATTGCAAACATCTGTTTGTTTTCTTGCTTTCTATGTCAAACTGTACCCAAAAACATCAAAGAGGCTCTTCAAGACAATAGCTGGATTGAGGCAATGCAGGAAGAATTGCTACAATTCAAGAAATAAGAAGTATGGCAACTGGTGGATCTTCTTGAAGGTCAATACCCTATCGGCACCAGATGGCTATATAGAAACAAGTCTGATAACAGAGGGATTGTCATCAGAAACAAAGCAAGGTTGGTAGCACAGGGCTATACACAAGAAGAAGGAATAGATTATGATGAGGTGTTTGCTCCTGTTGCTAGATTAGAAGCCATACGACTCTTTGATGCGTACTCTGTTTCAATGAAATTTACAGTTTATCAAATGGATATAAAGTGTGCATTTTTGTATGGTAAGATCTCTGAAGAAGTCTACATGAGTCAACCACCAGGATTTGAGGATCCTGATTTTCCTCATAGGGTATACAAGCTTGATAAAGCTTTGTATGGCTTACATCAAGCCCCTCGGAAATGGTATGAGACTCTGTCATCCTTTCTTCTTGACCATGGTTATGAAAGAGGGAAGATTGACCGAACTTTATTCAGAAAGAGAAAAGGGAATAAGATGCTACTTGTCCATATTTATGTGGACGATATCATCTTTGGCTCCACCAACAAAACACTCTGCAAAGACTTTGAAGATCTTATGCATTCAAAATTTCAGATGAGTGCTATGGGAGAACTCACATTCTTCCTAGCTCTTCAAGTACAACAAACATCCAGTGGAATCTTCATCAACCAGTCAAAATATGTGGAATCCATGTTAAAGAAATTTCACTTTGCAGACTGTCAGTCCATCAGAACACCTATTGATACAAAAGTGAAGATTGGTCCAGATACAGATGGCAAATCTGTGGATCAAACTCTTTATTGATCCATGATTGGTTCACTCATGTATTTAACAGCCAGTAGACCTGACATTATGTTTGGTGTTTGTGTTTGTGCAAAGTATCAGGCAGATCCCAAGGAATCTCACGTGAATGCAGTCAAGAGGATATTCAGATATCTTAAGGGCAAACCTGCTCTTGGATTATGGTATCCTAAGGAAGGAGACTTCAATCTCTATGCATACACAAACAGTGACTACGGGGGATGCAATTTCAACAGAAAGTCCACATCTGGTGGTTGTCAATTTCTTGGTCCTAGACTGGTGTCATGGCAGTGCAAGAAACATACCAATGTTTCTGTATCAACAGCTGAAGCTGAATATATTGCAGCATCAGCTTGCTGTTCTCAAGTTCCCTGGATTCAAAACCAGATGCTTGATTATGGTTACAATTTCTTGCAAACACCAATCCATATTGACAACACTGCTGCAGTCTTCATAACAAACAATCCTGTTCAGCACTCAAAAACAAAACATATTGAAATTAGATATCACTTTTTGAGAGACTGTGCTGAAAAAGGTTTAATCAAGCTGATTCAGGTTAACAGAGACAATCAGCTAGCTGATTTGTTTACTAAAGCATTTGACCCAAGTTGGTTTGAATTCTTAGACCAATCAATCGGCATGATTAACCTTGAGTAAAAATTAAAATTTACAAAAACATAAAAAAAAAAATTCACAAAATTCAAAAAGAAATCAATTTTTGTTGAAGTCCTTGATTTGTACTTCATGGGAAATGATATAATTACAGTTGTTATATCATTCACTGTGCTTAATTCAATATCTTGAAAGACTGACATGACTTACCTGATATGAGGGTAGGCTCAACTTGGAACAGAAGATAAATGATGTGATAAACTAAAGATCACATTCAACTGTGAATGCATCATCTCAAAGCATGTACGTATCTAACCTATCCAAGTGTATGTGTAGTAACCTAAACACACCACGTCATGATACCTTATGAATCTCATTCATATCAGTTTCTCCTTTGTTTTGCTGAGCAAAGACCTGGGGAAACAAGCATATAGTGATGATGTCTAGATCCAAAAAGAGTCCCAATGATGAACACATCCAATACGGGTGACAAATAAAACAAAATATAACAAAAAGAATCCCAAAGTGGATCACCTTCAAAAGTGAAGAGCAAAAAAAATCCCAATGAGGATCAAATAACAATAAGGATCAGGTAAAAGAATCCCAATGTGGATCCTTCTTACCCAAAATGAATGAGATTTCATAATTTAAATGACCAGGTTTTGAAAGTTGTGAGAAAGTTCTACCATACAGTACATGAGGATAGTTGATCTTGCTATGCATATGGGTGTGAGGTTCATGTTAAATGTTTAAACCAATCAAAACATGGTAATAATCACATGTATTACAATATTGACCAAGAATGAGTTTAAGAGGACAAACATACCTTCAATCAATAAGTTCATGACAACTTGCACTTATGAAAGATAAGATTGATATGATCCTAAAATTTCAAACAATAGTACAAAATTTCTACATTTACAGATAAGCAAAACAATCAAAAATTCAGAAATATTTTTCCTTAAATTTTATAAATTTGTGTAAAGTTTTATCCCTTATGGATATAAACTTTAAGGGGAGTAGTAAAATTTTAAAAGGAAATATTTACGAAAACATGAAATTTGCAAATGTAAAATAGGCAACATTGTTTTAAATCAAAATGGATAGTGTCTGTATGGAAATTATACCATAAACTACTTCAGAAGATGCACATGGCCCAAAATCAGTCAAACTGGGAAACATGTATCACATCAAGGATACAAGTCAATCCAAGCAAGAATTGACAATTTCAGAATCTGGTAAATCTTTATAAAGCACCAATGATGCAGACTCATCTTCATAAAATCAGAACCAGCTATGCAAAACCAGTCAGAATCATCCACTGCAACTACATTAATTTTTGACAAGTTCAAAATTTAATACGGGTAAGAGCATTGGTTAATGAGGGTGAAGGTAACCCTGTCATTTAACCAATGCGGGCAAGTGTTTTTGTGCAAGTAAAACTAATGCGGACAACAAAGTGTTCTTCCGCATTTGAAACAGTAAATGCGGACAGTTCAACTCATCAGCATTTGCTATAGTAAATGCTGATAAGTTAACTTTGTTCACCCGCATTTGCTATAGTAAATGCTGTTGAGTTAAAAATTTGTTCACCTGCATTTGCTACAGTAATGCGGATGAGTAAAATTACTTCTTTCGCATTTGTTACAGTAAATGTGCCCATAGAAATTCTCTATGTGCATTTGCTACAGTACAGAACTTTTCAGCACTTAAAATTGACTTGTGAAAATTATGAGCTGTAATATAAATACTCATCTAATGTGAGTCATTTATTACTTTTCAAATTTTGAGTGAACGTTTCATAGTGAGACGAGTGCCAGAAAATATACTTCTTCAAAATTCAAATCTACTATCATCAACAATCTTAGTGCTCGAGACAGACATCAAAAAATTCAAAAGTGTCCTTTGAATCAAAACATTATCGACTACAAGGTGATTATCAGAATTTTGAAAAACTTCGACTGTCAAATAAATATTGGAACATAGAACCCTAAAATTGCGAAACTCTCAAACTAAACAATAACAATGGATTTACATGAATGTCAAAGTTCATTAAAACCAATGATTTGTGTATACAACACGTATTTCAGTGGTTCTAAGTACAACTGAGTCACAGATGAACAGGGGAAATCATCCCACAACATTGTGAAATCGAAACCAGTGTTTAGAATGAAAAACTTGTGAATCACAAATCAACACAACAGAAAGAAACCAAAACTTTTGAACTGTTCTTCATTCAAAATCAAACTTAGGTTAAAACACGTAATGCAATAGTAACAAGCAAAATAACTATTTTGATTTAAAAAGTCAAAATTGGACAAATCAAACACAATACATATCAATTTGAGATATGTTATCCACAATTCTCACTAATTCATTCATATATTGTGCAGATTACACATGGCTAACCTAAACTGGAGTAAGCTCCATAATGTCAGTGGTTTTCTTGATCCTGATGTCCTAGAAGCTGAGGGACTCAGAGACATGATCAGATTCATAGCCACAACAAGAGTGACTCATGCCATAACAGTATCTATGAGAATTACATCAAATCTTTCTGGGGAAATGCAGAAGTATTGGAGATTGATGGAGGGAATGTAATTTCTGGAAGAATATCTGATGATCACACTCTGTTGATATCAGAACAATCTATGAGAGAATGCCTTCAATTTCAAGATGATCCTAATTCTCCAACTGAATTTGATGAGGATGATATAATGATCTTCTTTGCAAACATTGGATATGAAGGTGGATTTGAGGCAAAACAAATAGTCAAGGGGTTGGTTGATTTGCAATGGAGATTCCTCATTCATTATATGTAACACTGGTTATCCAAAAGGAAGACTAGATGGAATGATATACCCTTGACTACATCATCACTTGTTTGTGCTCTCTGTACAAACAGACCATACAACTACTCAGCATATGTATTTAATGGTATGATTGCTAATATTGATGAAGGAAGAAGAAACATGTTCCTCATGTACCCAAGATTCATCCAGTGCTTAATAAATGAAGCCTTTCCTGATTTGGCATTAGAAGGTCCCATTCTAGATATGCCTCATTATAATGCCAAGTCTTACAAATACATCAAAAAGAGGGATCCTAGAAACTCATATAGTGGTACTTTTTTCCTACTACTGCCATGGATGCAACAACAGATTAATCCTCAAGAAGAAGTACATGATATTGAGGAGCAAGCTCAAGATAATGTTCCTGTTGAGGAACCCATTCACGAAGAGGCTGCTGATGTTATACAAGAAAGAGATGAGCAAACTGTTGAAGAACAGCATGCTGCTCTCAATCTACCTACTGCTAATGAGCATGTAGCAACACAAGAAGAAATATTGAGGCTAATGTCACCACATGTTAATGTAGGTGGTGATCTTCACATTGAGCCTTCAACTCATGATGCTGAGATTCACTCCCCTTTTAGGGATGACCCCATTATATCCTCTCCATCTTCTCATATGCACACTCATGAAGAACCCTCCAACAACCCCTCACATGAAGCTGCTGATGCTTCTGATGGATCTAGTGAATCTACCAGTTCATCTTCTGAATCATCGAGTGATGAGGAGGATTATCCACAACCTGCACCACTGCCTGAGAGACAAATGATCTCAGAGGAGGGTCCTTCATAAAGTTATGCTGAATCTGAGATAAACAGGCCTGATGAAAAAGACAAACTGATTTCTGAGTTGATGCTTAAAGTCTCCAAAATGCAGAAAACTCTTGATAGAAGGGTAGGAATCATAAATGATAGGATTCAGGAACTTGATGAAAATGAGAAAGAACTAAATAAATTAAAAGCCAAGTATGATGCTGATATGAGAACAAAAGATGAGGAGATCAAACAGTTAAAAGCCTCTTTAGAGATGTCAAGAGAAGAAATCAGTGGTCATGTGGACACTGTGGCTATCCAAACTGTGGCTATGGAAGATCAAGAACACATGTTGGAGATGCAAACAAAAATTGTTACTGATCTGAACAAACAAAATGAGGCTTTGAAGAAAAGAATTGATGAATTGGAACTGATTGCTCAATTAAATGTTGAATTTGAAAGAGAAGCAACAGAACATGAAGTTGAAGAAACAGATAAGGTAGTTCATTCACAACATCAAGAAACCAGTGGTGTTAGGGATGATGATAGCTGGGAGATGGTAGTACATTCTGATCCATCCACTGAAAAAGAGGCTATGATGAAAGAACTAATAGATGACATGGACAGATTCTCTTCAAGTGAATTCATTATAGATGAGGAATTCTGGGATTACATCAAAAACACCAAATCCCCTTTTGAGTCTATAGTTGTAATTCCATCACAACCTGTTTCAATAGAAGAAGAACTGAGAATGCAGCTTGTTCCTGCTATTGTATTGACTATTGAACAACAAAGTTTAATCAATAGACTTTGTGATGAATTCAAAGAAAAGGAAACATCTGAATTGAACAGACATGAAGCTAAACAACAAAGAATCACTGCTGAGCTTAAGGCTGTTGAGGAAAAACAACAAGCCAAAACGGATGTAGCTTCAACATCAGGACCAAGAGTGATCACATACACAAGTAAAAGGAAATACTTGACTAAAAAAGCAAAAGGAAAACTTCCTATGGTTGAGGAAGAACAACCTAAGAAGAAAACTAAAGATGATCCTAGGAGTTTGGCAGCAATTGCTGAATTTTTAGATGAACATGAACAAGCTGAGAAGGAGTTGCAGCATACTTTGGAAGTGATTATGTTCGAAGAAGGAGAATCTGAAGATGAACAAACAAAGAAACATGATGACATGAGGAGTCCATCGATTATTGAGCCATCTATTGAATGTATGATAAAGAAGGCTAAGACTAATGATCTTATGATTTATGCCATGTTCCTGATCAACCATGGATATGATGCTGATATAGTCTTTAGCATGACTTATGAAGGTAGGGTAGAAGAAGTGAGAAAGATGGAGAAGCTTCTTGATCCAACATTTGTGACTGAATATAAAAAAGAAAAGGAAACTACTAAATCAGTCACAAGTATCTCTAAGATATCAAAGAAGTATGACACTCAAACTACACATCCTGATCCTTATAGTATGACAGATAAGGAAATGAAGGATTATCTATCTCAACAAGAATTTACAAAAAGAAAGCTGGGGAACCTGAAGACTAATTCTCTTAGGGCTGCTATGTTAAAGATGATCAATGACAAGAAAGAAAGACTAAAAGCAATTAAAGAATAAGTGATTGCCCAGAAGCCCAGAACAAGAAAATCAGCACAAGATGTGTAGTTGATAGTTAAATATCAAGATGTTCTGGCCCCTATGCTTCACAAGAATCCAGAGTGGTTTATTGAGCTTTCTCAACTTAAACTTCAAGAGGGGCTGACTACTGCTGAAATGATAAGAGGGGTATCTACTCCCAGTGGCAAGACAGATGTAAAACTTATTGCCTGGAAGTATGATAGTAACTGGAATATGTTCATGGTGAAGAGGATATTAGGATTAGTCCAATTTTTCACAAAGTACACAGCCTTAGTTAATGCCTTGAAAGTTCATGATTTAAAAGAGTTGGCTGAGCTAGACTTGACTAATCCTGATGGAATGTATAGAGGATATGAATTTGAAGATATTCTAAAGATGTTTAAAAGAACAAAGAACTTCAAATCACTGAAAGCTATCTGCACCAGAAAAGACAAAACATTCAAGAACCCATTTGATCAAAGAAAGAAAAGAGAAGCTGAAGAGATTGTGTTTCTAGAACTACATGTTAAGCCAACAGAAAGTTTAAAGAGGAAAATGATTGCTGGTATTCATAAAACAAAGCCTATTTCAAATGTGTATTATGATGAAGACACCTTTGAGCTAGTAATTGAAAGAAAATGGGAAGGAAAGGAAGCCCTTGAAATAAGAATCTTTAATGGGTATGAGGTTAGATTGCTAGATGAGTCTTACATTCATTACATCTTTACCAGACACTTTAGAGCTCTCAAAAACAAGGTTACAAAAGATGATTTAGAGTTTATTTTGAAGTGAGTGAAGATATTGAAGCTGGCTTTTGATAGAATTAACAACAAGAGAGAACAAAGGAAGAAGAAAAGGCTACCTATGCAGATGGGCAACATAGTCAAGTTGGAAGTTGATGCTGATGGTTCACTGGTGATTCATAGAGATGGATTATCTTCTATTTCAGTTTGGGAACCCATCTCTTTGAAACAAATGCCCATTGAGGCTATTCATACAATGAGTGAGATGAAGATTCATGTGCTCAGTAGAGAAAAGATGAAGGAAGCTAGGGATTTTTCTAACATGATAAAGGCTATTCTCAATCCATCAATGTCATAACCAGAAACATTAGAAGAAGCTGCTATAACTCTCTTCCCAACATCAGTCCAATAGAAGACTACACAAGAAGACCGACCAGAATCATCACAACCACCACCACTATCACACTCTTGAGGAACCTAGGAAGTATAATCCTTAGGGGGAGTATTGTTAGACCCTAAAGTATCATACTTGCCAACTTAAGAGGTGGTTGGAGGTTGTTCTGGTTGGATAACATCATTAATAGAAGACAACATAAGATTACGGAAGACATTATTTATAGAAGACCAAGAAGACAGAAAAAGACCAGGTATAAACTACCCGCATTTGTTAATGCGGATAACTTGTGAACAAATGCTAACAAGTGTTTGTTCACCCACATTATCAAATGCGGATGAAGACAAGAAATGCTGAACAAGAAGTGTTCACCCGCGTTTGTCCATGCGGATGAACTGGAGAAATGCTGACAAGAAGTGTTCACCCGCATTTGTCCATGCGGATGAACTGAAGAAATGCTGATCACAAGACAACTAATGCTGATGAAGACTTGTTCATCCGTATGAACTAATGCGGATGAACAACTTACAATATTTTTACTTATTTTGTACTTAGACTAGATTCTCTTGTATAGATTAGGGTTAGTTTAGTCTTTTGTACAGATTATGTGTATGCCTATAAATAGGGCTGCATACCCTAACTTTGTAAGTTTTTAGTCTTCAACAGTTATAACATTAATATTATACATCTGTGACTTCTGTGTTCATGTACTGCATTTACTCAAACATTTATTTCAGGTTTATCTGTTCTGTAATATAGTGATTCCGCAACTATATTACTGACTCAGTCTGCATATTCGATCCTAGGTTGAGTCACATCAACCGAGAATATCATTCTCAAACCCAGTCCATGGTATTTTGCTGAATCAATATTTCAGATTCGTTGAGCCTGGATCTTAGGATTCATCATTTTCAGATCCGAAAGTTCAAAATTAAAGATGGGTGGAAGTGTGTGAATCGAAGAACAAGCTTGTGTGTAATGTATAATGTTATGATTTCATTGATATTGAATAACAAATTACAATGAAGAAACATATACAGATATGGATGAACATCAAACCCACCCAAAGGAGAGAATTTCTCCTAGGGTGGTGATTTACACCATGAAAAACACACACTTTACAAATGACCACCACTCACACACTTTTCAATAACCACACTTTACAAAGTAGCACTAGTGGTTCTATTTATAATGGTTTTGACATCGTGACCTAATTTTGACTTTTCTTGTGGTCTTGATGTTGACTTTGTCTTGTTGACTTTGTCTTGTGTTTGTTTTTTCTGTTTATCAACTTGGTCTCTGAACTTGTATATTTAGATCTTCAGTTGGCTTTGATTGTGTTTTGGAAAGCTTCAGTTTATCAATTGTTGAACCCAACAATACTCCCCCTAAACTGATGCTTTCCAAACTTTGACTTGAAGATCTTCTCTGTCACATGTCTTCTTCATCAACTGATGTTCTGACACAGTTCACTGTAGTTCTCCCCCTCAGATTAAGCTTCCCCTAATTTATTTCTGATAAAGGATAGAATCTCTTTGAGAATACTTAACGTATTGGATATGAGATGTATCACTTTTGGATTACTGTTTGTTCATATCACACTCAAAGGATTATAATGTATTAGGCATATGATGAGGCTTTGAACTTTAATAAACAGCATCAGGAACATAAGTCAGTCTTGAAGACACTTCAACTCTTTGAATCTCTGAATTAACTTGATAATGGATGGTTCCAAGTACTTCAGAAAGAGTTTCTAATAGTCGTACAAATCCTTGATTGGATCTGTGATTATGTGACCAAGGTTGATATCTTCTTTTCTGTTGAATGTGAAATTGGATGTGCCTGTTGGTTGCAATCATCCGTATTCATCATGTTTCTTGTTTTCTTGTTTTCTTGTTTGTAGTAGTCATCTGTTCATCATCTGTTCATTGATATTGTTGTTGTTGATGATGTTGTTATTGATGTTGATATTGTTGATGATGTTGTTGTTGATGTTGATGTTGTTGATGATGTTGTTGATGATGTTGATGTTGTTGATGTTGTCGTTGATGTTGATGTTGTTGATGTTGTTGTTGATGTTGATGTTGTGTATTGTGTTGATGTTGTTGTTGTTGATGTTGATGTTGATGTTGTGTATTCTGTTGATGATGTTGTTGTTGATGTTGATGTTGTGTATTATGTTGATGATGTTGTTGTTGATGTTGATGTTGTTGATGTTGTTGTTGTTGTTGATGTTGTTGATGGATGTTGTTGATGTTGATGTTGTTGATGGATGTTGTTGATGTTGATATTATTGATGTTGTTGGATGTGCATTTGTTTGAAGTAAGATAACATTTACATTAGTTACTCAAAACATGAGCATTTGTGATGCAGTGCACGGAATGAATTCAAAGCTCAAAAACATAAAAGTGGCCCAAAAACCCGTTTAGGGGCCTTATTTTGGAAAAATAACGGGATAACCCGCCTATGGCGGGTTACCATGAAGTAGCTCTCGTTTCCACGGTCATTTTGACTGGTAGCAGGTCAGAAACGGAGGCTCGTAGCCCAGGTTATGCCCATTTTTTTGATCAAGCAGCTGTATTTGGGTGATTAACATCCGCATTTGTTGAGATAAGCATCCGCATTTGTATGTTAAAACAGCTGCATTTTGCATTTTCAACAGCCGCATTTGTTTAATCAACATCAGCATTTGTGAGATAACTCATCCGCATTTGAGGTTATAATCAGCCTTCATCCACATTAACTCCCACAACATCCGCATTAGTTTTGTGATCATCCGCATTGGATCCTTAAACTGCCTCATTTCTTGTTCAACAGCCGCATTTGGAACTCATCATCATCCGTATTGGTATGTTCAACATCAGCATTTTTTAACCAACATTTGCATTTGTGTGTACAACATCAGCATTTGTTTGGTTAGATAAATTGAACATCCGCATTAGTTGTCTTCATCATCCGCATTTGGAACTCATCCGCGTTGGTTGAGTTACACAACCGCATTGGTTGTGTAACATCAGCATTTGTTCGGATCACATCTGCATTTCTTTGAAGAAATGTGGATGCATTAAGTTCCATCCGTATTTCTTTCACTTGGTACAATAAATCTGCTGATTTCTTCTGCTGTATTTTTGTTCGATCTCATGTAATTTGTTCGAACTCTTGTAGTGTACTCGAAATCATGTAATTGACTCAATCTGCAACCTGTTCGAAGTAATCTTTCTTCTTGGGTCGGATTTGTGGTTGGATTAGATTCAACAACCTATCGATTGAAGCAACCTGTTCGAGATCTGGATGTTCTTTTTGAACACATGTTCTTTGTGGATTTGATTTGAATCTGTAACAAATGCACCGAATTTGAAGTGATGATGTGAGGAATGATTTATCAACTTCAATTCCACCCAAATAAGAACAGATTTTCTCATTTTGTTTGTATTTTGTCGATTAACAAAAGAGTTTTTAATGAACAGATGCTTGTTCTTCATTTTCTGATTTTATTCTTTGTTGTAAACATCTTTAAAGATGAAAACAAATCTGAAACATACATGAACCCAGCAAACAACAGCTCTGATACCAATTGGCTGAATCAATATTTCAAATTCGTTGAGCCTGGATCTTAGGATTCATCATTTTCAGATCCGAAAGTTCAAAATTAAAGATGGGTGGAAGTGTGTGAATCGAAGAACAAGCTTGTGTGTAATGTATAATGTTATGATTTCATTGATATTGAATAAAAAATTACAATAAAGAAACATATACAGATATGGATGAACATCAAACCCACCCATAGGAGAGAATTTCTCCTCGGGTGGTGATTTACACCATGAAAAACACACATTTTACAAATGACCACCACTCACACACTTTTCAATAACCACAATTTACAAAGTAGCACTAGTGGTTCTATTTATAATGTTTTTTACATCATGACCTAATTTTGACTTTTCTTGTGGTCTTGATGTTGACTTTGTCTTGTGTTTGTTTTGTTCTGTTTAGCAACTTGGTCTCTGAACTTGTACAATGAGATCTTCAGTTGGCTTTGATTGTGGTTTGGAAAGCTTCAGTTTATCAATTGTTGAACCCAACAATAGCATTTACACGTTTCATTACAATTGCATCAAAAACCTCATCATACTTCCAGGCAACTACCTTCACATTCTTTGTATTATCTGGCACAATCGTTGCATTGAGCTATTCAGAGATGGATTGGCCTTTTTGCAGTACATTTCTTACTAAATCTCCAGTAGTTCTTGCCTTATTCCATAATTGCTTCTGCTAAACAGAGACTTGATATTCCTGTTTCTCTGTCTCTGGGAACATCTTAATTAATTCTTTTCTCCTTTCATGTCCACTTCTCACTAATTCCATTTCATTAATCTCATGAGGCTTTAAGATTTTAGGCCTCTTCATAATTTCCAAATATTGAGGATTATCCATGTCAAGAATAATCATTTTCTTGGTTTGCTTTTCCGTCTCTTGAAAACTTTTGACAAAATTTCTTAGAGACTCAGTTTGCAGTCTGTTTAATCTTTTTCTTGGATAGTTTCTTGATTGTAGCCACAGTCTAAGCTTAACAGTTGTCATATTTTCAGGATCAGGATGATGTAATTCAGATGCTGGAAGGTCTTCAATGATAATACTTTCTTGCATCGGATTCCACTCTCCATGTTCCATAACGATTTCATCTGGATCAACCGGAGATGTAGACTCCGCTATAATGCATTTCTCATATTCTTCATGGATTTGTGACACTGTTAGACCATCCAAACATACACGGTTGTATTTCTTCTTGACCAGATAATTATGTCTATCATCAATATCTAACGGGATGTCTTCAGTGACAGCTTCAATTGTAGAATAGGCAACTTCAGCAACATCTTCTTCTAGTACTTCATCATACCAAGCATCTGAAAACTCTAGATCTAAGTCATCTAGAGCTCCAATTTTCTCTTGTATTTTTGCTTCAGCTATTTCCTGTAAAGAAGATGGACATACATTCACTGCATAAGAAAAACAGATTAGATTCAAGCAAAAAAAAAATAAAACCACACCTATAATCAAAAATATCTTTTAAACTGTTTTCGAGTTTCAGAAACAATTTTCAGCATCTTTGAAGGAGGGTTGGATGATGATTCAGCTAATACTTGAACATCAGATTCATCTATCTTTCTTTTTCCTTTCACCGCCTCAGATAATCTTTCAACTTTAGTAGGTTGAACTTCATGGATAACCTCTATTTCTAAAATTAAAGGGTCTTCTTCTTGTGGTTGCGGAGATTGAGATTTTAAGCATTTTTTCATGATTTCAAGTTCTTCTTTCAACTTGTCATAATCTTCTTTCAATTTCTTGTATTTTTCATCAGTCAAATCATAATCTCTGAGTAAGACATCAAGGTTCTTTACATTCATCTCTTGTACTTCTTCAAGCTTAGCAATTTTCACATCTTTCTTTAAAAATACTACTTTTAATTGATTATTGTTTTCTTTCAGCTGCTCGATTATCTTAAGCTGATTGATGTTCTCTTCTTTCAATGCTTCTATCATCTGCTCGGTGTTAAATTCTTCAGTAAGAACTGTATCATGTTGACTTGATCTTTCACCTTCATCAACTACTATAGAATCAAATACATCAACATTTTGAATATCACACTCCATTTTCAACTTCTGTACCAACTACATCTTTATTTACTTCTTCAACTTCATTACCTCCGTCATCATCATCATCATTATCATCACTTGAAGACGAACTTTCTTCATCTTTAGATTCATCATCATCTTCATTGTTTTCATCATCATCCTCAGCTTCAGACTCAGACAGTCTGTGAGGAACTTCTTCAATCAGATCACTTGGATCAATTGGCTCATCATTAATCAAATGAAAATGATCTTCATTTATGTTCATAACATCTCTTGCTACGGCTCTCATGTAATCAAACATTGGAACATTTTGAGCACCAGTCACTATAGCAAGTCTTTTGTATATAGTTTCTGTCATGTGCTCTAGAATCAACCTTTCACCACTTACTCCATAAGCATGGAAATCAGAATTTACTTCATTGATAATCAGTTGTAAAAATCTAGGATACATCATGTATTTGTTCCTGACTCCTTTCTCCAAATTAAATATAAATCCATTCATAATCCACATTGCCATATTAAATCTTCTGTTTGTGGCAATGGCTACTACAGGAGAAGAAATATTAATAGGGAAAGAATTCCATCCTACACTTCTTTTTGACATTCCATGATGAAATATATAACATAGGAGTTTCCAATGATTATATACTCTTGCTCTGAAGAATTGTTTCTTTGGAAAATGATCAGGATGACCCATGGCTAAAAAAGTTTCTCTACACTTATTAAAAGTGAGTTCAGCCAAATCTTCAGGATCATTATCACCAAGTCTTAGAGCTTCTCTAATTGATTTCTAAGAGACCTCAATCATACGATCGTTTGTGATAAAACCTTGAACAACTTTTCTTCCTTCTTCATCTCTAGCAATTTCAGCTGCACTCCAAAATCTCTTGATGAGACGAGCATATAAGACTAGCTGTGAACACATGGCATATACATATTTTATTCTCAACAAAAATCAAATCATCTCTTCATAACCAATAGCTTCACGAACATCTTCAGTAAGAAAAGCTGCTATGTTATGCTGTGGCTCAAACTTGAGATCTGCCATCTGTAAACATAGAACAAAATATTAGAGAAGAAAAAGAAGAATCATGTGCGGTAGTACTTCTAACTTTGCCAAGGATTGTATCTACAATCCCAAAAGTACTATCCACATGAACAAGAAGAAAACATCAGAGAAGAAAAAGAAGAAAACAGTCTTGGAAGGAAAATCTCTTCCTTTCAGAAGCTCCAATGTGAAGAGGAAGATAATTGAAAACTTGTCAACGAAAGAAATTTTGGTCTCGGAAGAAAGAAATGCTTTTGAAGTACTGAAGTCTGCTGTAACAGATGCAAAAGCTTCCGAAGGTCCAGTCTCCAAAACATCCAAAGTTATCAAAACTTTTGAAGTGTTGAAGGCCAAGTCTAGTCTTCCAAGGATGGTGTGGAAGTTGATGGAAGGCCATGTGACTAAAAGTTCTTCATCAACAATAGCTAATGATCCTCAAAACTTGCATATAGGATCAATTACTATTGCATTATCTTCTATTCACTTTGATACGCCCGAGACGAATGAGGCTTGGGCTTCCAGATGTAACTAACCATCTCTTTTTATGCAGGAACATCTAAAGACTAAAGGAAATGTATGGATCATTGATAGTGGCAGTTCCAGGCACATGACAAGCAATGGCTCTTTGCTCCAAACTTTGAAAGAATTGATGGTGGGCCAGTTGCTTTTGGAGGAGAATCTGGTGGTTACATTACTCGAAGGGGCAGGGTCACAAATGGTAAGCTCAACATTGAAAAGGTAAACTTTAGCAAGGAGCTTGGGTGCAATCTTCCGAGTGTATCCTAATTTTGTGATTAAAGACCCAACATGCTCTTTACTAAGCATGACTACATTGTTCTCAAGCCCGGGGTGGTCATTCCTAAAGAGCATATGGATTTGCAGGAAACATCCCTTCAGGAGAAGTTTTTGTTTCCTATCAAAGGCCAATAGTGATGAGTGTTTCCTTTGGCATAAAAGAATGTGCCATGTAAACTTTAAGAACATGAATAATGGTAACTGGAATGCCAAAGAAAAAGTTTACAAATGATGATCATTTTGTTGCATGCCTGAAAAAGAAGCATCAAGGTATCTCACAAGCCAAAGGAAATGAACTCCATTACTACACCCCTACACTTATTATATATCGATCTCTTTGGCCCCACCAGTGTAATGAGTTTAGGAAGGACCACTTATTGCTTGGTGATCAGAGATGACTTCACAAGATACACTTGGGTCTTCTTCCTTAGAACTAAGGATGAGACCCCTGAGAGTTTGAAGAGTTTCATTCTGAAAATTGAGAATCAATGTGATCACATGGTCAAAATCATAAGATGTGATTAAGGAACTACATTTGAAAACCAAATCCTTGATGCATTTTGTGATGAAAAGGGTATTTCAAGACAATACAGTTCTCCAAAGACATCTCAACAAAATGGTTGTCTGACTTTAAACTGCCCATCACATTCAGGGTAGAGGCAGTTAACATTGCATGCTATATGCAGAATAGAGTTTTACTGGTTAAGACTCATGGTAAGACTCCTTATAAAATATGGCATAAAAGAAGACCTTTCATTGGTTTTCTCAGATCATTTGGATGTCTTTCTACCATCTTGAATACCAAGGATCAGATAGCCAAATTTGATAAGAAATCAGATCAAGGACATTTCATTGGATACTCTTCCCAAGCTAAGGCTTATAGAGTATACAATCTTAGAACCAAAGTAGTTGAGGAGTCATCCAATGTGACCTTCAATGAGCACACACCCAGTGTGAAAGGTTCTGGTCCTGATTGCCTATTTGATCTTGATTTAGTTACCAACTATTTTAACAAATCTTGTGAGAATGTTTCAGGATCTACAGGTACCTTATGAATAAAAGATTTTAATCCAAGATTTGTGCTGAGAAGACCAAGTGTAAAAACTACTTTAGCTCCAGTGGTAAGTAGCTGTATAGTTGGAAATCCTGTCAGCATAACTATGACAAACTCTTTAGCTGATACATTTGAAGTTCTTGTAAATTCCAGCACAGATGCATAAAAATAGATGAAGGAGTTTCCAATGTAGGAAGAGATGAAGGTGGTGATAGTGATCAAGAATTTCTTGATGCTGATAACCACTCCGTAGAAGACAACATCAACGATGTAACACACTCATTGGATCAACTCTCACTTGATAAGTGTGTTGATGTGGAGGATGATTCTCAACCACCAGATTTGAATTTCACCAATTTAGATCTATCCAAACAATTTGCTATGATTTCTCAACTGAGAAACCAAAAGTCCCATGACAAAAATGTTTGCCTTTACTCTTGTTTCTTATCCAAGATAGAGCATAAGAAGGTTGAAGTGGCTTTGAAAGATGGAAGTTGGGGTGAAGCAATACAAGGAGAGCTACTTCAATTCAAGAGACATAAGGTTTGGAATCTTTGTCCTCTTCCTCAAAGGAAGACTACCATAGGTACCAAGTGGGTTTTTAGGAACAAGAAGGGTGATAGAGGACTTGTCATCAAAAACAAGGCAAGACTGGTTGTTCAAGGATACACACAAGAAGAAGGGATTGACTACACAGATGTTTTTTGCTCCTGTAGCAAGACTTGTAGTTGTTAGGATATTCCTGGCCTTTACTACATCCAAGACTAACTTGATATCATGTGTGCCTTTTTATATGGGCCTATTGATGAGGAGGTGTATGTCAAACAACCACCTGGCTTTGCAGACCCAGATCATCCTGATTATGTCTGCAAGCTTGACAAAACTCTTTATAGGTTATATGAGGCTCCAAAGAAGTGGTATGAGACACTATCACAGTATCTCTATCAGTATGGATACAAGAGAGGTACTATTTATAGAACACTCTTCATAAAAGGAACATGAATTGACTTGATATTGGTTCAAGTTTATGTAGATAAAATTATCTTTGGGTCAACTAATCCAACGCTCTGCAAAGACTTTGTGAAGCTGATGAAGAATAGATTTGAAATGAATGCCATGGGGGAACTTAATATATTTCTAGGAATTCAAGTGAAAATGGTTGACAATGGCATCCTTATAAACCAGTCAAAATACGTGCAAGACATACTTACCAGGTTTCACATGACTGAGGGCAAGGTTGCTATGACACCCATAGGCAAAAACCACTCTCTTGGACCAGATCTTGAGGGAGAGTGTGTTAATGAACATCTCTATAGGGCTATTATTGGGTCTCTTATGTACCTCACTGCCAGCAGGCCAGATATCATGTTTGCTACATGTATTTGTGCAAGATATTAAGCCAACCCCAGGATGTCACACCTGGTTGCTGTTAAGAGAATTCTCAGATATCTCAAAGGTGCTCCCAAATTAGGCCTTTGGTATCCAAAGAATTCTTACTTCAATCTGTATGCATATACAGATAGTGACAATGGTGGTTGCAATATGACTGCAAAGTTAACATCAGGGGGATTCAATTTCTAGGTTGAAGAATAGTCTTATGGCAATGTAAGAAACAATTGAAGCTGAATGCATTGCTGCTACAAGCTCTTGTGCTCAAGTGCTTTGGATTCAGAGTCAGATGCTAAACTATGGATTCAACTTCAAGGAGACTCTCATCCACATAGATAACAACAGTGCTATCTCTATCACAAAGAATCCAGTTCAGCACTTAAAGACAAAGCACATCAAGATCAAGTATAATTTGATTAGAGAATTTTGAAAAGGGATTGATGAAACTAGTCAAAGTTAATACAAATGAACAATATGTTGATCTATTCATAAAAGCTTTTTATGAGCAAAGATTTAAGTATCTTGTATTAGCTATTGGAATGACTAACTTTGAGTAGTTTTTCTTAAACTAAACTCAAGATTATTTTAATAATATATGTGTCTTAAGTTGTCTATATCATCACCATATAAGCCCAGTTTAGTTTGGAAGAAACTTTTCAAAATGATATCCCTTAGAATTTTGAGAATTTTGGATATATTTTCCTTTGGAAGTCATCAAGTTGTCTTAGAAAGAAAACTATGTCTTTAAAACAAAAAGCTACTTCTGAGAAATTAACCTTCGGATGAAATTTGAATATATCTTCCAAAGCTTATATTTGTCACCAAATACTTATATGTATTGAGAGACTATTTTCTTCCGAAAGCAAATTAAGTCTCGAAAGACTTATTCTCTTATTGAATAAGATTTCTGATATTTGACATCTTCTAAAGCAAAATCTTTCTAGGAAGTATAAATACTCTAAGTATTTTTCTTCCAAAGCAAAATTTGGCTTCTAAAGTTTTGTCTAAAACCTTCTGAAGACAAATTACCTTCGCAAGATTTAGACTTCCAAGATAACTAACTTTTTGGGCACTTTTTCAAAGGTGGGACCGACATCCGGATTTTAAAGTTTATCCATCTGCATTAACTTTGTCTCAAATCCATATCATATATATATGTATAACAGTTCCCCCTCTTTCACTATTCTCCTTCGCCTGCAATATTCAAACCCTAAATTCACTTACAAACCGACTTTGTTCTTACCTTCCTTCATCTCAAAGCTACTCAAAATGGCCAACCTTGATCCTCGAAACCAACCGGATTTTGCCATGCACTTACACAGGTAACATAATCAAGTTGCTCCGTTATTGTCTGAGAAAGATCCTTATTTGTCAGACGTTTGCTATTTTTTATCTCTCACCAACTACCTCACTGCCCTCACAATTGACCCTCCATTATATAAAGATCAACTTTTTGAGTTCTGGAGGACCTACCAAGAGATCATCTTGGATGGTGGGAAGGCACTGTCTGCTACAGTGCAGGGGAGGACAATATTCATCACTCCAACCACCATCAACTCACATGTAAGGCTGGATGATGAAGAGGGTAACTTGTCCTTCCCTAAGTCTATTGTTTATGACTTATTCTGACAGATGGGCAATGAAGAGGACTACGCCATAAGAACCTTCAGAAAGGGCAAGGTCTCATAAAAATAGAAGTTCCTCCTCCATGTGGTCATCCACTCTCTTTCAAACAAGCATGGAGGATGGGACCAAATTCTTGAAGACCTTTCCAACATAGCACATGGAATTGTTCAAGGGGTCAAGTTTAGGAATTCGCAATTTGTGTATACAAATCTATTTGCAAACTTGGACTCCTTAGAATATTATATGTTCCCAAGATATGTTCAATACATTCATAACTATGAACTGAGCTAATGGTTAAGGGGAATAGTAATGTTCTTAAAGTGGGACAGATGAAGCCTGGCATCTTCAAGACAATGAGAAAGCCAACTGTTGGCTTCTCAAGGGTAGAAATAGCCCTGGTCCTAAAAATGTTAGAGCTCATTCCTCAAGGTGACAACTTGGCAGCACCAGCCAATGTTGAACCCACACCTTCTACATCTGCAACCGCCACACAGCCACAAATCACTATCACCTACCAAAGAAAATCCAAAAAACCCCTGTCACTCTACTCAGGTTGAGCAGGCACCCAAATCACCAACCATGCAGGAAGAAGTGGACATTGGAGCTCTCACTTCTTTTGAGGAGCAAACCACTCCCATTGTTTCTATGATCAGTGCTGAGGTTTCTCATGCTTTGTTCGATGAGCTCACAACCCCAGCCTTAAGTCTTCACTCAAATTCTCAAAACTCTTGTGATCAACCTTCAAGGGAAAGTTACCATCCCCAGCCGCTTGACCTTAACCAACCAATACCCAACCTTGAATTCTCTGATGATGAAGATATAGTAGAGATGAGTGCTCCTGCATCACCTATATCTAGCCCACATCATCCACCCATAACTAAGGTGGACCTCCCTGAACCTATTTAGGAAGCCCATATGGAAGAGCCTCTCACTTTTGCAAGTGATTACATCATTTAGACCTCAACCATGACAACCCAACCCATTGACACTTCTTTTGAAGTTGTCTCTGAGTAAGGGAAACCAACAGCCTAGACACTGAAGCTGGGGACAAGGAAAAAGAGCTTGGTCCTATTCTCTCATCCCCCTATGATTCTTCTGATAAAGATGAGAGGAGTATGCAACTAAAGGTTCATAAACTGACTAAACTCTGCACCTATTTAGTTTTAAAGGTTAGTCATCTAGAATCTCAGGTGACTACCTTACAAAGAAGGGTCCATGACCAGCAACTTGAGATCACCGATCTCAAGGGCAAGTTAGCTGGAAGACCCATCCAGAGGACTCAACTAGGCCCCCAAGAACCAGTGGATCTGGTGGACCTAACTTCTAGCTCCCCTGTACAAGAGGGTGATGCTACCAAAAAGGGGGAGAAAGTCCAACTTACAATCACAAAACCTAGGAGTTCCTTTCAGAGTATGGACATAGAGGACTCACCACCCTCAACCTCCTCAAGTTTACATTGATGTGGATGTTGGTCCATATGATCGATAATCAGTGCAAATGATTCATAAAACACAAAAATTCCACTGAATCAACACAACTCTATCAATAACACAATGAACAAGTTTCAAATACTTTCAATAATCTCTAAACTCATACAAAGAAGATAAAAAAAGGCTCAAATATGATCAAAATAAGCTTCCAGCCAAATACCAAAATGCAATAACAATATTTCACTATTAGGGTTTGCAAAAACTTTCTTACAATGAATGAAGCTATCAATATATAAGCAAACTATAGTTTTGCTGGCCAGCGAAACTATCTTCACCATAACCTAGTTTCACCCGGCGACGAAACATAGTTTAACCGGGTGAACCAGATCAGCAAACTACGAGCGAAACTCAGTTTTGCTCATAGTTTCATTACGTGAAAAACTACATAATACAAAATACAAACTAAGTAAGCTAACATTCATCCTATTACATTGATAAACAAAATAAATATAATAACAATGGTTAGTCCAGCCTATTCTAGATCATCAATACTCCCCCTAGGTTGGAACTCACCCACTTGATCTTCTCGTTCCCCTCTTGCTTTCCTCAGCAGCTTTATCTTATGTTTCCTGTTCAGCTCCAGATGTACTCTTTTCCTCTCCCCGTGCACTTTCCTTTTCGAATTGCTTTGTCAAATCCTACACGCCCATCCTCAGTTTGTCAGCTTGATATACTTTCTCTGCTAGCTCCCTGACTTCAGCCCTAACTCCCCGTGCCATTTTTGCAACCCTCATGAAGAGGCTTGCTTCAATCCTTGTTTCAGCTCCGACACCAGCTTTTATGTGATTCTCCCACAAAACCACCAGATCCGCATCACAAAAAGAGTATACTTCCATAGGATCAAATAATTTGATCTCTTCTCCATCCTTCACTCTTATCACTGCTTCTCCCATATTGTTATTATAAAACCATTTTTCAAACTTTTGCAATCTTGGGGTTTGTGAATTAGGTACCATCACTCTATTCACAGTCTTAGCTGGTTTCAGCTTTAATACAATTTTTCCCTTTCTGGTCACCCAATCCATATCCTTCTTGGATCTCCTTCTCTCAGTCTTCATATATCTGAATGACTCAAAATTATCATTCAGCCCCCTTTTAATCTTTTGCTCCAGTAGCGTAGCTCATTCACTTAAGTTTGAACTTAGCAGTGGAATCTCAGCTAATCTTCTTAAATCCCATCTTGGCAGGGTCTTGAATGCGTTCCTTTTTTATAAGTATGAGATTCCACCTCCTTTTCTCTTGATCATAAACATTTTCAACTCACTGTTGTATTTCAAGCTGATTATCTTCTTATCAAATTCTTTTCGGCTCCGTTCTTGAATATTTTGAAATAGTGGAGTCAGCTGTTGTGGTTCTTTCTCTTTCATGAACCAAACCTCCTTGTCCTTCTCAATTATATCTCCTTCAGTTGAGCTTCTCTAAGCCACATATTTCAATGGTCCCTCGTCTACCTTATAGTATTCATGCTCAGAGTCATATTCCACCAATTGCTCCTCAATTTCTTCTTCTTCATCAATCAAATTCAACTCAGCTTCTTTCCTACCTGCTCCATCTCCTTCTTCTCTGAACACTTTATCACCAGTCAAATCAATATTTACATCAAACACCATGTCCACAAATCTAGCCTCTACAGCTTCAGCCTCATCTCCTACAAGACTTTCTTTCACACCACTTTCTTTGTTAACCCCAGCTTCAGCATCTGAGCCGCCAACACCAAATCTACCAACACCAAATCCACCAACACCACTACCACTAGCACCAAATCCAGCTCCACTTGTGCCCTCTCCTACCCTAGTTGAACTTCCCACTTTTAGAAATGATTACTTTGATGTATTAGTGAGATCATCTAATTCAGCTTGAGTTAACTGATTGGTAGGCTGGCATTGGCTTTCAGCTCGTTCACTTCCTTAAGTAGCCTCTTTATCAATTCTTGTTGATCTATCATCAGACTCTTCATGCTTTCTATCACTTTATCTTTCTCCTTTTACCTCAGTTCTTGGTTTATCAATTTGGTTTTGATTATCCCCAGTTCATTTGCCAAAGATGCATTCAGATTTCTAATAACATTTTGGTCTAGCTCTAATCTGGCATCTCTTCTTTCAGGAGTTTTAGAAAAGACTTGTTGTTTATGCTTTTTTCTCCTTTCAGTAACATTAGCTGGCTCTCCCTGATCTGCCTTCTTTTTTGTTCGTTTCTCTGTTTGTATCCTCAGTTCTTCTTCCACTTCATCAATCTCATCTTCCAAATTGTATTCTTTTTCTTTGGCATACCTTTTCCTTTTCTTAATTGCATCAGCCTGTTTTTCTTGATTTTCTTTAGCATTCTTGTTTACATTCTCAATCAATCTCCTGATGTAATTCCACCTCTTAGCTGGGTACATGTTTTCCCAGAGATATGTGATCTTCCTACTAAAATCATGTCTTACAGCAGTCTGCAAATATCCTTGTGTTCATCTGAACCAGTCTCTTGATCTCTCCATGTTTAGGCACATTTGGAATTAAATCATTTATCAGCATCTGCATGAATCTTGGATATAATAGCCATTTATCCTTTTTTAATGCAATTATGTTTTTAGACATGCAATCAAATATTATTTTGGCAATGTTGGCCCTGACCAAATCCAAGTTTAGTCCATCAGACCCTTCTTTTCTATGGTCCAGACACATGATGAACACGTGTGCTATGTACCTCCATTCCTTAGAAAGACAAGACTTCTTAATCTCTTTTCTGGTGCCAAAAGGAGGTCTCTCATAACTGATGCTCCTGAATGCATTTAACACCTGTGCCTCAGATAGCATGACTTCATCTTCAAAGTCACACTCTAGCCTTAACACTCTGGCTATCGTCTCAACAGTGATGGCTATCTCATTGCCACGAACTCTAGTTATAATTCAATGTGGATCAGTCCCGATATCATACTCAGCAGTTCTCCAAAAGTCTCTAATGTGAAGATCATAAATAAAGGGCATATGAGATATGAAATAGAATATAGGAGACTCCTTCAGCCATTTGATGCAGTCTCAAAACCAATGGCCTTTGGGTTGCCATCATCCAGTAATGCTACAATATTATTCCTCTCGTCAAATTTTAAATTTGCCATCTAAACTGAAAAATAAACAGAAGAGGGTAAGTTAATACATAGATAAAAGAATAAACATTGAAGTGAAACAAAACAAATAAATAAATAAATAGATAAAATAACAAAAAATATAAATATAAAAATTGAAAGATCAACAGTTTCCCTGCTGACTAAACTATAGTTTCGCACATGCAATGATTGACAGTTACGCTGTGGACAAAACAGTAGTTTCGCACAAGTAAGATTTAACAGTTTTGCTGCAGTCGAAACTGTAGTCTCGTAAAAGAAAAAGTTTAGATTCACTATTACTCAGACACAAGATCATGTGTTCGAGCAATTCTATAGTTTCGCTAATGACAAAATTATAGTTTCACAGCAGAGAAATTATAGATTTGCTGAGACTCAGACACAAAATCATGTGCCCGAGCGAATCTATAGTTTCACTGGAACTATCCTGGCAAAACTGTCAAGTACGCACGGATAGCATGACTAGACAGTTTCGCTCGAAAGTTTGAACTTTCGTTTAGTTTCGCTGGTTACCCTCGTAGTTTTGCTGAACGAATCAGCGAACACTCCGATGCAGCGAAACAATCTAAAACTAAAAAGTATTGGTTATTATCATGATTAATGTTGTGGAATGGGTTCGAAACACCCACCTATGAACTCATAAACATGCAATCGTGACGGAAAAAGACAAAGATTGGATTACGATAAAGACTTATCAGAAACTAGGGCTCAGTTTCGTCATGCGAAAGTGAGAAACTGATCCCACTTAGTCCAATATATATTACCTAGTTTTGCTGGTAGCCAAACTATAGTTTCGCTTGACATCACATTTAAAATCATGTTACTCAGAATTGAGTGAATGTACCGGCGAATCTATAGATTCGCCCAGCGAAACGGTCAAGTTTCGCTGGAACCTATCACTTAATAAATTTTAGAAAATTTTGAATGATTTTAATTTTTTTTATGAAATTTTTTTTTAAAGATTTATATACACATAAGCTTTCACGAAAAACTTCACCGCCCTACAAAACCAACAGAAAGACAAAACCAAGAGAAAAAATAAAATAAGATAATAAAATAGAATAGAATAGAATAGAATAAGAAATAAGATAAACTTAAGAATAAAAGGATATAAACACTTCTTTTTCAAGAAATGTTTCAAGAGAGTCAAAGATTGGTGGGATTGCTGATATGTTTGTCCTTTTAAACACATGCCTTTATTCTTTTTAACACGTAATCTGTAGCTATCTTTATCATGCTTTGGTTTAATTTTAGATACTCTAATGACTTGGTCCCCATACACATTTGGCAAAGGACTTATTATATCCTCATAGTTTATTGAGCAATATGATCAACTCTGGTTGATTTTCTTTTGGTATTTTAACAATGATCTTAATTTAATAATCACTGTGCCTTTATTTTGGGAAACCGATGATAAGAGCTCCAGGTCTATACTTACATATAACAGAGGAGATGATCATCTGAACTTGCTGAGGAGAGCTTCAGGTCTATACTTATGCATAACAGAGAAGATCATCAGAATGTGCTGATGAGACCTCCAGGTCTATACTCACGTATAACAAAGGAGATCATCACTCCAGGTCAATGTTCATATATAGCAGAGGAGATAAGCATGAGATATACTTCTGAAGAGCTAACTGGAAGCTTCAATTCAGAAAACATTTTTGAAGAGCTAGACTAGAAGCACTTAATGTGCTAACTAGAAGCATCATTCAGGACATGGGAAAAGGGAGATTTTAGAACATTTTGGAAATATCAAAGTAGAGATTTGAAACTCTTAACCTATTTTTGACAAGGACTTGTAACTTTGTGCAGGCCAAATTGTCAAGAGGATAATCCTTATCATCGAGTTCTTAAGCTTTAACTTAGCTACACGATCACTGTTTACTTCGTTTTCGGGTTGAGCCTACCATGCATATCCTAACACAAGGCTGTTGACCTCCTTCAAACTTCGTTATAGTTCCTGAAAAGACAAAATTGAAAATCTTAAGAGTTTAAACTTTATTCTCCCCTAAAATTTCTTTTTAGCTATCATGTAAGAGAAATATCTATTTTTCATATTTTGTTAAAGATCAAAAAAAAATTAAGAAATATGGGACACAGAAGTTTTTCAGAAATAGTTTATTAAAAATAGAAAATAAACAAAAGAGTTATTTACAGTTTGACACAATTTGTTATGAAAAGAGTTTTCAGAAAGATATTAAACCCAGCATTGAGATCAATTCATTAAAACGAGGTTTATCAAATGTTTTACTGAAAAGTTCTGCTCTTTAATTCTTTGTGTCAATGGGAAAAATATTAATGAAACCATTTTCCTGAGCATCCCGGATTGCATGAATCCTTGTTTCAATGTGTTTGGTACGAGTATGATGAATTGGATTTTTGGCGATTCCAATAGCAGCTTCATTATCACAAAAGAGTGGTGTATGAAGAAAATTGATTCCGTAATCCATCATCTGATGTAGTATCCAAAGCACTTGCCAGTAGCAACTTGATGCAGCAACATATTCAGCCTCTCATGTAGATAGAGATACTGTTGTTTACTTCTTGCTTTGCCATGAAACAAGATAATCCCCGAGATATTAACATCCGCCAATGACGTATTTCCTATGGATCCTGCAACCACCATGATCACTGTCAGAATAGGCATGTAAATCAATGTTCCCTCCTTTTGGATACCAGAGACCCAAACGATAAGAACCCTTTAAGTAATGAAAAATGCGTTTAACAACTTTTTTATGTGATTCTTTTGGGTTGGCTTGAAAATGGGTGCAGTAGCACATGATGAATGTAATATCTGGATGTCTAGCCATGAGATACATGAGAGATCCGATCATTGAACGATAGCGATGAGCATCCATGGATTTCCCATTATCATCTCAAGTTAAGCAGGTTTGAGCAGTGAATGGAGTAAGTTCTGGGGAAGCATCATCCATCATGAACTTCTTGATAATCTCTTGAATGTACTTTTCTTGGTGAACAAGAATTCATCATGCTTTTGTTCAACCTGCAACCCTATGAAAAAGCACATCTCCCCCATCATGCTCATTTCAAGGCGATCCTTCATCACTTCTTCAAATTCTCTACACAGCTTCTTATTTGTAGACCCAAAAATAATATCATCAACATACACTTGAACAACAACAACTCACCATCAACCTCCTTCTTGAATAATGTCATATCTATAGTTCCTCGAGAGAAACCCTTGCTGAGCACATACTGTGTCAGTGTTTCATACCAAATACCAGGAGCTTGATGTAATCCATATAAAGATTTATCAAGTTTATATACTTTCTCTAGAAAATCTAGTTCCTCGAAACCTAGTGGCTGACATATATAATTCTCATTGTCAATGTTCTCGTATAGAAATGCACACTTTACATCCATCTGAAAGACTTTAAAGTTCTTGTGAGCAACGTGAGCAAGAAAAATTCTGATAGCTTCTATGCGGGCAACTGGAGCAAACACTTCAGTGTAGTCAATTCCCTCTTCCTGAGCAAATCCCTGAACAACCAGTCTTGCCTTGTTTCTCTCCACTACTCCTCGATCATCTGGCTAGTTTCTAAACACCCATTTAGTGCCGATGGGATATTTCTTTGGAGGAAGATCAACTAACTCCCAAACTTTCAATTTCCTGAACTGTTGAAGCTCCAACTGCATATATTCAACCTAACTTGAGTCTTGAAGTGCTGTTGATATATTTTTTGGAACAATTTGAGATAAGAAACATGTATAGAGACATTCATTTATCAATCCCGATTGACTCCGAGTCCTCACACCATCTGTAATGGAACCAATGATGTAATCATGTTGGTGATCTTTTATGGTTTTGAAGGTGGTATTAAGGGTAGTGGATTGGATTGAGATGAAGATGTGGTTTGTGATGGTTGTGAAGGGGAAATTGGTTGTGATGGATGAATTGTTTGTGGTGAAGGTGTAGGAGGTGTAGGTGAAGCATCAAATGGAGGCAGAGATGGAGGGCTAATTGGAAGTTCTGGAAGAGGTTCAGGTGGAGGAATGATTTGCATATTGGTTTGAGGAATGACATCATCATCAAATACTAGAAGATTGAATGATTTGAAAACAGTGTTGGAGTCATAAAACCATCCCGGGTCTGACCCCATGTTTGGTGAATTAGACTCCTGCCAATCAACATAAAAGGATTCCTGCACAATACGCGTTCTTTTGTTGTACACTCGATATGCCTTTTGTTAGGTAGAATAGCCAATAAAGAAACATTCATTAGAGACTACACCAAACTTTGACTTCTGTGCTTGAGTATTCAACATAGTACATGAGCAACCAAATGGACGAAAGAAGTCAATCAAGGGTTTCCTTTTAAGAAGAAACCCATAAGGAGTCTTCATCTTTTCTTTCACAATGAGAACCCTATTTAGTACATAAGATGCACAGTTGACTGCTTCTGCCCAGAAACTGATTGGAAGCTTTGACTCAATCAGCATAGTTCTTGCTGCTTCAATAAGGGTTCGATTCTTCCTTTCAGCAACACCATTTTGTTGAGGTGTCCTAGCAGCATTGAAGTGTCTGAGAAACCTTTTGCTTTCACAGAATGAGTCAAAGATATGATTTCTGAATTCAGTTCTATTGTCACTTCTGATTGCCATAACCTCTCTTTTATTGATGGTTTCAATTGAGAGGATCAGCTTCTGTAGCTCTTCTACAGTGTCTCCCTCATGTGCTTGAAATCTTACCCAAGAGTATCTTGACTAATCATCTGTAACAACCAAACAATAAATTTCTTAGCGATGGATTTAACACTAATAAAACCAAATAAGTCGGTATGTAACAATTCAAGGGGTTTTGAAATTGTATTTTCAAGCTTGAGCTTGCGTGGCCTTTTGTGTTGTTTTCCTTGAGCACAAGCCATGCATTTTTCTACCACGGAAAAATCTTTTAGTGGTAGACCCCTTAAAAGATTGTTCTTAACTAACTTATTTATATTTTTAAAATTAACATGTCCTAATCATCTGTGCCACAAAAAGGACTCAGAAGATGAAGCTTTTGACAGGAGACATGTCACGGTTGAGGTGGATTCTTTTGATCCCATATCTAGCAGAGAGGTATCATTCTTCCTTGGAGCATGCATGATCACCAAATCCTCTGGGATAATAAACTTTGGTTTAAGGAACAAGCATTCAGTGGACATAAATAGCATTGGAATATCTTTATCACAGACTTGTGTTACACTTAATATATTCAATGCTAGCTCTGGATCGTAGTTCACTTTCTCCAGAGTTAACGAACCATTTGATACTTCCCCTTAACCGATCACTTTTCATTCTTTCTTATCTCCAGTAAAAGCAACATATCCTCCATTTATTACGTGATAATTTTTAGTAGGTCCTTCAACCTGGTCATATGCCTGGAACATCCGCTATCAACGTGCCAGAAGCTATTGACAGCTTAACTAGAATGATCATGGCATTTGAACAAAAAATTATTAAGACTTACAAATTGGGACCCAAGTCGTGACTAACTTAGGTCTCGAAACAGAAGATTTTTTACAGAAAAAAAGCATTTACGGAATGATTTAATATACTTCCTAATGAACTGTGATTTACATTTCTCCTAACATACTCGGGGCAATGTTTAATTACGTGATCATCTTTTCCACATCTAAAACACTTAGATTTTAAACCTTTCTTCTTATATTTTGAGACAGGAGCTTGATCTACTAATATCTCTTCCTCACATTCAGACATATGTGAATCAGAATCGCTATAAGAGTCATATGATTCTTTTGATTTTTCTTTAGTATCCTTAGTTTTAGCAGGTTCTGATTCATTCACATTAATATGACTGACATATGACGAAGTTGTCTCCTGTTCTTTAGGTTTAGAAATCCGAATTGGTGTAAAAGATGGAATTAGATGAGAGAAGAACTTTTCAAAACAATTTGATTTTGTTTGTTTGTCTAAAGATTTACTTGAACAAGCATCATTTCTATTAACACAAGCATTTGAAACATCACAATTTGATTCATAAACATCTGAAGATGAACAAACTAGACTAGAGCTAGAACTACACATGCCATTGTCTGTAATAGACTTTTGGGAAATAAATCTACTTAAACTATTGTCTATTGAAGACTTTTGGGAATCAGAAATGCTAATACTAGAACTACCCAGTCCACTAGTTGCACCGTAATCATACTCCTCGTGAATCTCCTTATGATTTACTCCTTCTAAACCTGCATACAAACTGTTAGTATCTTTTTGAATTAATGCATTAGTTGGATGAGGTGTAGGCATAGGAGAATAACAGTAAGTACTTTGAGGATGATAAACATGAGTGGTTTCTTCGCTTCCCAAACCAGTCTTAATTCTAGCCCCCCGTTGTTTCATACAGAGATCCTCATGTTTCATTCCAGAGATTGTCCATTTTTCATGATTGGTTTTTAATTTGCTTGTTTCAAATTCAGCAAGTGCCTCACATTTTGTTAAAAAATGCTCATTTTCCTTTAAAGCTTCATTTAACTTGACAAAATATTTTGACTCATTTGCTTTAAGTTCTTTGTTAATTTGTTTTAATTCTTTTTCATTTTCTAACAATAACCTGTTGGCTTTATAAACCCCGAATAAACAAGTTTTGTATGAAGGAGAACACTTGTCTTGGATTACCTCATAAGGAAGTCCCATAACTACTTTTTCAACTGCTATGGATTTTTCGCATTGACAGACGGGTTTGCTCCTTTTGTATTCTTCCTCCTCCATGGCTTTCTTCCTTGCTTCCTCACCTTGACTTCCCTCTTCCTCTCCTAGATCACCAACCTCTAGCTTCACTTCACTTGCTTCAACTTCTTGTGGTTTCCCAACTTCAGCAGATTCACAAACTGTCACCTTTTCCTTAACAGCTTCAAAACACCCCTTCTCTTCACCAACCTCAAAAACCTTTTTCTCATGAACTTGAACATGTTGCCCCCCATCTTCACAAACTGATTCATCTTGAATTTCACTCCTGAACTCCATGAAAGGATCAAAATCTTTAACTAAATCAACATCACTAACCACCACCTCAACCACCAGAGCATGATTGATTTCTTCTTCAGTTTCTTTGATTTCAGTGCTCCAATCAAAGTTTGAAATTAGTGTTGTCTCTTTCTTTGACTTGGCTTCTTCTTTGTCAGTGATCGAAATCACTTTTGAGTTCCAGAAGTTCTTGGTTCAGTAATGAATGGAGATGGACATTCTCTTTTGAAGTGACCTAATTGTTTGCAGTTGAAACATCTTAATTTGGACTTATCGAATCCAAGTTTTGAGTTTTGATTTTGATTGCAAAATTTTTCCTGTCTGTTCTTTCCATAAACCTCCTTGCACACAACGTGAGCATTCCCATCTTCCATTGGATATCAGTTTCTTCCAAGTCATCAGGGTCCACCTGATACATATCCTCCACCGTCATTCCTTTTCCTTTTAACTCCCCTGCAACCAAAGCTTCATAACTGTGTACAAACATTCCAAATAATGCCAATGTGTCTGACAGAACTTGAGTGGTGACTGATGCCATTGAGCTTGAACAAACACTTGATAGTCCACTACTAGACTTGTCTAACACGCCACATCCAGAAGACCCACCATAAGCTGCACCATGCATTGAAGAGTTTGCAGCGGATGAAATCAATGCAGCATTTTGTGGATAAACTGTAGTTGGCACCATTGCTTGATTGTATTCTCTCCTTTTCATGTCCAAATCAAATGACTTCAGTTTTTTGATCACATCCATAAGTTTATAATCAGCAGAGTTTTGCGACTTGTTCGTGATTACCCAACTGTTCATCATATTTCTTTAAGTTGCTTGAAACAGACAGAAATCGATTAGTAAGATCAGTGAGGCTTTCATTTTTGTGTTCAATGAATTAAACTCCTTTTCTGCTTGGGCTTTCTTGTCCTTTTTCAAGTCTTCATTACCATCATAAAACTCACACAAAGAATCATATAAGGATTTTGCATTATTGTGTTTGGCAAAACGGTTGTAGATGTCTTGAGATAAACATAGAGTTAAAGCTCTGAAAGCTTTCTGATCACGGTCGATAAACTTAAGATCTCTTTCTATGAAGGTTAATGGATCAGTGTTTGATAAGGTAGTTTGACCAACTATGACGGTAGGAGTATATGGACCATTGACGATTGATTCCCACTGGTTGTGATCGGTGTAGTAGAAGAATGCTTTCAAACAATGTTTCCAATCTTCAAAGTTGTCTCCATTGATAAGCCTCGGTGGCCTATTGGGTGCTACACTTTCCAAGTCAGACAAGGTGATATTGGTAGTAGTCATTTTCAAACAAGAATGTAATTTCACTGAACACCTCTAATTTCACTGGATATCTCTAATTTCACTGCTACTTTAGCTGGCACTTTTGCTGCTACTTTCATTGGGAGATTTGACAGCAGTTTCACTCGAACAGATGAGTGATGGGAAACTCTAGTTTCGGTAACAGATTCGCTGAAACTAGTAGAACTTTTGTTCTGAGGATAATTTCGGCAGTACTTTCGCTTGTTTTTTCAATCAAAAGAGGTGAACATTCGTTCACAATAAGGTACTTTCACTGAGAAACAAATATCAATTTCCAGAATCACAAATTTGGTAGTTTCACTGGAGACACTGTAGTTTTGCTAGATGAACAATAGTTTCACTGGATGAAGCTACAGCCCTTTTCAAATACTAAATCGATCAGAATTCACCCAAATCATAATGAATTTATGAGTGAATGATTTGGATATCTTCCTACGTAAATACCAGGTGATTCTAGTTGATTTCCATACCAAAAACACAAGGATAAGATTCAAAATAAATGGAATAGTGTTTTTGCTAAAAACCAATCAAAAACTAAACAAATCAAGAGTACTACGGCTCTGATACCATATTGTTGGTCCATATGATCAATAATCAGTGCAAATGATTCATAAAACATAGAAATCTCACTGAATCAACACAACTCTATCAATAACACAATGAACAAGTTTCAAATATTTTCAATAATCTCCAAACTCATACAAAGAAGATAAAGTGAAGGCTCAAATATGATCAAAATAAGCTTCCAGCCGAATACCAAAATGCAATAACAATATTTCCCTATTAGGGTTTGCAAAAACTTGCTTACAATGAATGAAACTATCAATATACAAGCAAACTATAGTTTCACTGATAGTTTCGCTGGCCAACAAAACTATCTTGACCATAACCTAGTTTCACCCGCAGACGAAACACAGTTTTGCCAAGGGAACCAGATCAGCTGACTACGAGTGAAACTCAGATTTGCTCAAAGTTTCGCTGGGCACAAAACTATAAAATACAAAATACAATCTAAGTAAGCTAACATTCATCCTATTACATTGATAAACAAAATAAACATAATAACAATGGTGAGTGCAACCTATTCTAAATCATTAGTGGACTCTCTCATTCAAAGCTTGTTTGAGGAGGGTATACCAAGGGCTATGCCTATTCCATCTCACCCTGCTAAAAATCCAATAGTGGGATGGAGGTATGATGATCAAAGGAGAGCCCTGGAAATCTCTAGGTCTTAGGGTGAACAAGAGATCTTCAACTTCTACAACCTGAGATACTATGAAAGCACCTATCTAGTTTACCTCCCACTTGCCAACCCAACTCAAAACAAGCAAGCTGCAAGGTTAGCTGATAGGATTCAATAAAGGGTGCTTAAAGAGTTCAAGCTAAGAACAAGATTATATAGACAGAGGCTAGCAGGTAAGACTATTGGTCAACTGGATGCTAAGTTGAATCCTATGATTAGCTTCGAAAGGGAATCTTGGCTGAAGGCACAGTAGTTGAGCCTGTGAACCTTGAGAGAGGAGTCGTTTCAGCACCCTCAACACCCATTGTTGAAGCTCTTAAAAGATTAACATTTTGTCTTTATGTGTTTTTTTGTCAAAGTATAGGGACTTATTTTTGTAAATATATGTTCTTTAGTTTCTTGATAGTATCAATAGGATATTTTATGTAATGTGCAGGGTAGACTTGAGACTTTAGACTTTAGACTTAAGAAGCAGTTAGAACAGAATGAATTGTAACCCTTACACATTGTATCCTGTGCATTTGCTATCAATGAAATCTATGAATTTTTTGATGTAATTGCATGTGTTTGATTACTTTGTGTTTAAATTGATCATTGCGTTATGATATCATCACAGATTCGATCCTTTTGAACTGATCATCCATTACCCTCAGTGAGGCACCAGCTGGTGTAGGTGTCTCACAGCCTCTTTCTGGCCAGAGCTTAAGTGCAGAACCAAGCAATAAAGGCTAAAGCTCTCTCCAACCTGAGTCACACAGGCCTGTGAGTGACAAAGGTAAAAGGAAGATGACTCCTGAGGAGATTGAGGAGGAGAAAAGAGAGAGGAAGAGGATGGCAAAGGGAGAGAGTTCAAGTGGGACCCATGGCTTCATGGAAGCTAAAATCAAGGCAGCCCCCAGGCCAAGCACTCAAGATGATAGTCAAGGGCAGCCAGATTAAACTATTTGGGGTCTAGAAACTACAACATTGATGAACTCATCTCTCTCCCCTTGGAGCAATTAAATGAACTGGCTGACATGGAAGTGTCAAAGGAGAGGAAGGAAGCTGAGGATGCAGAATTGCTCCTTAAGATCAAAGAAGAAAGGAGGAGAAAAAGACTCTATAAACCTCCATCCCTCTCCCCAGTTCAGGAAAGTCCTGAGACAGAGGCTGTGGCTACTAAACAACAATCTCAGGAAGGTAGGGAACAAGATAGAGAAAACATGATCACTAACCTAAGTGTCATAGGCCTTTATCAGGCAGTAGACCTTCTTCCCTTGCCATACGACTACATTGAATTTGAATACCTAAAGCAGCTTGAGCAACAAGTACAAAAAGAACAAAAAGCTGCTAAGAGGAAGATAAGGGAAGAGGCTGCAAAGTCAAGAGCCACCATCAAAGTAAACTTGAAGAAATCTGCTAACTGACAAAAGATGGTGAGCTTTTTAAATCTGTATGGATTCTCTCTCTGCATGATCTCCGACATAAGGAGATACTTTGATAGGCTAAGGAATCCTAACAAGCTGATGATCAAAGGAATGGTTTTGATTTTGATAAGAACTATCAACAAATGAAAATCAAGAATCAAAGGTCTCAGCATGCAGAAATAAAGTACAAGGAAGTTTGTAAGGAATACACATAGAGGTTGATGCAACCAAAGAACAACCAAGAGCTCTTCGCATGCAGAAATGAATTACGAGGAAGTTACTTCGAAAGATTTGATATAACTTAATCAACTATGCAAAGAATCAAATCTTCTAAAGCCAAAAGACCATATTTTCTGAAGCCAAAGATGAAGTCTTCCAGAGCATCAAGGACAAAGTCTTCCAAAGCCAAAGACTGATTTCTTACAAAGACAGAGAAGACATGCTTTATCTAAATCATATTTTGTCAAAAGCTGAACCATATTCCACTGCCACTTCTGAAGACTCACCAACTTATATGAGTTGGTGAAAAGTCTATCCTTTTGTCAACAGTAGATTAAGGTCTTTGTCTATAACTTTTCAACTATGTAATTTTATCTCTTTTGTAATAGATCAGGATTTGAGCTACGACATGTCATAGTCACTAGTCAAAAGGCAATCTGCCTTTTGACTCTACATTGATCTTGTTGTCTAGATTAGTGTATCCAGTTGGCCTTCAAAGTATGGTCGACTGTAGGATGTAGCATAAAGTGTCTCAAGTACTTGTATCTTATTTCATGCTTTGTCACACTTGTAAAAACTTGAGAGCAATATACATCATTCTTGAAAACCATATTTGAGTGTTCTAGTTCTTGTTGTTTTACTTGTGTTCTTTATATCATCACTAGTCGGTTCCCTATTTGATCTACTAAGTGTTTCATATCTCTCCACCTTGTGAAACTGTTGCATAAACCACCCTTCCTGGTCCTGCATATAATACATTACACATTCACACCTATATACATACATGCATACTCACGGTAGACATATATACATACATATTAATACTAATAAAACAATTAAAGATTATAAATTAAGGTCTAGTCAAATCACCTAAGCCCTTCCTAAATCCCCTTCTAACCTCCCGTGTAACCACATCTAGATTTCTTGTGCATATACCAAAACGTTTCTCTAAATCCCCATAAAATATTGATTGGACCAAGAAATAGTACCCACCTCCCTTCTCTCTTCCCCTTCATCGGCTGATAACCGATAAACACCACCCTAACACTTCAATTTTTACAACATCCACTCTATAATCCTCTCAAACACTCTCTTTCTATCCATTTGTCTCATTGTCCACTTATGCTAAAAAACTGAAGTTTTAGCCCTCTAGCAGCCCCTAGTCGACCCACAAATTAAGTATCATCAACCGTTTGTGCCATGGTTATGCCACATGAACACACCTACACCTTTTCAAGCTTTCATCTTTCATTTCTTCCATCTTAGAACTTAAACTAATCCAATATTTGGGACAACTATCTCTCATCATTCTAACTCCTTACAGCAGCCTTCGAACTCATCTCAACCATTTCTCATGACAAGGTAACCAAACAGAACCCGATGACACATGAAATATCAAGTATGGTCACGTTAGTGACAAAACCAACCCCATGACACCCACAACTTATTATCAACCCTTAAAATGCTCTTTTTTAGTAACTAAAAGATATAAAAGCTTATTCGAAACCCTATTTGATCAAAAGCATGGTTTGGGAAGTTAATCATCTCTAACATAAGTTAAATATAAAATTTCAAGATTTATGAATGTGTATTTTATATTTTATAAAAAGTCTAAAAACATGAACATGCATAATTTTGAGAAAATAAAAAAATAATTTTGGGGATATAAGTTACTGAAAATTTAGGGTTACTTAGATGTTAGTTATCTTATAGGTCTGATTGAAAAGGGAAAAGCCTACCAATAGTACTTGATATATCAAAACCGATACTTAACGGACATTTAACGGGTTAACTGGATAATATAACGAAAATGAAAAATATAAAAACAAAGAAAATTTAATATTCCAGTAGTTTTAGAATGTTACGAAATGGCTAGAATCTACGTTTTTATAGATTTTAAATATATCTTCTTAGTAAACAAAAATACAAAATTTAAACAAGCTACAATAAAAATTGATAAAAATAAGCTCTTGTGCCAAAATCTTAAAAACTTCAGCACTTAAATATTCTACTTTGACCAAAGTCATCCCAAACCTGAAAACTCGTTAGAAACGAACTGCGAACATTAAAATCATAGAAACCGATAAGAATAACATAGAATCTGAAATTTCAGTAACTAATGATTTTATTATGATAAAATTAAGTGAAAAACATATATTAGTATTTATAGAGTTTTCTTGTAGTTTATACAAAATCTATAATTAAAATAAATTTGTAAAACTACTATTAAAAATTTACAAACTCCCCAAAGATAAAGAATTTGACATCTTATGGTAAAATAAGACTCACAAACTTAAACCATGATTTAAAATTTAATGAAACCAATTGATTTTGAAATACGGTACATATGGTTGTGCATTGCCTCAACAATTTCATGGCTGGTATAGATAGGTTGAACATGACATTTGTATTTTAATGATTTTTGTTATAGAATACCATCTTTTCACTAGCTCCAAGGCCATCTTCTTAGATATGTAGAATAAAGTTATGACTAAAGGAGGCAATAAGTTCTTGTTATACACTTACTTTCTACATATGATTCTAAATACATTTTATCCGGAGTTTTCATCACAAGAGACACCTGCCTTGACTGTTATGATCATGAAACATGCCATATTCTCTGACATGACATCAGGAAGCCAAAGTGCTCATAGTGGTAATAACTTTACCAAAATAGGAAGACCTTATGAGATTCAAGGAAAACAATCATAACAATAACCACAACAACAAAAACAAGCATAAAAACAACCACCACCACAGAATTTACAACAGGAGCCACCATATGTTACTAAACATGTCATCCTGTCATCGTAAACTCCCATTAACATTCTAGGTAATTATAGCAGAGGATAGAAAAAGCAGTTTAGCAGGAGTTTGTAGAGAGTTTATTTGAGACTGATTTAGATTTAAAGACTGATGAGGAGAGAATTTGTATGATGGATTATGTATCTTAGTAGAGGCCTATGGCTCCTCCACCATAAAGTACTCTTATGAGAACTGTGGAAGAAAAGTATAAAGACTATATGCCCGAGGACTATCTTACCACCTAGACAAGAAAAATTATTAGAAAGAAGAGGACATGAAGGCGCTTCTCGGTTAAGAAGCCAGCATTCAAAAACTAAAAAGGATTCACCTATTACTAAGTTACTGTGGTTGATGCTTAAGTTACAAAAGCTTTTACGCATGCTTCAGAAGCTACAATTTCAGTTCCAGTTATTGCAACAATAGCAAATTCAGCTTCAGGATTCCTTACACCACCACATGATCTAGTCTATACTAGGATTTCAATCTATACATATTCATTAATACTTCACTTGATCCTTATTATATGCAATGTACTTAAATCTTGTAAATGTATAGGTGCTTCAAAGATGAGTTATTGATCTTTAGAAGGATTATTTGATGAAGACTTAGTAGATTGTGGATTTAATGTTAGGCCTAGATATTTTGTATAGGTTTAGATGATGAATCATTTATTGTAATGAACTTTTTTATTTCTTAATCATTGTATAATGCATGAAATATATGTTAACCCAGATATTATTTGTGTTGATTTTATCTGATTGCAGGAAAACATCATACTTGGTCAATTTGGAAAAATTGACAAAGTACAAGAACAATTGCAGATGAACAATTTTGTTCTTCCGTAGATGTTCTCCAGAGCATATCTGAACAACTGTACATCCGTAGATCTCCTGCGGAAGCTCAACATCTATTGAAGAACAAGTTCTGAAGTCATGTTGCTGCTGTTGCGGAAGAAGGAAGACCAATTTCCTGCGGAAGACCAAATTCCTACGGAAGACCAAATTGCATGAGCACTCATCAAGTACCAACACATGATCAACAAGTAGCTGCCTGAAGTGATGTCATCTAGTCAACAACTACGAAAGACTAACTTTATGTGAGAGAATTAGGATGTCACATTAGGAATGTTACAGCTGTAACTTATCACAATAGAAAATTTATAATTTCCATTGTTAAATCCCTCTACCGCTAAGAAGGTTATTGAGGGAGATCTATACAACTATAAAGAGACATATTCTTAGTATCGAAATCAATCAATCAATCAATCACTCAAGAAAAAATATCAAAACAGCAAGAACATCAAGAACATCATTGGAGATCACAAGATAACCAGAGCATCATAGCAATTGTAATCGATTGTGTATTAATGAAAAACAATTGAAACAAATCTTTTGTTGCATTATATTATTATGTTTTCAATTTGTTTTATATTTTGTTTGTCGATTTCAATTTCACAAACAATTAAATTAAAAATCTAATATTGATAATTCCGTGATCTTTATTTGTTCAATCAATCTGATAATTCCTGATTCGATCCTTGGATTCACTGGTGGTATCAGAGCCACGTGCTCATTGATCTAGAACAATTGATCAATCAGTTTGATTATTTTAATTGGTTGTTTATTTTATCAAATCATCAAAAACATGTTGTATCGATCATTATTCACTGTTCCATTGCTCTATTAATTTCGATTTGCATTAGAATCACTTTTGATTCTTGGATTTGTGTTATTGTTCAATTTCTCAATGTTGTTTTAAACAAAACCATCATCATTTAACATCATAATTTCAAATTAACTGATAATATATTGTGTGATTTGACTGATTTTGACCACAACTTCTTATTTAATTAAGAGTGTGTTATTAATTAGTCCATTCACAACAGAAGTCATTAACTCCAAGGAACTTTTGTCTTAGTTGATTTGATATAAATATTATCAGTGATTTGATATTACCGTGTTAGTGTGTTTGCATTGTCTTTACACTTTCATAGGATGTTAGGTTAATTGATAATTTTGATAATTAACAGTTATAATGAACATGAGCAATTCAATGGTTGGAGCTTATCAACCTCCGAAGTTGGATAACAAATCTGATTTCAAAACATGGAAAATCAGATTCAGAAATCATGTTAAATATACAGATTCTGATTTATGGGTGTCTATTACTGAAGGTCCTTACATTCCACCTGCTTTAGGACCTGATTATAAGGACAATAATCAGCCCATAAGTCTGAAAAATTTGTCACCTAATGATGCCAAGAAAGTCAAAGTTGACATTAAGGCCTATAGTATGCTTACTATGGCTTTACCTGAAGACCTATTGAACAGGTGTGAAGCATACAAGACAGGTAACTCACTATGGAGAATTCTTCACACTTTGTGTGAGGGAAGTGATGAGATTAGAAGCATCAGGAAGGATACCCTGCGTTCACAATATGAGACATTCCATCATATTCAAGGTGAATCTGTCCCTTAACAACCATAGATTTATGCAACTTGTTACTGAAATGAATATTCTTGAATTGAAGTACAGTAATAAGGAACTGAACAAAAAGATGCTACATATCTTGCCTAAAAGTTGAACACAAACTGTGTATGTGTTCAAAAATACCATTGATCTAAAGGCAATTGGACTAGATACTTTGGTAGCCAAGGTAGAATCATTGGAGTTGGATGAGAAAACAAGGAACAAGAGTGTTAAAGCATCAATAGCACCATACCAATTCAAAGAAGCTAAGGGTGTTAGAAGTGCATTTATTTCCAATGAGGATGATGGAAGCTCTTGTGCTGAAAGTGATGATGAAGAAGAAGCTGGTTTCTATGCAGCAAAGACATCTAAATCTAGCTTTCAAAGCAGTTCAAACAAGAAAGCAAAAGGGAAAGCTGATGATTCTTAAAGTTTTGCAGCAAAGGGATCATCAAACAATAAAAGCAATAGTAAATCTGAACCAATCACTGTGGTTCTAGAAACAAAAGAACAAAAAGCAGCATTTGGAGCATTCAATTCAAGCTTGCAAGCTTACTTGGGTAGTACTCTGACTCCTGCTCACATCTGTCAACAAGACCTGGAAGAACTTCATCCTGATGAAGTGGAAGAGATGGATCTACAATGGCAAATGGCCATGATTGCTTACAGGGCCAAGATGTACATGAGAAGGAACAAAGGACTATCTGTTGCAGGAAGAACAACAAAGATTGGTGCTGACAAATCAAAAGTGAGGTGTTACAAATGCAATTTGTATGGACACTTCTCAAGGGAATGCAATAGCAATCAACAATCAACAACAGACACAAGACAAGCAAATCAGAGAAGCTTCAAGCAACCTCAGCTAACAAACTCATCCCCAGCAGCCATAGGTTCTTCAACAGGTACTAGTAACTCTAGAGAAACTGGTTTGATTATTTTGTAGGATGGAACTTGTGATTGGAGCATGTATGAGAAGGAAGTGCAGGAGCAAAATCAAGCACTGATGGCAAACTTGGAAAACAAAATTCCACCCATGTCCAGAGAGGTAAGGTATAGGTTATGTTCACTAACATGTGTTGAAGAGGTAGAGAGATACAGGGTCCATGCTCAACAATTGGCTGATAAAGTCAAAGAAACAATAATTTTAAATGAATCTCATGTAAGAGGACATAAACTGTATCAGGTCTAAATCACTTCCTTGCAAAAAGATTTAGATAAACTTGTGTCTGAAAATTATAATCTAAAAGCACAAGTTGAGCATCTGACCACTTCTTTAACCAAGTCCATGTCTTATCATGCATCTACTGAAGTGAAACTTCAGAAGTTTTACAGTAATATGAGAAACTGTTAAACTCTCATATTGAATCAAAGAACAAGTATGGGTTAGGATTTAATGTTGTTGCACCACCAGTGAATGATAATTACACCACACTACCTGAGTCAATGACAAATAGTTTATCAAATCACTTAGTGTCAAGCACCAAAACTGAATCAAAAGTTGAAAATAATGAAGTGGTAAATGGTGAAGATACTAAAATCAGTGAAACTGATTCATCTGAATCAGAATTTTCAAAACAAAATGAATCAGAATTTGACTTTGATGACTGTGATGATCTGGATGAGGTTGATGAGCCTAATGAACAAGATTGTGCTGGGTTGGGTAAGGAAAAGAATGTGGTAATTTAACCTATAATTCCCAAATTCCTTGAGGAGATCAAGCTACCTTATCCCCCAAAACAAAGAAATTTGTTAAAGACCATCTACACTAGAATTGGTCAGCTTAATGAAGGAATTCAGGAGCTCAACAAAAAGCACATAAGTCAGTCAGCAAAAAGAACTACAGAGGAAGAAGAGAGAAACACTTCAGCAGAACACCTGCGGAAGAAGAAGACTGGTCCTCACACATCCGTAGAAAAGCAAAGGAAAAATGCTCCAAAGTCAACTTTCGTAGAAGATCTGCGAAAGAAGCATTCATCTGATTCAAAGTCAACTTCCGTAGAAGATTTGCGGAAGAAGCAATCATCTGAATCAAAACAGTCATCCGTAGAAGATCTACGAAAGAAGAAAACATTTGCTGAATCACAACTGTCAAGAAAGTAAAGAAACAACAAAGAGATGTGAATCCTTAGCATAACAAGAAGATACTTCAGCTGTAAAGATTAAAAGAATATTGAAAAAGACGTAGAAGAAGACAGTGGAGTCTGATAGTGAAGCTAAAGAAAAATACTGCAAGTGGTATGACACGTATAATCACAACACAAAAGATTATTATTTCAGCAACTATTGTTCCATATGTAATATGAACAATCATATGACTTCCGATTGCTACTTTAATAAGCACTATGCTATTTGTAACAAGAAGAACCATTCTACTCAAGAATGCTACTTCAATAAGAAGAACAAATCTAAAGTGCCAAAGAAGCAACAATCTGAGAATGATGTATCAGACTCGCAATCTTCTGAGAATGAAGAATCAAAGGTCTCAAAACAAAAGAAGAAACAACCAAAACATAAGGTGCCAAAGGTCAAGAAGCTAACACTGCTGATGATCAAACAAAGAAGAAGAAGGAAAAGCAACACTATCAAAGCAAGACTCCTCGCAAGAAGGTAGTGTTACAAAAAGATGAAGCCTTCTTTGATCACTTTAAAAAGGGAAATCATGTACCACAGTCAAAAACAAAGGATGCTGAAACTTTTTCTAGCAAAATGTCATCTTCGAGTTTGAAGAAAAGATACTCAAGGAAGAAGTGACAGAGAAAGTGACTGTGAATCAAGATCAAAGTGCTTCAAGTCCATCTCCAACAGAACCATCCTCACCCCAAACAGAACATAATGAATCAATTGAGACTAAAAAAAATCTTAAGACATCTAGGCTCATTCATGATAGAGTAGTTATGCTAGATAACAATAGCAAGCCCAAGACCATTAAGGCTTGGGCTCTACTTTCTAATTGATTTCATTACTTTTGCATGAACATCCATGGAGGACTGACAACAAGTGGTATGTTGACAGTGGTTGTTCCAGGCATATGATAGGAAACTATTCACTCCTCCATGATTTCAAACATAAAATGCTTCATATGTTACATTCTTAAGCCAGGTTTTCAAGTCCCAGCAGATTGGTTCCTTCTTAAAGCACCAAGAAAAGGAAACACTTATGTTTTGGATATGAACAACACCTCTATGACAACCAATGAAACTAGTCTGATTTCTAAGTCATCAGAAGATGAAGCTCAACTGTGGCATAGAAGGATGGTTCATTCAAACATGAAGAACATGAATAAGTTGGTCAAACATGACTTAGTCATTGGCCTTCCCAAGAAAGATTTTTATTGTTCAAATCATTGTTTATCATGTTACAAAGGAAAACAACATAGGGTGTCACACAAGTCCAAAACAATCAACACAAACACAACACCACTCAAAATGCTATACATGGATCTTTTTGGTCCAACCAATGTTTTGAGCATTGGTAAAAGGCAATAATGTTTGGTGATTGTTGATGATTTAACTAGATTCACATGGGTCTTTTTCTTAAAATATAAAAGTGAAACATCAGAAACATTAATGGAGTTTATCACTAAGATAGAAAATCAACTGGATTTAAAGGTCAAAATCTTAAGAAGTGATATTGGATCTAAATTTGTTAATCATGTTTTAGATTCCTTTTCAAGAATAAAGGCATAGCCAGATAATTCAATGCACCAAGAACTCCACAACAAAATAGAGTTGCTGAAAGAAGAAACAGGACTCTAATTGAAGAGCAAGAACAATGCTAGCTGATTCACAGTTGCCTATCAAATTTTGGGTAGAAGCAGTGAACACAGCATGCAATTTTCAAAACAGAACTTTAATTGTCAAAGAACATAATAAAACACCTTATGAACTTTTGTTTAAAAGAAAACCTTTTATAGGCTATCTTAGAGCATTTAGGTGTCATGTGTCTATTTTAAACACCAAAGATCAATTAGGAAAGTTTGATGAAAAAGTTTATGATGATTTCTTTGATGGTTACTCATCAACATCTAAATCATACAGAGTCTACATTCCACATCACAACGTTATGGAGGAAACTCCTAATGTATCTTTTGATGAATCCTTATTTCCAAAATCAGTAAAAGGATCATCTTGGTCGTTTCATATAGATGCATTAACAAACTCATTTAGCTCTGGTTATTTGAATGTTGCAGGTCCTGCGAATACATGTTATCCTTATATACCTCCAAGTTTGGGCGAAGTGTCATTGTCAGTTGATCCTCTAAGATTACCCCACACACACAGTTCAAATGTTGCTGATCTACGCCTTTCATCTCAAACAAGCAATGAAAACATTGATGGACATGGAATTTCAACTTTAGCAAAAGTCAACAGTGCATCCGTAGAAGTTCCTTACACATGCGTAGATGTTCTATCTTCTTCCGGAGATGCTTCTTTGCCTTCAATTGAAGTTCCAAACTCATCAAAAAACATTCCAACAACATTCACATCTGCAGATCAACAAACTCCTACATCCGTAGTTGTTCCTGTAGCTGTTGCAGAAGTTGTAATTACATCTGCGAAAACACAAAATCATGAAGATGGAGTTCATTCAGCATCAGAAGGCCAAAATGATGAGGATCTTAATCACTTTGTTGATTCTCCATCTCAGTTGGGTCCATCTCCATCAACCAACATTACCAACTTGGAATCATCCATTACAGTTGAATCAGTACCAACAACAAGAATTCATAAGTATCATCCTATTGAAAACATTATCGGCGATCTTACAAGAACCACAAGAAGTCAAGGGGGAGCTGCAAATATCTGTATGTTCTCCAATTTTCTTTCACAAGTGGTTCCAGCCAATATAACTATATCATTGAAAGACAACAACTAGATTGAAGCAATGTAAGAAGAACTTCAGCAATTCAGAAAACAAAAAGTCTGGAATCTAGTTGATCTTCTTGAAGGCCAATATCTAATTGGAATAAGGCGGCTTTTCAAGAATAAACTAGATGACGGAGGTATCATTGTGAGAAATAAATCAAGGCTGATAGCACAAGGCTATACTCAAGAAGAAGGGATATACTATGATGAAGTTTTTGCTCCTGTTGTCAGGATTGAAGAGATTAGAGTCTTCCTAGCCTATGCTTCACATCAGAAGTTCACAGTTTACCAGATAGATGTAAAATGTGCCTTCTTATATGGTAAATTTGATGAAAAAGTCTATGTTTTCCAACCCCCAGCTTTGAAGATCCTGATTATCCACACAGGGTATACAAGCTTGACAAAGCTTTGCATGGTCTTCATCAGGCCCCAAGAAAGTGGTATGAAACATTGTCATCTTTCTTACTCAAGCATGGTAACAAAAGGGGAACAATTGATCAGACTCTCTTCTCGAAGCATGATCATCAAGATCTCTTAGTTGTCCAAGTATATGTAGATGATATCATCTTTGGATCAACAAACAAGAGATTGTGTGAAGAGTTTGAATGTTTGATGAAATTTGAGTTTCAAATTAGTTCTATGGAAGAATTAACATTTTTCCTTGGTTTGCAAGTTCATCAGAAACCAGATGGCATTTTCATCAATCAGGAAAAGTATGTGATTCAAATCTTGAAAAAGTACAACCTTGCTGATTCAACTTTTTACAAAGCACCAGCATCAACAATAGATAAGATTATACCTAATCCTAAAGGGTAGTCATTTGATCAAAGATTATATAGATCTATGATAGGATCTTTAATGGACTTAACTACTAGCAGACCTGACATAATATTTTTTATGTGTGTTTGTGCTAGGTACCAATCAGACCCCAAGGAGTCACATATGAATGCAGTGAAGAGGATATTCAGATACCTCAAAGGGAAGCCAACTCTAGGACTTTGGTATCCCAAAGAAGGAGAATTCAACCTCTACTCATATTCTGATAGTGACTTTGTAGGGTGTAACAACAACAAAAAATCCACAACTGGTGGATGTCAATTCATAGGACCAAGACTAGTTTCTTGGCAGTGCAAAAAGCAAACAAATGTATCAGTATCCACAGCTGAGGCTGAGTACATAGCTGCTCAAGTTTTATGATTGCAAAACTAATTACTTGATTATGGTTACAACTTTCTTCAAACACCAATACATATTGATAACTCGGCTGCTATGTTCATCACTGCTAATCCAGTGCAACATAGTAAAACAAAACACATAGAAATCAGATATCATTTTTTGAGAGATTGTTCAGAAAAAGGTTTAATCAAGTTGATTACAGTAGATACAACAAATCAGCTTGCTGATTTATTCACTAAAGCCTTTGACTCAGTGAGATTTAATTTCTTAATTGAGTCCTTAGGCATGCTCAACCTAGATTAAATAATCAACTCAAAGAAAAGCATGATCTGTACTTAAATTTCTTAATATGAAAATGCCAAAACATTCATAAAACATATAAATTCCAAAAATATTATCTTGGTTTCAATGTTGTCTTGAATAAGCAGTTCATGTCATGGGAAATGATAGTACATTATACCTTTGCTTAATTTCTTGAATTTTATCAAACAATAAAGACTGATCAGATGTGATTTGATATGTGAGTAGGTTCAGCTTGAGTGGAAAATATACAAGTTCATGCATAACATAATGCCAAGGTGACTAATTGTGGACAATTCCATTTTGAGGAACAAGCAAGTAAGTCCTATCCTGATGTGATCAACTTATTCACCTAAGCACACAATGTTGTGACACTTTATAACCTTTATCTTTGCACATCATGGACCCTTTGTTTTGTGTAAACAAAGACCTGGGTTCACAGGCACCTCTGTTTTACGTAAGTAAAGACCTGGTGTACTGTTCATGATGATCAAAAAGATTCCAAAAAGGAATAGCTCTAAAAGAATCCAATGTGATCAACTGTATATTAATTCAGAGCTTAAAACCATATCAGCATTAATAATATTTCAAAGAAATCTTAAGATAGCGCTTATAACTTAAAAAACATAGTTTTAAGTTTGAAAAATTGATAAATTGACTCATAAATGGAGGATAAACTCTAATGTGGATTGAATGTGGAGTTCATATTTGTCTATCTTTAATCAGTCCAAAAACATGATAAACAACATGAAAAGTTGAAACTACACTCTTGCTTGAATTTATATGAATCATAATACTTGCAATCAGTACTAGATCTATGTCTTCTATCATCAAAGAAAACTTTTCACGAAGTTGCTTAGTGTCATTGTATGATCCAATTATACGATGTAAATACTTGTAAATAAGTTTCAGTTTCTGCTTATAAACAAAAATACAAAAAGATTTTGTTTTTGTTCTTTTATTTGCTAAGAAGATTGATAGATAATTGCTTTTCATGCTATTCTCTTAATAAATTTTTGATAAATGCAAAAGTTCATCATTAATCATAATTTAGGGGGAGTAGTAATCAGCATAAAAATCTAAGTTTAATGTGTTTTATTTTTAAATGAAGAAAGCTGGATCTTGAGCACTAACTTGGCTGTAGGATATCTGAAGTTCTTAACTAAATATCTATTTTGCACATTTTCCATAAAGCAGAGTCAACAAGGTCCAACAACAAACAACAAATGTTCTAACAATATGTTAGGATCATACAGCAAAAACAAACGTTTGCTTCGGAAGAAAATTTTATCAAAATTAACTTCAGAAGAACCCACAGACATTTACTTTGGAAGAAAAACAAACATTTACTTCGGAAGAAAAACAAAGATTTACTTCGGAAGAAAATTTTACCTTCGGAAGAAAAGCATAAGTTTTGCCTTCCGTAGATGTTTTGCGGAAGAATTAACTTGAAACAAGGAAAGTTTTGCCTTCCGTAGATGTTCTGCGAAAGAAATAACAATCCAAATAACCTCTGAAGGGTAAAGAGGTATATGGGACCCACAATATAAAATAAGAGGTTTTTAAATTATCTGAGAGAGTATAAAGGATACATTGAGATTTGGCATTTCTATTCACTTTTTCAGAACACTTTTGCAGACCTAGAAAAACGCTCTCACCCATAAACCCCTTTCTCACCGAAACATTCAAAATTTTCATTCCACACACCAATCCTCACCTAAATTAACTCTCAAACAACATCAAAATGGCCAATCGATTCGCAAAAGAGCAGAATGTCTGTGCTTTTCTTAATCCAGAGGATTCAGTAGCTGATGGTTGCAGGGATATTATCAGATATTTGAGAAGATCAAGATTGTTCTATGCTTTATCTATGGATCCTATCATCTATCAATCGCACATTATAGATTATTGGAACTCAGCCAGGATTGAGGAAGAAAATGATGATTGGGTGATTTATGCTACAATCAGGAATGAAGAGTTAAGAGTGGATGAAGGAACCATTAGGAGGGTGTTGGAGTTCGGAGAGCATGAAGAAGGTCATCCTGATGTATTCGAACATGAATACATACAAAAGGTATTTCACTTAATGGGGTATCACAGTGACTATCAAAATGGTGAAATCAAGAAGGGGAGGTTGTGCAGGCCCTACAGATTCTTATGCCACACGTACTTAAAATGCATGTCCACCAGGAAGTCTAGTTTGGATAGATTCTCAAGGAACATCTCATCAGGAATCATTGGTATATTTGAAGGAAGAACGTATAATTATGCCAAATACATTCTGGGATGTTTGTGTAACCACATAGGGGTGCACAAGGAAAACACGATGTATATGTTCCAAGGTTTCTTCAGCTAATCATTAATGAAGCAATGCCTAATATTGAAAGAGGAGGTGAAGTGTTTGTTCAAGCTCACCTTGGAAGATCTATGCTCAACAAGATCACTGGGCAATATCAAGGAGAAGAAATGGAGATGTTTGCTCATGGTAGTAGATGAGAATGCTTGCTAAATCAAAATTTCAGATTCAATGAGCCTGGATCTTAGGATTCATCACTTTCAGATCTGAAAATTCAAAATTAAGATGGGTGGAGGTGTGTGATTCAGAGAACAAAGAGAAGGATATTGTATAATGTTATGATTTCATTGATGTTGAAGAACAAATTAGAACGAGAATCATACGCAAATGATGGAATCAAACCCACCCAAAGGATGAATTCTTCTTGGGTGGTGATTTACACCATCAGATACACATATACACATGAACCACATAAAAACCACACTTGCAAAAATGCACTAGTGGGTCTATTTATACTATTATTACATAAAGACCTAATTTTGACTTTTCTTCTTATCTTGATGTTTACTTTGTCTTGTATTTGTTTTCTTCTGTTTATCAACTTGGTCTCTGAACTTGTACAATGAGATCTTCAGTCGAATCTGATTATCACTTTGGTAAGCTTCAGTTTATTCAATTGTTGAACCTAACAATACTCCCCCTAAACTGATGCTTGCTAAACTCTAACTTTGAAGATCTTCTCTGTCACATGTCTTCTAAATCACTTAATGTTCTGACACAGTTCACTGTAGTTCTCCCCCTTTAATTAAGCTTCTCCTAACATATTTCTGACAAAGGATAGAATCTCTTTGAGAATACTTAGCGCATTGGATATGGGTCGTATCACTCTTGGATTACAGTTCATATCACACTCAAAGGATTAGAATGTATTAGGCATATGATAAGGCTTTGAACTTCAATAAACAACATCAGGAATATAAATCAATCTTGAAAACACTTCCACTTTATGAATCTCTGAAATAACTTGATAATTTCCACTCTTTAGTTGACTGTCAGCTCCCTTGATTAAAGTCTGTCTAACTGTTCCCCTTAGTAGATAGACATGGGTGTAAAAAGTCATCACAGAAGATGAATCCAAGTACTTCAGAAGGAGTATCTGATAGTTGTACAAATCCCTGAATAAATCACTGATTACTTGACCAAAGTTGATTTTTTTTTTGTTTTGAATGTTCAAATTGGATTTGCCTATTGGTTGCAATCATCCGTATTCATTTTGTTTCTTTCTTTTCCCTCATCTATTCATCTGTTGTTCTTATGTATTCGAATGCATTTGGATGATGTTCATCTGCATTTGTACTTAGATCAACCGTATTTGATTAAGTTGAATTCGCATTTGTTCAGCTAACACATCCGTATTACTTAACAGCCGCATTTGTATCACAACTAACCATCCGCATTTGTTTTCTGATCTTTCATAAGCTATCCATATTTGTACATAATGCATGCGCATTTGTACACAATGCATCTGCATTTGTACACAATGCATCTGCATTTGTTTAAACATGCATCAGCATTTGGTTTTGATAACACAAAGCATCCGCATTTGTTCAAATCCATCATCCGCATTTGTTGAATAGCATCCATATTTGTTTTGAGTTTTCATCAGTGCATCAGCATTAACTGGTAATGCATCTGCATTAACAATTTTAACGCATCCGCATTTCTTAATCTTCATACGCATTTGTCTATGACTGCATCCGCATTTGTTTAATTGTAATCCGCATTTCTTTAATGCTTTGTTCAAATCATTCGCATTTCATGAGTTGATTATTTGCATTACAATTGAACATCTGCATTAGTGTCTGTATACTTGAAACAAATGTGAGAATCATCAACTGATGAATTAGAGTAGCTTGATTCATATGATTCGATTGGATGTTGAAGCTGAATCATTCAAAATCTTCAAACATTTGACTAGATTCGAAGACCATTGATGATCCATCTTCGATTATGAATCATCAGATCGATTATAACAGTGAACACGCCTGCTAATCAGATCAATTTTGAAGATGATAATTCACGAAGAACAGCACCCATGAACTCAGCCTTTTCTTTATTATTTTCTTCATATTTTTAAGTAGAATCTTGTTCCATTGCATTGATTTTTGATGAAATAATCCAGGGAATGATTACATTTTCTTCAAATCATACCATATTAGAACAATCTGATGATTTTTCTTCTTGATTTTGAGATGAACAGATGGGTTTTCTTCCTTTTGAAGAATAGTGACTTTGACTTCATTTTTATTATTTCTTTATTTTTGTTGTTTCTTCTTTGTTCTTGACATCATTAAAGATGAACTCAGATCTGGAAAATAGATGAACCCAGCAACCAACAGCTCTGATACCATTTTGCTAAATCAAAATTTTAGATTCAATGAGCCTGGATCTTAGGATTCATCACTTTCAGATCTAAAAATTTAAAATTAAGATGGGTGGAGGTGTGTGAATCAGAGAACAAAGAGAAGGATAATGTATAATGTTATGATTTCATTGATGTTGAAGAACAAATTAGAACGAGAATCATACGAAAATGATGGAATCAAACCCACCCAAAGGAGGAATTCTCCTTGGGTGGTGATTTACACCATCAGATACACACACACATGAACCACACAAAAACCACACTTGCAAAAATGCACTAGTGGGTCTATTTATACTATTATTAAATCAAGGCCTAATTTTGACTTTTCTTCTTATCTTGATGTTGACCTTGTCTTGTATTTGTTTTCTTCTGTTTATCAACATGGTCTCTGAACTTGTATAATGAGATCTTCAGTCGGCTCTGATTATCATTTTGGTAAGCTTCAGTTTATTCAATTGTTGAACCCAACAATACTCCCCCTAAACTAATGCTTGCCAAACTTTAACTTTGAAGATCTTCTCTGTCATAAGTCTTCTAAATCAATTAATGTTCTGACACAGTTCACTGTAGTTCTCCCCCTTTAATTAAGCTTCTCCTAATATATTTCTGACAAAGGATAGAATCTCTTTGAGAATACTTAGCGCATTGGATATGGGTCGTATCACTCTTGGATTGCAGTTCATATCACACTCAAAGGATTGGAATGTATTAGGCATATGATAAGGCTTTGAACTTCAATAAACAGCATCAGGAATATAAATCAATCTTGAAAACACTTCCACTCTATAAATATCTGAAATAACTTGATAATTTCCACTCTTTAGTTGACTGTCAATTCCCTTGATTAAAGTTTGTCTAACTGTTCCCCTTGGTAGATAGATACGGGTGTAAAAAGTCATCATAGAAGATGAATCCAAGTACTTCAGAAGAGTATCTGACAGTTGTAGAAATCCCTGAATAAATCACTGATTACTTGACCAAAGTTGATTTTTTTTTTTTGTTTTGAATGCTCAAAATGGATGTGCCTGTTGGTTGCAATCATCCGCATTCATTTGGTTTCTTTCTTTTCCCTCATCTATTCATCTGTTGTTCTTATGTATTCGAATGCATTTGGATGATGTTCATCTGCATTTGTAGTTAGATCAACCGTATTCGAATGTATTCATATCACAACTAACCATCCACATTTGTTTTCTGATCTTTCATAAGCTATCTGTATTTGTACATAATGCATCCGTATTTGTACACAATGAATCCGCATTTGTACACAATGCATCCGCATTTGTACACAATGCATCCGCATTTGGTTTTGATTACACAAAGCATCCGCATTTGTTCGAATCCATCATCTGTATTTGTTGAATAGCATTCGTATTTGTTTTGAGTTTTCATCAGTGCATCAGCATTAACTGGTAATGCATCCACATTAACACTTTTAATGTAACACCAGAAATCTTGTCAAAATAAAAGAAAAGAAAGTATCAAGAAGAAAGCAAATAGAAGCCAAAGATGAGGGGTGTTTTGTGTAAAAGTACACAAAAGTCAAAAGTTCACTTTATATGGGCATGGCCACCCATATCACTCCTGCTGCTATTGTGTTCAACCAAATCAGAAGAAGAGGAAGAAGAAACCGAAGTTCTCTCAGTTCTAGAGAGAGAAAGAGGCTGTTTTTGATCTTGGTATGTATTTCCTTGTATAATTGGCTCAGTTTATGTTGGGTTTTGACCATGAAACTGATTTATATGTGTTTTGCTGTTTGTTTTTGCTTGTTTTAGGAGTTTGAACTCTTATGCACATGAGTTTGGAGGAGATTTGCTTGTTAGCTGCACTAGGTGAGTTCTAGAACCTGGTTTTTATGTGTTTTAGACTTCTTTGGGGATGAAAATACATGTTTAAAAGGTTTTACATTTGTTTTATGCTTTACCGTATGTTTATGGGTGATTGTGTTTTATGCTTTACCGTATAAGCTTCGAACTGATGGATAAGCATGTTTGGTTAGGAATTTTCAGTGTTTTCGTGGTTTTATGCCTGCTCTAGATGTTAAGCATGTTTGATCCATGATAAGGATGTGTTTGATCGAGGATTGGGGACTGAATAATTGCATAAGTGCATTTACGGGTCGGTTAGTTCATCCGCATTTAAGAGCTGAATATACACTTAAGTATTTTGCCATACGCATGCACATTTGTTTGTTCATTCGCATTTGTAGTTGCTTATGTGCCCAAGTGTTCTTCCGCATTTGTTTTGTTCATGCGCATTTGCTACAGTGTTCATGCGCATTTGTTTCAGTCATTCGCATTTGTTCTACCAGCATTTAGTTGGACACTTGGAATAATCTGGACTTTCATCCGCATTAGTTGTTCATCCGTATTAGTTATTGTTCATCCACATTAGTTGTTCATCCGCATTAGTTACTGTTCATCTGCATTTGTCTAAGGACTTGGGATTTTTCTGAAGCTTGGGAAGTAGAATGTAGCGGGTAAGTTCTGGAATGTTTTCCTGGTTCATGTCTGTTGTGGGCTATTGTTGATGCTTTATACTATGTATAATGTGACTTTACGTGGTGTGTTTATATTCGTATGTGTAAAGTATTATGTAACGAAGTGGAAGATAACAATAATGAAAAGCAGAACGTAATGAAAGAATGAAAGTCTTGCAAGCAAAGTTGAGGTGAGTGACTGTGTTGTCACAATAGACTCATAACCCAAGGTTGAGGTGAGTGACTGTGTTGTCATAACAGACTTGTAAGCTAAGGTTGAGGTTAGTGACTGTGTGTCACAACGACTCGTAAGTGGTTTAATCCATGAGATTGACCCGAAACATGTCGTGATGCTCACTCCGGTACTGTGACGGTCTTCGGACATGAGGCGGGGGTGTTGCAAAAAGAGATGGGGTCCTTGTTGCGTACCCCGGTACTGTCGGTCTTCGGACATGAGTCGGGTATTGCATGAGATAGGATCCAGATTATAGTGAAAGATAATGAATGAATACGTGAGTTAATGAAAGATAATTAAGTCTATACCTTGATGTATGTATGATGAATGCTCACGTGTGAAAGTAAAGGAAGTATTTATTGAAAAGGATATTTTCATATATAAATCCTACGAGGTATTTTAAACATTTTAAAAACTAGAACTCACTCAGCGACGCTGACTTTTATGCATTTTCAATTGGCAGGTAATTGTTGCTGAGGGTGGCACACGGGGGAAGCTACTCGGCAGGGCATGATTGGCATCCATTCATCTTTAATGATATTGTTGTTTCGTAATGCAATTAATATGATCTTTTTGTAACTATTAACAATTAAGAATGTATTGTTTAGCAACAGTATTTATTAATGAGGTGAATGACTTTTGTTATTAATTTCGTTGCACTGGTTTATGAACTATGAAATGTTTTATACATATTGTGCTATGATTAACCAACTGTGAGGTCTCCGGGAACGGGGCCTTACAAGTTGGTATCAGAGCCAAAGTTTAAGAGAAATAGTTAAATATTTTCAAAACCTAAACTTAAACTGAGAATGGGACGAACGGAGGGATGCCAGCCCGAGTAGCTACATGCCATCATGTATTCTTTTCTTAATGATAACCGGTACTATGTGCATGTGCTATTTGATTTATGTGCTTTTAGTAGATTTGAATACTGATGTAGTCAGAATAGGAAATGCTTGGGGGATGAAGAGTAAAGTAAGTGGATAATCACAACTGGCCACTGTAATTAAGGACTTACTATACTTGACATAAACTGAGCTATTACCTTGAATGATCGTGTTGGTGTTTGAATATTATAGTGTTAGAGGATGGCTGGAGGTAGATCATCTAAGGCTTCTAAAGGTGGAGTACGGGGTGGTTGTGCTGGTAGACCACGGGCCGTAAAGAACAAGACGAGAACTGCAGAGATGGCTCCTGGTGAGCCTAGGATTCATCACCCGGAGGGCGGAGATGATAGTGCCAACCTAAGGGACTCAGTGAAAGAGGCAGTGGTGGAGGAGGTTCACCAAGTCATGCAGACTATCCTACCGTCTGTCGTGACTGAGGTGATCAGGGCCGTAAGGGAGGATGAGAGGAAAGAAAAGGAGGAAGAGAGAAGGGTGTTGCTGGGAGAAGGGAGAATAAAATAGATCATGATGATGAGGAGGAGATGAATGTTGAAAGGGGAGCCTCCAGTGATGAAGAAGATATAGAGGTGCGGGAAACCGTGAGGGGATGCAGCTACGGGGCATTCCAACGGTGTAAACCCCCTACTTTTGACGGCAATGGTAACGCTGCAGCTGCCCACCGCTGGGTTAGAAAGATGGAGGCAGTATTGGATATTAGTGAGTGCAGGGAGGACCAGAAAGTGAAATTTGCCACTCACTCATTCGTTGACTCGGCTTTGTATTGGTGGGACAATATTGTCCAAGCTGAGGGCAGCAGGGCCATCGGGAGGATGAGATAGGGAGATTTGAAGAAGTTGGTTGTTGAGGAATTCTGTCCTCACAGGGAACTAGACAAGGTAGAGAGAGAGTTCCTACAGCTTGAGGCGGGAACCATGACCCACCAGCAATACACCACCAAGTTTAATGAAATGGCGAGGCTGGTGCCGGATCAGGTGACGCCGGTGTCTAGGAAGATTAAGAGGTATGTGCAGGGATTGCCGGATGATATCCGTAGGTACTTGATTGTTGCCCGACTAAGCACTTTTAGGTCGACAGTGGATCTGGCTGGGAGGCTTTACGATGAGAGAGAGGTGTCGGTGGTTGAGGTGAAGAAGACAGGTGGTGGTGACAAGAACTGGAGTGGGAAGAGGGTTGGGCGTGGTGGTTTCACCCCAAACAACAAGAGGATGAAAATGGATGACCGAAGAGTGGGATCATCAAGCTTAGGGGCGAAGAGGTATGGTAAGTGTGGGAAGGAGCATAGCGGGGAATGCTGGTTGGGACTGAATGTTTGCTTCAGATGCGGGAAGCCTGGTCATATTGCTAAGGATTGTAGAGTGTTGAGGTGTCATATCTGTAGGGAAGAGGGACACATGAGCAGGGATTGCAAGAAACAAAAGGCAGAGAGTTCCGGGGCGAAGAAGAGGACAGAGAGTGAAGGGCAGATGGCAAGCGCTAGAGCATTTACAATGACCCGAGAGGAGGCCAGGGTGGATCCCGATGACATGTCGGGTATGTTTCTAGTAAACCAAACTTGTGCCTCTGTATTGTTTGATTCTGGTGCTAGTAGAAGTTTCATTTCTGCTGCTTTCTGTGCTAAGCTGCCTGTTAGTAGTAGAAAAATTGATGAGCCATTTGATGTAGAAACTGCTATTGGTAAGTCTACCAGAATTTCTGATATGATTGAGGATTGTGGCATAGCGTTAGAAGGCCATAGGTCCTCTGCTAAACTATTTATGATGTCCCTAGGCAGATTTGATGTAGTTATAGGATGGATTGGTTGGTAGCCTATGAGGCAAACATCGTGTGTCGCAAAAAGATGATTCGACTGACAGCGCCCGATGGAAGTTCACTAACGGTTTACGGTGACCGAGTTACTATAGTTCCGAAGGTGATTTCGATGGTGGTGGCCGAGAAGTGCATGAAACGCGGATGTAGTGCCTACCTGGCTTATGTGAAGGATGTGGACGCATCAGTACCACAATTGTCCGACGTACCAGTTGTGTGTGATTTTACAAACGTGTTCCCAGAAGATTTACCAGGTGTACCACCGGACCGTGAGATCGAGTTTCAGATTGATTTAATACCTGGTGCTCAACCCGTTGCCAAGGCACCGTATCGATTAGCTCCAACCGAGATGAAGGAGCTGATGGTTCAACTGAAGGAGTTATTGGACAAGGGTTTCATTCGAATGAGTGTGTCTCCTTGGGGTGCTCCAGTCTTGTTTGTTAAGAAGAAAGGCGGTAGCATGAGGATGTGCATAGACTACCGGGAGCTAAACAAGTTAACAGTGAAGAATCGATATCCCTTACTAAGAATAGATGACTTGTTTGACCAGCTCCAAGGTGCCAGTTGGTTCTCATGAATAGATCTCCGATCTGGTTACCATCAGTTGAAGGTAAGGAGCAAGGCATTCCTAAGACAGCGTTTCGCACGCGTTATGGACACTACGAGTTCCAAGTTATGTCTTTCGGTCTGACTAACGCGCCGGCTGCCTTTATGGATTTGATGAATCGAGTGTGTCTGTCGATGTTAGATAAATTAGTGATTGTGTTTATTGATGATATCCTGATTTATTCAAAGAGCAAAGAAGAACATGCCAGCCACATACGTGAATTAATGGAGACGCTTCGCAGGGAGAAGCTTTATGCGAAATTCTCTAAGTGTGCTTTTTGGTTACGTGAGGTTCAATTTTTGGGTCACGTGGTGAATTCTGAAGGAATTATGGTGGACCCAGTGAAGGTTGAGGCGGTGATACAATGGAAGTCCCCAAAGACGCCATCCGAGATTCAAAGTTTCTTGGGATTGGCAGGCTACTACAGGAGGTTCATTCAAGACTTTTCCAAGATAGCCTCACCTTTGACTAAATTGACTTGCAAGGAGGTGAAGTTTGTGTAGGGACGAGAACAGGAGGATGCTTTTGAGGAGTTAAAGGTAAGATTAACTCAAGCTCCTGTTTTGACATTACCCGAAGGGAGTGAAGACTTAGTGTTGTATTCGGATGCCTCCTATTCGGGACTGGGTTATGTGTTAATGAAACATGGGAGAGTAATAGCCTACGTGTCCTGACAGTTGAAAACTCACGAGGTCAATTACCTCACGCATGATTTGGAGCTCGTGGGTGTGGTCTTTGCATTAAACATTTGGCGGCATTACCTGTACGGGGTGAAATGCACAATCTTCACGGACCACAAGAGCCTAAAGTATTTTTTTGAGTAGAAAGATCTCAACATAAGGCAGAGGAGGTGGTTAAAGCTGATTAAGGATTATGATTATGAAATCCATTACCATCCGGGTAAAGCCAATGTAGTGGCAGATGCCCTCAGCAGAAAAGAGAGACCCAAGCCAATCCGGGTGAAGGCTTATCAATTGGTGATGACCTCTGATGTGATGATACAGGTCAAAGAATTTCAGGATGAGGCATTGAAGGAAGATCGCCTTAACTCTGAAAGGATGAGAGGTCTAGTCACGGAGTTGGGAGAAAATACCCACGGAGTTAGAACCCGCTTCGGGCGGATGTGGATTCCCCGCTACGGTGATCTATGAGGATGAATTATGGACGAAGCTCGTAAGACTCGATACTCCATTCATCCCGGTGCCACTAAGATTATCAAGATATGAAGAAAAGACTATTGGTGGCCGGGTATGAAGCGCGATGTAGTGGAGTATGTGAGTAAGTGCCTTACTTGCTTACAAGTGAAGGCAGAGCATCAAAAGCCATATGGGAAGATCCAACCGTTGGATGTACCCGAGTGGAAGTGGGAGCACATCACCATGGATTTCATCACGAAGTTACCACGTACGGAAAGGGGGTATGATGCAATTTGGGTAATAGTTGATCGTTTGACAAAGAGTGCTCACTTCCTACCGATCCGTGAGACGTATTCATCCGAGAGGTTGGCGGTGCTGTTCATCAAAGAGATTGTAGCTCGCCATGGTGTGCCGGTGTCTATCGTGTCAGACCGTGACACTCGGTTCACATCGAAGTTTTGGAAGAGATTCCACGATGCGATGGGGACGAGGCTACACATCAGTACGGCTTATCATCCTCAAACAGATGGTCAGTCTGAGAGGATAATTCAAACGCTCGAGGACATGCTCCGAGCATGTGTGATCGACTTTGGAGGAAGTTGGGATGATCATCTACCATTGGCAGAGTTCTCATACAACAACAGCTATCATGCCAGCATTGGCATGCCACCTTACGAGATGCTATATGGTAGGAGATGTTGAACGCTCGTGTGTTGGGGAGACATTGGGCAAAAAGAGTTGGGAAGCGTGGAGGTAATCCAGGCTACGACTGAGAAGCTAGAAAAGATCAAAGCCTTTATGAAGGCAGCCAAGGATAGACAAATCGTATGCCGATAAGAGGCGTAGACCGATCGAGTTCAACATGGGTGATAAAGTCATGTTAAAGGTCTCGCCCTGGAAGGGATCATCACGTTCCGAAGAGGGGCAAGCTGAGTCCGAGATACATTGGGCCTTCCGAATTGTTGCACAAGTAGGGGAGGTGGCCTATCGACTAGAATTGCCTAATGAGTTAAGTGGAATTCACCCGACGTTCCATGTATCTCATCTGAGAAATGCTTGGCCGATAAAGATATGATTGTGCCACTGGAGGATATCGAAGTGGATGAAAGGCTCAATTAGTGGAGCAACCAGTGGCCACCATAGACAGGAAGGAGAAGAGATTGAGAAATAAGTGGTTCCACTCGTACGTGTGTAGTGAAACACCGGAAGGGTTCCGACTCTACGTGGGACCGGGGAGAAAATGAGACAACATTACCCATAGTTATTCAAAGAGTGACAGGTTTCAGGGACGAAACCTCTTAAGGGGGGGTACTTGTAAACACCCGAAATCTTGTCAAAATAAAAGAAAAGAAAGTATCAAGAAGAAAGCAAAAAGAAGCCAAAGATGAGGGTGTTTTATGTAAAAGTACACAAATCAAAAGTTCACTTTATATGGGCATGGCCGCCCATATCACTCCTGCTGCTATGGGTTCAACAGAATCAGAAGAAGAAGAAAAAGAAGAAAAGAAACGAAGTTCTCTTGGTTCTAGAGAGAGAAAAGGTTGTGTTGATCTTGGTATGTTTTCCTTGTATAATTGGCTCGGTTTATGTTGGTTTTGACCATGAAACCGATTTATATGTGTTTTTTTTTGTGTTGTTTTGCTTGTTTTAGGCATTTGAACTCTTGTGCACACGAGTTTGGAGGAGTTTTAATTGTTTGCTGCACTAGGTGACTTCTAGACCCCGGTTTTATGTGTTTTAGACTCTTTGGGGATGAAAATGCATGTTTAAAAGGTTTTACAACTGTTTTATGCTTTACCATAAGTTATAGGTGATTGTGTTTGTGCTTATATGGGGTTTATGTGCTGTTGATGCTTGTGATGTTTGGTATAAGCTTCGAACTGATGGATAAGCATGTTTGGTTAGGAATTTTCGGTGTTTTCGTGTTTTATGACTTCTCTCTATTTTACACATGTTAGATCCATGATAAGGATGTTGTTTGATCGAGGATTGGGGACTGAATAATTGAATAAGTTCGTTTGCGATTCGTTTAGTTCATCCGCATTTAAGAGCTGAATATACACTTAGTATTTTGCCCAAGCGCATTTGTTGTTTGTTCATCCGCAATTAAGTACTTGCTCATGCGCATTTGTTTGTTCATCCGCATTTGTAGTTGCTTATGCGCCCAAGTGTCCTTCCGCATTTCTTTTGTTCATGCGCATTTGCTACAGTGTTCATGCGCATTTGTTTTAGTCATTCACATTTGTTCTACCAGCATTTAGTTGGACACTTGGAATAATCTGGACTTTCATCCGCATTAGTTATTGTTCATCCTCATTAGTTGTTCATCCGCATTAGTTATTGTTCATCTGCATTAGTTGTTCATCCGCATTAGTTACTGTTCATCCGCATTTGTCTAAGGACTTGGGATTTTCTGAAGCTTGGAAAGTAGAATGTAGCGGGTAAGTTCTGGAATGTTTTGCTGGTTCATGTCTTTTATGGGCTGTTGTTGATGCTTTATACTATGTATAATGTGACTTTATGTGGTGTGTTTATATTCGTATGCGTAAAGTATTATGTAACGAAGTGGAAGATAACAATAATGAAAAGCAGAACGTAATGAACGAATGAAAGTCTTGCAAGCAAAATTGAGGTGAGTGACTGTGTCGTCATAACAGACTCGTAAGCCAAGGTTGAGGTGAGTGACTGTGTTGTCACAACAGACTTGTAAGCCAAGGTTGAGGTGAGTGACTCTATGTCACAACAGACTCGTAAGGGGTTTAATCCATGAGATTGACCCGAAACATGTCATGATGCTCACTCCGGTACTGTGACGGTCTTCGGACATGAGGCGGGGGTGTTGCAAAAAGAGATGGGGTCTTTGTCGCGTACCCTGGTACTGTCGGTCTTCGGACATGAGTCGGGCATTGCATGCGACAGGATCCAGATTATAGTGAAAGATAATGAATGAATAAGTGAGTTAATAAAAGATAATTAAGTCTATACCTTGATGTATGTATGATGAATGCTCACGTGTGAAAGTAAAGGAATTATTTTATTGAAAAGCATATTTTCATATATAAATCCTACGAGGTATTTTAAACGTTTTAAAAACTAGAACTCACTCAGTGACGCTGACTTTTATGCATTTTCAATTGGCAGGTAATTGTTGCTGAGGGTGGCACGCGGGGAAAGCTACTTGGCAAGGCAAGATTGACATCCATTCATCTTTAATGATATTGTTGTTTCGTGATGCAATTAATATGATCTTTTTGTAACTATTAATAATTAACGATGTATTGTTTAGCAACAGTATTTATTAATGAAGTGAATGGCTTTTGTTATTAATCCCATTGCACTGGTTTATGAACTATGAAATGTTTTATATATATGTGCTATGATTTACCAACTGTGAGGTCCCCGGGAACGGGGCCTTACATTTAACGCATCCGCATTTCTTAATCTTCATACGCATTTGTCTGTGACTGCATCCGCATTTGTTTAATTGTAAGCCGCATTTCTTTGATGCTTTGTTCAAGTCATTCGCATTTCATGAGTTGATTATTTGCATTACAATTGAACATCCGCATTTGTATATGCATTAGTGTCTGTACACTTGAAACAAATGACAGAATCAGCAACTGATGAATTAGAGTAGCTTGATTCATATGATTCGATTGGATGTTGAAGCTGAATCATTCAAAATCTTCAAACATTTGACTAGATTCGAAGAACATTGATGAACCATCTTCGATTGTGAATCATCAGATCGATTATAACAGTGAACACGCCTGCCAATCAGATCAATTTTGAAGATGATAATTCACGAAGAACAGCTCCACGAACTCAGCCTTTTCTTTATTATTTTCTTCATATATTTAAGTAGAATCTTGTTCCATTACATCGATTTCTGATGAAATAATCCAGGGAATGATTACATTATCTTCAAATCATACCATATTAGAACAGATCTGATGATTTTTCTTCTTGATTTTGAGATGAACAGATGGTTTTCTTCTTTTGAAGAACATGAGTTTGTTCTTCGTTTTATTATTTCTTCATTTTGTTGTTTCTTCTTTGTTCTTGACATCATTAAAGATGAACTCAGATCTGAAAAAATAGATGAACCCAACAACCACAAGCTCTGATACCATTTTGCTAAATCAAAATTTCAGATTCAATGAGCCTGGATCTTAGGATTCATCACTTCAGATCTGAAAACTCAAAATTAAGATTGATGGTGGTGTGTGAATCAGAAAACAAAGAGAAGGATGATGTATAATGTTATGATTTCATTGATGTTAAAACAAATTACAACGAGAATCAGACGCAAATGTTGGAATCAACCCATCCAAAGGAGGAATTCTCCTTAGATGGTGATTTACACCATCAGATACACACACACATGGACCACACAAAACCACACTTGTATTTGTTTTCTTCTGTTTATCAACTTGGTCCTAAACTTGTACAATGAGCTCTTCAGTAGGCTCTGATTATCATTTTGGTAAGCTTCAGTTTATTCAATTGTTGAACCCAACAATGCTCATATTCCTCAAGACTTCTATACATTGATGATCAGCAACAACGAAACATCATCAGCTGAATCTTCTGATCAACAAAACACAACTACTCCACCAGCTGAATCCCCTAAACCACAACATCAAGAACCCAATCCTCCTTCACCACCATCCTTTACCAACATACCGTTATCACCACCTGTTCATATCATCTCACCACCCAGTGAACACACACAACCACTATCTCCTTCACTTTCCCAAACATCAATGAATTCTGCTGAAATAAAAGTGTTCTCATTTGATGACCTTCAACAATCTCCATCACACCCAACAACTCAACTAACTTCCTCACCCACACCTACTGAACAATTTCACCTGCTGAAAGCCCAACTCACACTGAACAAGTCAATCTTGATGAGGATGATGAGCATGATGCTATGAATGATGGTGCTACAGAAGAGTTTTGTTTATATGTAGAAGGGGAGAATGATGAAGCAGTTGAACGACCAGATGAGAGTAACTACTTTGACATAGTTGCTCATGATGAAAATGATCTGACAGATGAAGAGATAGATGTGAGCAAAAGTTATCTGGTGGTCAAATACAACAATCTCATCATCAAAGGCAATAAAAGTTGGAGAAGTTGAGAAAAATAAAAAGGAAGATAATTGAGAAAGATGAGACAATCTCAAATCTAGAAGCTAAAATCAAGCAGTTACAAGAGGAGATTGAATCTAACAACTAAGTGATTGAATGGATGGATCAGTTTACAACTAAGTCCTATGAATCTGCTGAGAAAAGAAAAATAAGAAAAGAGAAAGCAATGACTGAGCTCAACAATGCACTACAAACTATCTCTGAGCAGATGGATCTGCTGGAAGCCAAAGATAAGGATATATAAAGGATTAAAGAAGAAAGTGGCTGAACAAGGAGTTAGCCTGCAAAAGCCAATCAAAGAAATTGCTATCTTTTCCATGATCAAATCAAAGGATCGAACAATCAAATATCATAGGAAAAGAAAGTATTTCGGAAAAATTGTAGAAGAAATTACTCACTTGAAGATACCCTAAAGAAAGCAAGAACCATCTCTACTGAGCACACGCCATCAGTGGATCTTTCTACTCTCAAGCCAACTGAACCTGATGAAGAAGAAAGTGATGCTGAATGGATAGATTTAACAAAGGATGAGACTCAAAAGGAGGATGAAGAAGCAAGATCTGATGAAGAGCTATTACCAACTGAAGATATTTTTTAGGAAAGAGCCCAATCCTCAATGTTCATGGATCTGATAAACAATGGGTTCCCATATGACATGGTTGAGAAGATGAACATGGCTGAAATGATTCAAGTGCTAAAGGAATTTGATGCTGCTAGATTAATTCTAACAGTATGCAACTATGAAACATTCTCAAAGTTCAAAGCCATTGAAAAGATAAGAAAAGATTTGGGTCACTGTGTCCCCAAGAATCTGATAAAATATAACATGACTTGTTGGTTGCAAAGTCACAACTATGGGTCTCATGAGCTTAAGGGAAGATCAGTGGGAGAACTACGAGCCATGATGGATTATATAATAAAGGTTGAACTAGACATTGGTGTGAGATTTAGAACCGGAGCTCCCAATCCTGCTTACAAACAACAATCAAAACAAACTCATGTTGAGCCAACAGTTGTAGAAAGCAAGGACATGCACAGAGGGAAAGAAAAACTTATCAGGGAGCCAAGGGATGTAATCCCCAACAAAATCTGACCTCTGGGAACTGCTGTAAGAGAAATAACTGAACAAAAATCTTCTCTGATCCAACTTTTTGAGCACATGACCACCCCAAGATCAGCAAAAAAAAAAAAATTGTAGCATGGAAGTTTGATTCTGAATGGGATTGTGTTGTGATAAAGAGAGCATCTAGGATGGTGCAATATTTTCATTAGATGGAGACAATCCTATCACTGCTAGATGTAGACCTGTATTCTTTGCAAAACATCCCTATCATCAAATACCCAATCAGTCAAAGGGGAAGAGACTTTTCTGTGCTGATTGCAAAATTCAGAAATAAGTTTAAAGGTGACGTGTTAAAGGAAGCAAAGAGAGAAGATGCTAAACACAATCAAAGAAGACAGAGGCAGAAAAGGTCTCATTCAAGCTCATCTCACTTAGTTGATGATGAATTTTTAAGAAGAGTTATATATGAAGACAAAACTTTAGCATATGTAAAGAGCATTGAAGAAAATCAATACTCACTCCCTATCATAAAATGGAGATATGTGGAGAAAACAAAAGTGCTTATGCTTCAAAGGAATGATCCTTAGAAGAAAGCTTCTAGCATAAGACTATCTGACCCAATGGAGATCAAACTCCTTCATCCCAGCTACACATCCTATCTCCATGATAAATATTTTCCAATATTGAATGACAAAGTAACTCAAGATGACTTATGCTTATATGTCCATATCATCCATGTGATTGACAAGATGAATGCTAAAGCTGACAAAAGAAGAAGATTTGAAGCAGGCCAACTTATGGAATCTGAGATATCATCAACGACTGAGCTCAGAATGTCAGAACAAGATGAATTGGAAGTGGTGTCAAATAACAGGGTTGTTGCAACACTAACCACTGAAGAGGAAATCCTTGGACTGAATTACAAAACATTAAAGAAAATGAAGAGAATGAAGATCAAGTATTTATATGATGATCAAAAGAATGCAATTGACTACTTCAACATAAGAATTTTGAGAAGAGTTTAAGAAACAAGAGCTCTAAACATATGATTACAAGAATCTAAATCTAAGGGGGAGTATTGTTAGGCCTAGATCTTTTGTATAGGTTTAGATGATGAATCATTTCTTGTAATGAACTTCTGTAATTCTTTATCATTGTATAATGCATGAAATATATGTTAACCCAAATATTATTTGTGTTGATTTTATATGATTGTAGGAAAACATCATACTTGGTTAAGTTGGAAAAATTGACAAAGTACAAGAACAACAGTGGATGAACAATTTTGTTCTTCCGTAGATGTTCTCCGGAGCATATCTAAACAAGTGTACATCCGTAGATCTTCTCCGGAAGCTCAACATCTACTGAAGAACAAGTTCTGAAGTCAAGTTGCTGCTGCTGCGGAAAAGGAAGACCAATTTCCTGCTGAAGACCAAATTCCTACGGAAGACCAAATCGCATGAGCACTCATCAAGTACCAACACATGATCAACAAGTAGCTGCCTGAAGTGATGTCATCAAGTCAACATCTACGAAAGACTATCTTTATGTGAGAGAACTTAGGATGTCATATTAGGAATGTTACAGCTATAACTTATCACAATAGGAAAGTTATAATTTCCATTGTTAAATCCCTCTGCCACTAAAAATTAGGCATGGATTCACACTTTTAGGAGAGTTTGTTAGGTTATTGAGGGAGATCGATATAACTATAAAGAGATATATTCTTAGTATCGAAATCAATCAATCAATCAATCACTCAAGAAAAAATAGCAAAACAACAAGAACATCAAGAACATCATTGGAGATCAAAAGATCACCAGAGCATCATAGCAATTGTAATCGATTGTGTATTAATGAAAAACAATTGAAACAAATCTTTTTTTGTATTATATTATTCTGTTTTCAATTTGTTTATATTTTGTTTGTCGATTTTAATTTCACAAACAATTAAATTAAAAATCAAATATTGATTATTCCGCGATCTTTATTTGTTCAATCAAACTGATAATTCCTGATTCGAGCTTTGGGTTCACATTTAAAGCTTGATAACCTAGTAAAGGATATGAGAATCAGGACATTAGAAAGTCGAATGTAGTTTGTGTTTGATTATGTTTGTATGTTAGAAAACCAAATAAAGGCATCAACTTGTAGGTCTGTTAAGAATGAGGTAGAGATAAGCATTAATATTGTTATATCTAAGAAGGACAAAGAAGCAGATATATGGTAAAGATTGAGAAAGAAGATGATAAAGAGACTGAGGTTGAGGTACACCTTTTGAATCAATGAGTTGTATATCTTGAGTCTAGAATCATCATTCTTGAATGATACATACCAATAAACCTACACCAATGATTCTTCTAAAAATTAAGTAGAAGACCCTAAAAACACTTTATAAATATTTAAATATATGATTTTCGTTATTAGAGAAGCACTAGTATATTTTGAGTTTGAGTTTTATGATTGCTAATAGGCATTATGTAGCAAGGATAGTGATTGAATTCTAAAAGTTTAGTGGTGGTATAAATACAATGAAAGTGTGTATAAGGCCAACCAGGAAAGATTTTAATTTCACACACCTTAGAACCACTTTTAAACATTAACCTTTTTATCTTTTTTACCTTATCCGTTTATGCCAAGGATGATAAATAATCATTTTAATGGATGGTATACTTGTGAATTACTAGTTTCACTTTTCAATTTTTGTTACTTTTTTTACTTAATCAATTTATTGAACTATGGATCAAAATAACCTACCTAAGCATCATATAATATGATATAACAAAGTTAAGGAGGAGGAAAACATAGTGGCAACTATAAAGAGAATTATTTCTCCAAGATAGATGTGAATTCTATTCTACATAGGGATATTACAATAGAGATTTAAAGGCGATTGAAAAGACACAACAAAAGAAAACACACGTTCTAATAACAGCTGATTTAACATCAATCACTTGAATTCAACATCGAGAACTATATATAATTAACAAACACTAGGAAAGCTTACTCAGAGTTATATACAAACTTGTTAATAGAAACATGTTATAAGCATAATTTTTTTCTATGTTATATTGGTTGGATTTAGTTGTTTACACACCTATGGGAAACTTCTGAACATATAATAGCTGCTATAGTCAAAGTTCCTATGAATATGAACAGTCCAATAAAGCTTCGAACATCAAGACTTTGTGGAAGGGCTTGATTAATTTGTGACTCACTAGGAATACGAAATCCAAGATATTTTTTCTTCATATCCATCATTACATCACTTTCAGTGACATTTATGACCGCCCTTGAAAATTTTTGTAATAAAGGAGATCCTCGAGTGAATGCCTGACATTTAACATTTGAAGTTAGAAAATATTTATAGGATGAGCATAGAAGAGACATAGAGAAAGAAACTCACAAATGCGATTCCAGACTCCTGGTTTATCGGCCCTTCATGAAATTAGAGCCATATTTAGCTAGAAAGAGTTCGATGTAAGGGAGCTCATCAAATATAGCATTTACTCTTCCAGTGGACAAAGCATTTTTATATTCTTCAATGCTTTTGAGAGGTACCGGGTTCTTGCCAGAAGAATTGTATTTTTGAATTATAAACTCTTTTAGGAAAGAACCATCTTGGTATCCTACATTATCATAACTTGAAGGTAATCTTGGACGCATTTGATCTAGTGTCAACCATGCAGACAAAGTAGCTGTGAAAATCTGAACTATTATAAAAATCATACTTAACCACATAACAAGCACGACCTTAGTGTTCTTATTAAGTATCTTCCCTGCACAATAATATAGTACAAAGAATAAAATAAGTAAATTGATTCCTTACATTTCCTTCATCACCAGCTTTCTTACTAAATATCATTTGCATATAAACTTTTCAAATAACATTGAGTTCTATCCATGTAAAATTTAGTGGTTACTCAATCAAATATTTACAAGGATATAGTTGCTAATTTATTTTGAAACCCTTTTTTTTATTCATAAAATTTGTTATAAGGTTGATGAAATTAAATATTTTTAAATAAAATAGTCATAAACTATAAAATAATGAAAATGCTAAATCACATAGGATCAGTTAAAAAAATTTAGAATTACTAAAATATTTAAAGTAAACGTTCTTTTAACCAATGAGTTTTTATAAGTTATAAACTAGTGTTAATAGAATCATTAAATATGAAGTTGTATATATCAAAACAAGTAGGTACCTTCATGGAAAAAAAAATGTCGAAATAGGAAACCAAATGACCATTACAAGTTTTTGATGAAGCGGGACTGTAAATTTTGGGTTGCTAACACGGTACTCCAGAATTGCAACCGCAAGTCCAATATAGATATATATACCAAGTATTGTAATCCATAATGTCCATGTAAAAGGTTTTAAAAAAGTCCACAAGGTTTGGTTCCATTCATGTGAAGCACGAACAAGCATATAAACTTCAGAGCTCAAATAGGGGCTTGTGAAATCAACGTGCTGAGTTCGACTAGCACGCACAGTTACGTCACCCGCTACTGCTTCACAAGCCTATAAGAAAATGAGAAAAAAAAAGATAGATGAGTTTAATTATAAGCTTTACTACATTGTATTTTTAGTTTCATCACGGTTATGTTGTTTCTTTTAATCTGAAAGATTTTTGCATAAATTTGTTCTAACTATAGATCCTTAGTTATATTATATAAATAGTTGATTATGTTATCTTCCTTTAATAATATAGCATTATGATGTCATGTCCCAAGATAGCTATACGGTCTTTCATTAGAATTTGTTACCTATTATTTTCAACTATGAATTTAAGAATATAGACAAATAAATTTATCTCAAAATTTTGTCTTGTATTAATTGTTCTTTTAGCCATGAGACCTTACAATGAACTCTTTCCACTCGTTTTAACGCACTTTTAAATTGCATTTTTCTAACAAATACACTTCAAAATACAAACACAAGTTTTCATTAAATCACTATGAATAAGTATAATTTTATAAATTTATGTATCGATAAATATTGTTAGGAAATCATACCTTTCCTTCAATGTGTTTGACAAGTTGATCATATGTACCATTACTTCTTCCTGTGTCATTAATGAAAGGCTTGAAGATAGGCTGAACATTGTAAGGTGACAAATGTAATGCATAGCAGAATAAGGCTATGGAGAATCCACCTTCAACTTTAGATTGTTGGTTAACTTTAACAAACTCGGTAAAACCTATTTTCTTAGGAACCCACACAACTAATGTTTGGCATGGATCGTCTCCTTGCTTTATTATCTTCCATTTTGGCCCTATAATGTCTTTTATTGACAGTAAATATGAAAACCACCAAGAATTAGTATTTACTATTTAATTATGTAAGAAAATTAAAAAAAAATACCTTAAGTTTGTGTTTTGATAGGAATGTTTTTACATGATATATGCTAATTATGTTGAGTAGATTTACAATGATTTTAGGCACTCATTTCTATGGAAATTGATATTGATTAAGTTAATACTTAAGCTAGACGTATATCTAGGAACATGAAAGCTAGAGCATTCACAATGACCACAAAAAAAGCCATGAGTCAGCCTAATGTGGTGTTGGATATATTCATAGTCAGTGATGTGCTTGTCTCTATTTTACTCGATTCAGGTGAAAATAAAAGTTTTATTGCTTCTTCATTCTAGGAATTTCTTAATTGTAATGATAAAGAGATAGATTACATTTTTTGAGTAGAAATTATCATTGGTAAGGAGACCATGATAACAAAGGAAATAGATGCATGTAAGAGAGAATTTGAAGGTCATAGGTTCTTGTTAGGTTACATGTTATAACCTTAGGGTTTAATGTAGTTTTGAGTATGGATTAGTTAACCTTTTATGGGGTTAATATTGTATGTCATGAAAATATGATGAATTTAAAAGCACTTGATAGTTGTCTAGTAGCATTTTATGGTGATTAAGTCTACACAATTCCAAAGATTATTCAATGATAAAGGCTAGTAAAGTTTATAGGGTAGGGTGAGAAGTCTATCAGGCATATGTTAAGGATGCTACAGCTGAAATGTTGCAATTGACTATAGTATACGTGGTGTGTGCTTTCCCTAATGTTCTTCCCTAATGATCTTCCAAGAGTACCACCTAATCGGGAGATAAAGTTTTAGATCGACATGTTTCTTGGATCTCGGCCTGTTGCTAAGGTTTTATAACGCCTGGCTTCATCGATAATAAAACAGGTCATGACCCAAATACAGGACCTCCTTAATAAATTCATCATCAGACCAAGCAGTTATCCATGGGGTGCACTAATGTTATTTATAAGGACAAAAGACAAGAGCATGCATATGCCTTTTGACTACATAGAGCTGTGTAAGCTGACAATATAGAACAAATTCTCATTACCATTTATGGACTAGTTGCAAGTTTCAAGCTGAATCTCTAGGATCAATCTAATGTCAGGTAATCATTAATATAATGCTTAAAGGGTATGATATGCCAAACATAACTTTCGGATGTGATATAGAAATTATGAGTTTCTTGTAATATTGTTTGGTCCTACATACTCTCTGGTAGCATTTATAGACTTGATAAATAGTGTCTCATCGATGCTCAACAGATTAGGGATAGTCTGTATTGATTATAATCTTATCTACTCAAATCACAAGGAAGACGACACTGGTTATATTCGTAAAGTTTTGGAAACCCTGAGGAAAGAGAAGTTATATATAAAGTTCATGAAATCTACATTTTGCCTATGCAAAGTGAAGTTTGTAGGGCATGTGATCAACCGTGATAGGATCATTATTGATCCAGCTAAAGTTGAAGCAGTTATGAAAATTTAGTACCTCAAAATGACATTTAAGATCTGATGTTTTGTTAGTTTGGTGGGTTATTACAAGAGGTTCATCCAAGATTTTTCAAGAATTACTTAGCCATTAACAAACATAACAAGAAGAAAATTTTAAAAGCTAAAAATGGTTAACACAAGCATCGGTATTGACCTTCCAAGAAGGAAAAGAAGACTTGGTAGTCTACTCATATAATTCTTATCAAATGTTGGGGTGCGCACTTATATAATACGGAAAAGTGGTAGCTTATCCTTCTCGTTAGTTGAAAATTCCAGAAGTTAACTACGTTACCTATGATTCAAAGCTAGCAGCTATGGTGTTCACATGAAAGATGTGGAAAACCTATTTGTATTATGCCAAGTGTATGATCTTCACACACCATAAGAGCTGAAAATATTTCTTCAAGCATATATATATCTAAATGAGGGAAAAGTTAGTGTTTAGAGTTAATAAAGGATTATAAACATGATATTAATTATCACCTATGCAAAACTAATGTTAGGTTCAATGCCCTTAAGCCGCAAGGAGAGACACGAACGAGTCAGGGTAAGATCTTAATGTTTAATTATGACATGTGATAGGATATAGTAAATAAATGAGACTTAGATAGAATCCTTAAATCCAAACCAAATCAGCCATGAAGGAATGAAAGGATAGGCCATGGATATTGAAACAAAATACAATGGCTTCGAAACCAGATTCGGGCATAAGTGGATTCCTCACTACGAGAATATGAGAATGAGGATTTTAGAGGAAGCTTACAAGACCGAATACTTAATTCATCTAGTCACTAAAGATGTATTAAGACTAAAAAAAGATGTATTAGGGTATGGGATGATGGTAGAGGTGCCCCTGTAAGTGGGCAAATGTTTGACATGTTTGCAAGTTAAAGCTGAGCATTATAAGCTATATGGTAGGATCCAACCTTTGGGTATCCCTGGATAGAAATGAGAGCATATCATGATGGATTTTATAACAATGTTTCCACATACGACAATAAATCAAGATATAATTTGGTTATAGTAGACCAACTGATGAAGAGTACTCACTTTCTACCAAATTGAGGGATGTACAACTGAGGTACAAAAGGTATAAATCTAAGTTTTGGAAGAAGTTTCATTATACGATGGGAACCACATTACATATTACTATAGCATACCACCTGCATACAGATAGTCAGTTAGAAAGAATTATTCAAACCTTAGAAAGACATGTCTCGAGCATGTATTAATTATTTCGGTAGGAGTTGGGATAGCCATATGTCGTAAGTATAGTTCTCATATAACAACAATTATCATGCGTGTATTGGTATATCGTCTTATGAAATGTTATACAGTAGAAGATGTTAAACCCCTATATGTTCGGGTGAAATTGGATAGAAACATTAAGGAGCATAGAGTTATTAAAGCTATGAATGAAAACCTACAAAGGATTAAAGCTTATACGAAAGCTAACAAAGATAGACGAAAGTCAAACGCAAAATGTAACACCCGAAACCTCGGTCAAAATAAAAAGGAAAGAAAAGTATTTTGAAGAAAATAAAAGAATGCAAAGTTGAAGGGTGCTTAGTGTAAATAGTACCAAAAAGTCAAAATGCACTTTACATGGTTATGGCCGCCCATATCATCTTGCTGTTGCTGTTGTTCGACCGAAAAGAAGAAGAAAGAAAGCTGCAGACCAGCTCTCTCGGTTCCAAGAAGGATACAGAACTGAAATCTTCAAGGTTAGTGGGTTTGTTGATGTTTGGCTCGGTTTCTTTGAGGTTTCAACCTTAGAAACTGATATCTATGTGTTTGTGGTGTTTTAGTGCTTGTTTATGTTTGTTTTAGGTGTTTTGAACTCAAAGTGCGGCCAAGTTAGTAGAGATCTACTTGTCTTTTGCAATAGGTGAGTTCTAGGACCCCGATTCTATGTTTTTAAACTTCTTTGGGGCTGAAAATGCATTTAAAATGTTTTACAACCGTTATGTATGATAACTGTGTATGTATGTGTATGAACTTCTATGTTCTATGAGGTTGTAAGCTTGTTCTATGAGTTTAGCATGATAGATCTATGTTAAGAATGTATGAAAATGAGGTTTTAGAACTGGTTATAGCATAAGTCTCATTTACAGGTCTGATGGTTCATCCGTATTTACACTGTGATAATTGCCTAAGTGTTTTGTTCGCCCGTATTTGCAGTTGTTCACCCGCATTTGCCTTAATTCAACCTAAGTGTTCACCCGCATTTACTTTTGTTCACCCGCATTTGCAGTTGTTCACCCGCGTTTGCCTAAATTCAGCCTAAGTGTCCATCAACCTTTCTTTTTATACATGGGTATTTGCTACGGTGTCTATCAGCATTACTTTTAAGACAGAATAATTACCAAGTGTTCATTCGCATTTGCAAGTTGTTCATCTGCATTTGCAAGTTGTTCATCCGCATTTGCAAGTTGTTCATCCACATTTTCAAGTTGTTCACCCGCATTAGTTTTTGTTCACCCGCATTAGTTTTGTTCACCCGTATTGGTTTTGTTCACCAGCATTAGTTTTGTTCACCCGCATTGGTTTTGTTCACCCGTATTTCTTTAAGACTTAAGGAATTTTCTGGAATTTTGGAAGATCAAAAATTAGGGTTTGACCATGGTTGACTTGATGCTTGTATCTGATTATCTTATGCATGTTGTGGGTTGCCCTTATGTGTCTATTATGATATTAACATGTGACTTTATGTGATTGCCTATGATCATAAAGTATTATTATTAATCAAGTGAAAGATTAATATTAACGAAAAGTGATATTAACGAAAAGTGGAACATAAAGAATGAAAAGACTTGCAAGTAAAAATTTACAGGAGGTGCACGACCATGTTGTCGTTAGCTCAACTGTGTACGGTTTAGCTAACCCAAGGATGTACACAGGGTCAATCTTTAAGATTGAGGGGACCACTGTTGCTGCCCCGGTACTGGAGTCAGCATATGTGCACCACGGATGGAGTCTATTTATAGACTTCAAGGCCCAGTACCAGGTTTATGCGCATTATCTGGGGGGTATAGCACTTTGGTCCATATCGACAGTGAAAGATAATAATAAATAAGCAAGAAAGAGAATTGTGATGATGTAAATGGATATGATTTGTATGTATGATGTGCGATTACATCCGAAAGAAAGATAAGATATTTTTTTAAGAAGTATTTTGTATACAAATCTATCAAAATATTTTTATGATTTTAAAACTAGAACTTACTCAGCAAAGCTGACTTTTATGCATTTTCAGTTGGCAGGTAATTTGCTGAGGATGGCACTCGGGGAGGCTACTCGTCGGGATTTGGCTGACATCCATTCAAGAAGATAACAGCATTGTTTAGTAATACAACTAATGATCTTTTGTAAGCGTTATCAAACATGTATTGCTTAGCAATAGCATTTATAAAGTTAATGAATGGCTTTTAAAGTTTAAACTCCGCTGCATTGTAATAATAAATTATGAAATGTTTTATAAATTGTGCTATGATTGTCCAACTGTGAGGTCTCCGGGAATGGGGCCTTACACAAAAACACGACATAGACAAGCAGAATTTAATCCTATGGATAAAGTGATGTTAAATGTTTCACCTTGAAAATGAATCATTAGATTTAAAAAGATGGGAAGCTTGAGTCTTTGGTCATCATATCATGATGACAGACTAAATTATGTCGAAGAGCCCATAGTTGTTATTGACTAGAAAAAGAAACGATCAAGGAACAAGGTGATACGACAATTTAAAGTGTAATGAAGACATAGAAAAGGCTCGGAAATCACTTGGGAGTCTGAGGAAGATATGACAGAAATATCCAGGATTGCTTGACGAATAACAACATTCGAGGATGAAAGCTAAATAAGGGGGATAGAATTGTAACATCCTAGTTAATAGAATAAAAACTAAGTCAATAGAAAACAATGAGGGACTCTATTAATAAAAGTAGAAGAAGTAAAGACTACAAGCTTGGAAGTTATACCCTAAAGCTCCTATAAAAGGAAAGAACCACCCATGACCCTTCGTTCTTATGATAAAAGGTTTACGAGAAGGTAGAGGGAGAGCTTTGGTTTTAGAGAGAGAAAGAATGGAGAGAAAAATGTCTGAATTTTTGAATGCTTTTGCATAGATATATGTTGGATTTATGTATACAGATTATTATGAGTTGAATAAGATGAAAAAGTTGATACTTTTTTGTGTGTATGACATAGATCTCAGTTATTACCCTCAGCTCTAGGTTTTGTGCCTGAGATTGATTATAAATGTGAGTTGTAAATCCCTATTTTCATATGATTTACGTTGCTTTTGGGTTAGTACGCACACCATGATAGTATTGTTAAAGTTTAAAGGGATTTCCATATAAGAGTTCATATTTTTGTGGGTATTAATGTGGTCTGCATGGATGAGCGTTAAGTTTTAGTATGAACCCTAAAATACAGTAAGCTTGACCAAAAGGTGTTATTGAATGTAAAGAATAAGTGTGTGTAGATTTGGATGGTCTGTACTCACCCATATCTGATTACCTAATCCCATGTAAGATAGTGAAAAATGATACTTCACCGAATGTGAACTTGGATATAGTGCTAAGTGTATAGTTCATCTGCATGTGCCATTGTTCACCAATGGTGAAATTTGGTCACTTGTATATGATAGTTATCGAATGTGATAGTACACTCGCATGTGATCCCTACTTGGATTTATTCGAAGTGTTGACCTGGTACACATGATAGTTCCCTAAGCTTGATTTTATTCCCCCCAAGGGTACAGTATTCACCGAAGGTGACAGTGTTTGTCGAAGGTGGACTAGGTCACCCGCATCTAATAGTACACTCGCATTTGACATCACTTAGATATTATTTTGAGTATTAGTTCAACTGAATGTAGCATAGTTCGCCCGTATGTGACAGCTCACTGAGATCAGGTATCTCATCAAGAGATTAAAAGAATATTTGTTATTGTTCTAGTCTACCTTAATAAGGAGTGTTAAATATCTACGTTAGATGATACAGTTGGAACTATAAATAATATCTGGTCAATAGGTACGATAGCAAGGGGTGTGAATGTGATGAGTGGCTAGTTAGTTATTTTAACCACCACCCTCTTCGCTATTTATAAGCATGTAACTGTATTCAAACATTTATATGTATGTATGAATGAAAGTATGGATCATTTTGTTACTCTATAGCATCAATCTTTCTGCCACAATATTTTTTTATTACCAAAAGTGTGATTTTTCACCAACTTTAACTTTTGACCATCATAAGGAATCAACCAGTCAAAGCATCTTCGAAACAGAGTTATAGTAAGTGTTCATTCTAATGGGGAGGGGGCACTCATGCCATGAACCTTCACCGAACCATGAAACCCACCAATAGTAATATGGCATTCAAACCATGTCATATATACTACACCATACACCCATATTTGAAGGTGGCCGTTCTCATGACACGCCACACCATGCAAAACTAGGCATTGAGAGAGGAGGTTTTGACCCTAACGGTCGAATTTTGGAAGCAAGCCCCGGCAAGAACTCGCCGGAAGATAACGTTGCAAGGCGTGAAACGGCGACTGGCAGCGGTGTTGGGGTATTGGGGTATCACGTCAAGGCACGAGAGGCCTCACGACGTGGGAGCCCCTCCCCTTAGAAATATTTAAATTCAAGTGTTTTAAGTAGGTCTACCATCACGGGTACTTTTGTTGAGTCAGTTATAAAATCCAAGTGTTTGGTTACATGCACATACATGTTCGTTTACTGAGGATGATGTTTACAAGATCTTATTCTATTGGGGCTTACAACAAGCAATAAGGACGTTACATTTGACTTCAATTTTCTAATTTTGGTCGACTAGGATTTTGTTTATATTCTATTATCCTTGTTTCTATTATTATTATTATTATCCTTGTTTTATATCATGAATTTGGTATTTTAAACTTGCGTGATGTTGATTCTAGTATATGAATAGTTGTCCATTGTCTAGTGAGATAAAAAGAATATATTAAAATCAGTTATTCTTACAAAAGCGTGGTTATGGTTGGTATAGCAATAAAAAAAGTATTAGAGTGTATTATGACCTTTTAATAATTTAATATTTTGACAATAAGTATCAGTCAAAGGAACTCACATCTCTTAATAACACGGCACAAGTGCATATTAAATTTTTACTATTATATATTATAAAGAAAAGGTGTGGTTCTTAACAAGGAAAAAGGATACTCAAAGTTGAGTAAAACGAATTCTTGTTTCATCTTTATACTTCGAAAACGGAGAAAAGTGCATATAAACTACTAAACTCCAACAAGAAAAAACTATTAAAATAGCAACCAAAAATAGCCTACCTTTACCACAATTGTCGCAAAGTTATTATATGGTCATACGTTGTCGTGAAAACAGGTTTTTAAAAAATATATATAGTAAACACATTAGGCCCAAATGACCCTATCACCAAGGACCACACGCATGTATTGGCCTCCATTACAAGGTTTGCCTTTTTATTTATCCAAAAGTTCTTGAATTGTTTATAAAGTTAATAAATATTTCCTAATGGTAACTACGTACCTGCACATATATCTACATGTCCAACTTGACCATTTTCATCGATAGATAGTCTCCTATGGCTACGGGATGCGTGTCGCCTGGTAGTACTCGTCTTCACTTTTCTAAATTGAACTCTACCATACGCTTCCCTCCTTAATCTTTTATTCATTGTTAGTTTCGACGACGCTCTCCCAAAATCAACAACACAAAGCATCAAAACGACAAAAATAACGGAAACAATGTATCTTTTGTGTTCCATAATGTTTATTTTTGTGAATCAGCTTCATCAGAACTTAGTTTATATAGAGTGATTGACGCCTTAACATTCATTGACTTGTTCATAAAATCTTGAATAAGAGTAAAAAATAAACTAATTAAGTGATCAAGTTATAACGAAACCCTCTTTCCTAGCAAATTCGATACTCAATTAATTAATATGTTTTATTCTGCTTAACCAACCTTTTCTGTTAAAGAAATATATGCGACTGAGATATACTGGTTTAAATATATTCAACCACGACCCATCTAAACTCTTTTAGCAGTTGTGCATTCTGCCACAACAAATTTCCCTATTACTTATGGTTTTCTTCTTTTTGAAATTTGAAGAGGCGTAAGTATTCCTTAGTAAGGTCATGTTAGAAAGGAATGTGGTGATTTATATTGTAGCGTAAGTCTTAATACCTGTACATGTCTAATTAAATAGAATCGCAAATACTAACCATGTATAGACACTAATCAAGAGCACCCTTGTAATAGTAAACAGGCTGGCTCTAGTTTATAACCAGTGAAACAATGGCTTTAAGCCCTCTTATTTTAAGGGCTCCAAATTTAGAATGCTATTATCACAAATTTATAGCTGAATATATTTTTAATGTGTAATATTTATGATCGTAGAAAAGAAGAGAGAAACTTTTGAAAGAAGATACTGAGAACTATTTCATGCTTATGCTCTATTTTTATTAGTAAATAATGAGTTTGTCAAATACGCTCATAGTTTTTTGTGATGGGAATAAGCCCATAGCTACTTCTCACCGCGTTGCAAATAGATACAGTCGCAACTATGTTCTCAAATAGTTTAGCTATAAAAGAGGTTGCTAAAGTGCTCGATCTCAATTTCTCACTAAAAGTTTGGTTGTAAAATCGATCACATAAAAACTACAATCACAAATCTCTAAGAAATTTTTGAAGGAATTTCAGTTGCAAAATAGATCGCAAGATTATTTCAAGGGCTAAACACAGGAGTCCACCCTTTTGAGCCGTAATACCACCAAGGGCAAGGCAAAACACAGGAGTCCACCTAAAACGATACTCTATAGAAAGGCAGACAAGGTCTTCTAGGGGCACGCATTATCAAGGGGAACATATCCTAATAAGCTAAAGCCTTTACCTCCTCCTTAAATGACGAACAAATTTCAAGCTATATAAAACATAAAAGGAATTTTTTTTTGGTGAAAAATCATAGGATCAACATCGCATCATATCCTATTTTATAGAATATTTGGTAGCCTTAAAATCTTACAATAAAAAGTATTGTTGCCACCATCAAAGAGATTTTCAGTCATAATCATAATATGTGATTGTTATGCAAGGCGTCAAGGGAGAAACCTCAGATGAGACCGTTACACTTAGTAGAAGACGCATGTCCCGTCATGCAAAAGGACCATGGGATTTTAGGAACAACTAACAAAATATATTTTTTGCTTTGTGCTAGCATCTCAAAGGCTGCTCTGTGCTAACAACTCACTGGCTAGCTTTGTGCTAACAACCATAGTAACTAGCTTAGTGCTAGCAGTTCATAAGCCTTGCTTAATTGCTGGACTCACTTAGTAATGCAAACTTTTGTATATATGTCATGTAAATCCAAGCTTGGTTGAATTGATGCTTGGGCATGCAAAGGCACCCGGATCAAAGACTGGCATCTTGTTCTATGACTCTTTTTTATGATTACGGATGTTATTCAATGAATTGTGTTTGATGTAATTGTTTAGCTAAACATGACTTGGTTTTTGACTGGATACTTTTTGTTTCCACTACGTAACTGTTATAAAAAAATTTCGTTTAAGAATGGCGTATGGTTATGTTCAGGAAACCATCTATGAGACCACGGGGGAATTGGGCCTTAAAAGTTCAAAAGGAAATATAATAGAGTTACGATATGACCAGCTACGCAATATAGAACGGAGTGTTGGGTAGTCAAGAAAAGACAAGCACAAAAGACGGAAATAACAGAGATGAGGATGCTCAAGTGGATGTGTGGGTACACTATGTTAGACATGATAACGAATGGGGTTTTTAGACGTAGCTTAAGAGTATCTGGAATAATCGATTAGACAAAAAGCGAGATTAAGATGGTTTGAGCATGTTAGGAGGAGACAAATAACAACACCAGTTAGAATAGTAAAGATACTCGATATAAAGAGGGGAGGACTAGAGGCAAAACCGAACTAACTTGAGAGGAGAAATTTAGTCAAGATTGTTGGAGTTGCACCTCTTCGAGAATATGGAAAAGTAAGATTAAGGTTAAAGACGTCTAGATGATGTCATAGGGGTATCTTATATGGGTCTTATTTTGTAACCACTACATGTTAGTACAAGATTGTCTTTATTTGTGTGTATCTAGCGTTTGTTGAGATTTGCATAGTGTTGCATTAGTAATTCTTGAATATCAGTATTCAATGTATGCCTTTGTTCACTAGTAATAATGATTGCTTGGTACAATTTATTTACTCAGGTATTGTTATTGTATGCTTCTAGTGGTAAACCGTTTAACGTATGGTATGTCTTGTATTGTGTTCGCTTCATATTGAGTGATAGGATCTCACTGTGTGTATTGGAGCTGAGGGTCTCACGGGACCAGTCTCTCTGTCCCGTCGGATAGTAGTAAAATTTTCTTACATCTCTCCCTCCACATACCCCATCTGTAGGCTTTCTATAGATAAAATATACTGAGTATGGTTATGATTATGGTATGGTTTTTTTGTTCCAAAATCAACAAAGTCTTGAAAATCACTATGCTTTCTATAAGATGGGTTTTTAAGGAGATAAATATTTGAATTTTTTGTGTATTCTTAAAATAAGATGGCGGGTTGTTCAACTTATAGGTGCCATCAGACACATTTTATATAAAGCAATTTTATTTTTTAAGATATACGGTTAATTTTTTATACTTATTCTATAACAATAGAATCAAAATAAACAATAGAATCAAAATAATGTGTACTATCTTTATTCGTTAAATTAAAAAGAAAAATAAATTATCATAGATAAATGAGGGTTATAGCATGAAGTCAATACATAAGAAATTTGCGCAATGCGCGCGTTCTGGAATACCACAAGTTGTGTTCAATAAAATAAATTATTTTTGTTGATTTCATAAAATAAACAGAAATATATTTCTTAACATTTATTTTATATAGAATTTGTTTGCGTGGATTGGAAAGATTTCCCATCAAGAACTGTATCCTTGCTAAGGATAATCAGGTTTCTAGATTCCTATAATAAATTCTCATTTTTATCAGCATCATATATTGGTTTGCTAAAATTTTACGAAATTATTAAATTCACTTACATCTTTTGAGTAGTTCTTAATTTGTAACAATAAATTGTCTATAATAAAATGTTAAGATGTTGATTAAACATAAACAAAGGTTTGATACAGTAAAACATAAGTTTCAGTTAACATCAGAATGGTACACACTAACTGTTTGGGAGTTATTAAAAGTCCAGATTCTTGACTTCTAAAAGATCCTGCATCCATCATTCAACAGTTAATAGTAGAAACAATTAAGATGTATTGACGTAAATTGCAAGGAACTTGCAAGATTCATCATGTAATTCAATTCAAGCATAATCCTAACTTTACTTTGACTTGTTATTTACATGCTTATAACAAAGTCAGCTTTACTATGTAATTTAATTGTCTTTCAGTCAAGCTCATATTTATACTATAAAGGTGGACTCTTATTTATAGTCTCACGATGAGTTCTTCACCTATCTCCTCCCAATTGATGGGGTATTTGGTTCGTTATACAATACCTTTAATGCATATAGCAAAACCTAAAAGAGTTAGGTACAAGTAGTTATGCTTAATTCTTAAAGTATCCATTAAGTTTTGCTAAAAGTATACTCTATACTTTATATTTATCTTCTTCTTTTATTGACAAGTATATATATGACCCAATTTCAGATAATATTTGTTATTTTATTCGGGCTCATCTATTTGTTTTCTAACTGGGACTGCACTCCAATTCCCTTAGGAGAAAACTCGTAATTAGAAAAACTCTCTGCCTCAACATTGAGCATTTATGCTCAAAGTAAAACTTAAACTCATGACCCATAAATTTATACTTATCTAATTGTTTTTTGTCATAATTCCCAATGTTTTAAAAATGAAAAATATATTGTTACCATATGATCATTTTTATAAACATTTTGGGGTAACTTTTATTTAAAGCACAAACTGTCAAATCTAATTCAATGTTTCAATTTTTAAGAGTTATAAAATCTAAATTTATACTTATTATATTCAGACTTATTTTTATTAACATTTTTTCCGTCATGACATTTTATTTTTAACAATGTTCTGATGTAAATTTTTTAACGACTTCAATCTTTTAAGTAAACTTCTATATATTATCACGCATGTAGCAACAACGCATGAGTTTGTGACATTCATTTTTCTATCCAAATTTTCAATGTTAACGGTGACTTTCAGGTGTTATCAACGCTCTTTTTAATTTGTGGGTTCACGATAACGTTTCGACAATTGGTTTTTGTCATGATTTTACGACCCTGCCCCAGCGTAGTGTTTCATCTTTATGTATACGGTATCGAGTGTTATAATCAACAACATTTAAGATTTGCTTTAATTATAAAATTTTTGTATTATATTAACATCCCCTCAATACGCGAATTCACCATAATGTTTTGAATGTATATAACAAAAATAGAATTTGTAAGGACCTAGCCTTTATGAATTACAATATCAAGTGAAAAGAAAACTAAAATGATACGATAAATACAAAGATGCGAGAACTACAAGATGCATGATAAAGATCTAATCGCGCGAAAACTTAGAGTTGCCACGGGAGAACATCAAGTTCTCGCGCAAGAACATCTGCATAGTATATATAGATGTTTTTCTTTGTATTTCATTATGTGTGTTCATTTGTAAAAGGGCTCTGAGGGTGACAGAGAATAGAGTTGTGTGATAGGCCACCCGAGGGGAGCACACCTCGGGTGGATCGAGCATAAACGATGTATACTCCTTTGGTATTGTAAACATTTGATTAATAATATTCGATTGAGTTTGTTAAATATTTGTTGATATCATACAAGCACACATCCGTCTTAATTTGATTATCAAGTGAAATAATATGCGGAATCGAATGTGATGAGGACTGTACATTTAGTATCAGAGCAAGGTGTTACTCTTGATACATGGATTTTCATTCCGTAATCATTCGTATTAAGACGTTAAACATGGAGGTTGAAGATCTAAAGGTTTAGATCGAGTTTGGACTGGATTCGAAGGAGAAGAAGGTGAAACCGAGGGTGAACACACTTGTAATCGGCTTTGTTACATCATTACGCTCGGTATCTTCGAATTTTGGTGGAAAACAAAGATTTGAGACCATAGCAGCGATTCAAACTCGTAAAAGACGATTTTGGTCAAAGTTTTCGCGGGAGTAATTGCATCGTGCGATAACTTTGCAAAAATAACCGTATTTTGTGTAAACGTTTTCATGAGAGAACGTTTCATGAGAAAACTTTTCCAAGCGAGGACTTTCATGCGAGAACTTCCATGCGAGAACTTCCATGCGAGAACTTTTCATGAGAGAACTTTTCCATGAGAAAACTTTTCATGAGAGAACTTTTCCACGAGAGAACATGAGAGAACTTTACAATGAGAAAACTTTTCATGAGAGAATTTTTTGATGAGAAAATTTTCACGCAAAATCTTCGCAACAGCAACCATCATTTGCGAAAATTTTCTAATGCAAAAACTTCACTATGTGAAAACTTCGTCATCCATACAAAAACTATGACTGATTTCAATTTTTTCAAAAACTTTGCAAAATTAAAAAACATGATCCAGATGCAAAAATTTGTTAGTATTTGAAGGTTTTTAAATAAGTGTTTTTATCTATATATCTGGAAGATGCTGGATGATTTGAAGTTTGATTCTTAAATAGAGGTTTTTGTGATGTTTGATCAAGTTCAAGATTCTATATCTACAACATTTGTGTAACACCTGAAAATTATGCAAGAGTCAAAGCTTCCCATAATGGGTGTCAAAAGGTGGTAAGGCCTCCCATAACCCTCTCTCTCTCATGCACAATTCGGCTAAAGACTTGGAAAAGAAAACCCCATCCTGTTTGAGGGAGAGAAAGCTCAAGTTCTTCAAAAAGGTGAGATTTCCAGAAGTTTTCTTCTCGATTTTCTGCTGGGTTCGAGCTTATGAACCTATTTTTATGTGTTTCCTGTTGTTGGTTGTTTGTTTCTTCTTGATTTTCTGCTGGGTTCTAGATCCCCTCTTTTACTTGTTTTACTACTTGTTTGGGGCTAATATGCATAGTAACTGATGTTTTATAAATTTTCAATGACTTTTCCATGAAAATATGACCTTCTATGTTTGTGGCATGTTTTGAATGTTTTCTGTGATGATTGGGTCTGGTTGTTGTCTTGTTTAAGTATATAACATGTTAGATCTATGCAAAGTTCAGGTTAGGATGATGTTTGGGACTAGAAAACTTCATAAGTTGTATCGTAGGTACTGGACAAAGTGTCCGCTGTGGATGTTGGTAATTCACTGTGGACACTTGGTTGTAAACAAACTGTCCGCTGTGGATGTTGTTCATCCGCTGTGGACATTATGTGTCCGCTGTGGACACTTAGAAATGTAGAACGTCCGCTGTGGACTTACATGTCCGCTGTGGACACTTAAGAGGTTTTAGGCTGTCTGCTGTGGACTTTATTCATCCACTGTGAATCCCTTAACCATCCGATGTGACACACTTAGTGTTTTACTCATCCGCTGTGGACGTTGGCTGTCCGCTGTAGACGTTGGCTGTCAGCTATGGATACTTAGTACTTTAAGCTATCCGCTGTATAAGCTACTCATGCGCTGTGAACACTTAGGATTTTCTGAAATTTTTGGAATAGAGTTTAAGTGTTAAGAACTTATGTTTAATAGGAGTTTATGCTTGTTCTATGTTTCTAATGTTTTATTTACCTTCTTATGGGCTCCTTGCTATGAATAATTATTACTGTTTTATGATTTATGATTTTAGGGTAATAATATTATAAAAGTATTATTCATAATAAGTGGACATAAAGGAATAAAAGAAGGACAGTGAAACTTAATAAATATTACCCCAGGGCCTTAACAATAGGTGAAAAGCCTTGCAAGCTTTTCCAACGGAGGTTCACGACCCTGATAGTCGTTTACGCAGCTGATGTGTGGTTGTTCAACCCAAGAAAGGCACATCTGGGGTCTAATCCTTGTGATTGACGAATAAACCGATGGGATCCAAGTTCATGAGCAGGCTTCGTGCCTAGCAGTGTGGCTCAACTGTAGGGGTTTAGCTACCACTTATTAATGTGTACCGATAGGGGTTCGACATCTGTTGCCAACCAATAATGTAGGCTCTTGCTTTGTGTGATCCTAGTTAATGAAAGTGAAAGATAATGAAAGAAGGAAAGATAAAGAATCTCTTAATGATGGATTATGTATGATGATGAATGATCACCATGTGAAGTTTACCAAAGTATATTTTCTATATTATTAAACTAGGACTCACTCAGCAATACTAACTTTTTATATGCATATTAGTTGGCAGGTGAGGATGTTGCTGAGGATGGCACGGGGCTAAAGCTACTTGGTGAATAGAGACTGGCATCCATTTATGCAATTATAATATTTTTGTCTTGTAATGCAACTAAATATTCTTTTGTAACTCTAAACAACAATGTATTATTTTGCAAAAGTAATCATTAATGCGAGAAATGGTTTTTGGTTAAATTATTCCGCTGCGATTGTTTTCTTATAATAATGTGATTTAAGGTGTTTTTAATAATGAATGATGCTATAAATGACCAACTGTGGGGTCTCCGGGGACGGGGCCTTACAAGTTGCTATCAGAGCCAAAGTTTAACAGAATTGGAAAAATTATTTTCAAAATCTAAACTTAAACTGAGAATAGGACCGAATGGAAGAATGCCAGCCTAAGTAGCTACATGCCATCAGGTAATTTTTCATAAGTTAACTGGTATTACGTTCGTGTGCTATTTGATTTATGTGCTTAGTAGATTTGAATACTGATGTAGTCAGGATAGAAAATGCTTGGGGATAAAGAGTAAAGTAAGTGGCTAATCACAACTGGCCACTGTAATTAGGGACTTACTATACTTGACATAATCTGAGCTATTACCTTGAATGACCTTGTTAGTGTTTGAATCTTATAGGAGGTAGATCTTATGGCGGGTAGGAAATCTAGGAAGGCAGCCAGAGGCGGTGCTCGTGGCGGGCGTACTACTGGGCCACGTGTCGCCCGAAGTAAGGCTAAGGCTCCCGAGACAATTCATGAGGACAAGGATCTTCATAGCCACCAAGAGGGTAAAGGATCAGCCACCCTCAAGTCTACGATAAAGGAAGCTATTTCTGACGAAGTCTACAACGTCATGCAAAACGTGTTACCTTCAGTGGTGACCGAGGTGTTGAGGGCTGTAAAGGATGGTGAAAAGACCAAGGATGCGGGGGAGAAAGAGAAAGCTGATGAAGAGCCATCTAGTCCCAGGTAGTAATTCATGATGACGATAGTGAGGAGGAGAAGGAGGCCGCTAAGGGTGCACTATGGGGCGTTTCAGAGGTGCAAACCCCTGACCTTTGATGGTAACGACAATGCCACTGCTGCTCACCATTGGGTTCGAGAGATGGAGGCAGTCCTAGACATCAGTGAGTGCCGGGAGGATCAAAAGGTGAAGTTTTCCTCCCATTGTGTCGTTGACTCGGCATTACGCTGGTGGGACAACATTGTCCAAGCCGAGGGGAAAAGTTCTATTGCAAGGATGAGGTGGTCGGATTTGAAGGAACTGGTACTGGAGGATTATTGTCCACATAGGGAGTTGGAAAACATTGAGAAAGAGTTCTTGCATTTGGAGGCTGGAAACATGACTCATCAAGAGTATACCTCTAAGTTCAATGAACTTACAAGACTTGTGCTGGATCTAGTAAGTCCAGAGTCCAAGAAGATTAAGAGGTACATGCAGGGTTTGCCCATGGATATTAGGAGAAACATGATAGCTGCTAGACTGAGCAATTTCAGGTCTGCGGTAGATTTGGCTGGAAGGTTTTATGATGAGAGAGACCCGGTGCCAATTCAAAGGAAGTTTGAGAAGAGTTGGAACAAGAACGGTAATGGGAAGAGGTTCAGGAGTGACAACTATGGGATCGGGGAGAAGAAGATGAGGGTTGACAATCGTCTCCCAGGACAGAGGAAGGGGAATGACCGGAAAGAATGTAGGAAGTATGGGAAGAGTCACCTGGGTGAGTGTAGAGTGGGGACAAACCAGTGTTTTAAGTGTGGAGGCAAAGGTCTCTATGCTAAGGATTGCCGAGTACCGAGATGTTACAAGTGCGGAGAGGTGGGCCATTTGGGCCGGGATTGCAAGAAGGGTGGAGCAGGGGGCTTAGGGACCCAGGCTATAGGAGAAAAAGGGAGAAGTGAGAGCACCAAAGCCAATGCGAGGGCATTCAACATGACCCGGGAAGAAGCCAGAGTGAACCCTGAAGTAGTTTCAGGTATGTTACTGGTAAACCAAGTGTATGCTTCTGTGCTCTTCGATTCGGGTGCTAGTAGGAGCTTTGTATTTGCTGCCTTTTGTCGTGTAGTGCATGGTAAGAGTAAAAAGATAGATGTGCCCTTTCATGTAGAGACAGCGGTAGGAAAGTCTACCAAGGTGACTGATATGATAGACGATTGGCTCATAGAATTGGATGGTCATAAGTTCCCTGCTAGGTTGTACATGATGGCCCTAGGAGGTTTTGATGTGGTGTTAGGAATGGAGTGGTTGGCGACTTAGGAAGCGAATATCGTATGCCGAAAGAAGATGATTCGTTTTATTACGCCTGATGGTAGTATGGTTACGGCTCATGGAGACAAGGAATACACCGCCACGAGTGATATCGATGATCACGGCAGAGAAGTTTATGAGGCGAGGGTGCGGTGCTTACCTGGCTTATGTGAAGGATCTATGAATTAGTTGTCAGACGTGCCAGTTGTATGGGATTCCCCTGATGTGTTTCCCCAAGACCTACCAGGGGTCCCACCCGACAGAGAGATCGAGTTTCGGATTGACTTGATACCAGGAGCGTAACCCGTAGCCAAGGCACCATACCGGTTGGCTCCATCCAAACTCAAGGAGCAGATGACACAACTACAATATCTCTTGGATAAAGGCTTCATTAGACCGAGTATCTCACCATGGGGTGCTCCGGTCCTATTCGAGAAAAAGAAGGACGGTAGTATGAGGATGTGTATCGACTACCGTGAGCTGAACAAGTTGACCCTGAAGAACCGGTATCCGTTACTAAGAATTGATGACTTGTTTGATCAGCTCTAGGGTGCTAGTTAGTTCTCTAGGATAGACCTTCGATCTGGTTATCATAAACTGAAGGTGAAGGAGCAGGATATCCTATGCATTATGGGCACTACGAGTTTCTCGTGATGTCCTTCGGTTTAACAACGCGCCAACTGCCTTTATGGACCTTATGAATCATGTATGCTGACCGATTCTAGACAGATCAATGATTGTATTCATTGATGATATTCTGATCTACTCTAAGAGTGAAGAGGAGCACGCCAGTGATCTCAAGGAGGTACTAGAGACACTTAGGAACAAGTAGCTGTATGTGAAGTTCTCTAAGTGTGCATTTTGGCTACGAGAGGTTCAGTTTCTTGGCCATGTGGTTAACCCCGAAGGGATAATGGTGGATCTAGCAAAAGTTGAAGCTGTAATGCAATGGGAACCCCCAAGGACGCCATTGAAATCCATAGTTTCCTAGGTTTGGCAGGCTACTATAGGAGATTTATCCAAGACTTCTCCAAAATAGCTTCACCGTTGATGAAGTTGACCCGTAAGGATGTGAAGTTCGAACGGGGTTCCAAGCATGAGAGTGCATTTCAAGGGTTGAAGATGAGGTTAAACCAAGCCCTAATTTTGACATTGCCTGAAGGGAGTGAAGACTTGGTGGTATACTCAGATGCCTTGTACTTAGGTTTAGGCTACGTGTTGATGCAACGAGTGAAGGTTATAGCCTATGCATCACTACAATTGAGGATCCATAAGGCTAACTATCCTATTCATGTTTTGGAGTTGGCGGCTATTGTCTTCGCAGTGAAGATTTGGAGACACTACCTGTACGGGACGAAGTGCACCATCTTCACTGAGCACAAAAGCTTGAAGTACTTCTTCGAGCAAAAGGATCTTAACATGAGACAAAGAAGATGGTTAGAGTTGATCAAGGATTATGACTACGAAATCTACTATCATCCAGGCAAGGCGAATGTGGTAGCCGATGCCCTCAGTCGAAAGGAGAAGCCAGAACCGATTCGGGTGAAGGCTTGCCAGCTGGTTGTGACGCCAGATGTTATGGGTAAAATCAGGGAACTCCAAGTTGAGGCACTAAAGGATGATAGGATCAACTCTGAACGAATGAAGGGGCAGGTAATGGAATTAGGGGAGAACACCCTTGGCGTTAGAACCCGTTTTGGGCGAATATGGATTCCTCATTATGGGGAGCTGAGGGGAAGGATCATAGATGAGGCTCACAAAACATGGTATTTCATCCATCCTGGTGCTACAAAAATATATCATGATCTGAAGAAGGATTATTAGTGGCCAGGGAAGAAGCGTGACGTGGTGGAGTACGTGAGTAAGTGCCTGACCTGTTTACAAGTGAAGGCAGAACATCAGAAACCATATGGGAAGATCCAACCCTTGGATATACCCTAATGCAAGTAGGAACACATCACCATGGACTTCATCACAAAGTTTCCTCGCACTGCGAGAGGATGTGATACCATTTGGGTGATCGTAGACCGCCTAACGAAGAGTGCACACTTTTTACTAATTCGAGAGACTTACTCATCAGAAAGGTTGGCGGAGCTGTTCATCAAGAAGATCGTAACTCGTCATGGAGTGCCGGTGTCTATTGTTTCTGATAGGGACACCCGGTTCACGTCCAAGTTCTGGAAGAAATTTCATGATGCGATGGGGATGAGGATACACATTAGCACAACTTATCATTCTCAGACAGACGGTCAATCAGAACAGACCATTCAGACCTTGGAGGATATGCTCCGGGCATGCATTATTGACTTTGATGGAAGTTGGGATGAACACCTACCGTTGGCAGAGTTCTCCTACAACAATAGTTATCATGCTAGTATAGGCATGCCACCATTTAAAATGTTGTATGGGAGAAGATGTAGAACCCCGGTGTGTTGGGGTGACATCGGGCAGAATGAGTTGGGAAGCATCGAGATCATTGAAGCCACGTCAGAGAAGTTGGAAAAGATCAAGGCCTTCATGAATGCAGCAAAGGACCGGAAAAAGTCCTACGCTAATAAAAAAAGGAGGCCAATTGAATTCCAAGTGGGAGATAAGGTGAAGTGGCATACAAGCTGGAACTTCCTGATGAGTTGCATGGAATTCATCCTACGTTCTATGTATCTCAATTACGAAAGTGCTTGGCAAAAGGTAACGTTGTTCCTCTTACGGACATTGAGGTTGATGAAAGGTTGAATTATGTGGAACAACCAGTGGCTATATTGGATCGGAAGGAGAAACGGTTAAGGAATAAAGTGATTGGCCAAGTAAAAGTGCAATGGAAACATCGTAAGGGACCGGAAGCCACTTGGGAATCGGAGGAAGAAATGAGACGGTACTACCCAGATCTCTTTACGGAGTGACAGGTTTCGGGGACGAAACCTATATAAGGGGAGTAGACTTGTAACACCTGAAAATTTTAAAGAAAAGAAAAGTAAAGAAGCAAAAGATAAATAGTCCAAAAGCAAGGGGTTAAAAGTGTGCAAGAGTCAAAGTTTCCCATAATGGGTGTCAAAAGGTGGTAAGGCTGCCCATAACCCTCTCTCCTTATGCACAATTCGGCTAAAGACTTGGAAAAGAAAACCCTATTCGGTTTTAGAGAGAGAAAGCTCAAGTTCTTCGAAAAGGTGAGATTTCCAGAAGTTTTCTTCTCGATTTTCTGTTGGGTTCAAGCTTATGAACCTATTTTTATATGTTTCCTGGTGTTCGTTGTTTGTTTTATGTGTTTAGGTGCTAGTTATACTTGTTAGCTCTAGGGTTTGTGGTGTTTCACTCGAAAGCTGCTAAGTGGTGAGTTCTAGATCCCCTCTTTTACTTGTTTTACTACTTGTTTGGGGCTGATATGCATAGTAACTGATGTTTTATAAATTTTCAGTGACTTTTCCATGAAAATTTGACCTTCTATGTTTGTGGCATGTTTTGAATGTTTCCTGTGATGATTGGGTCCGGTTGTTGTCTTGTTTAAGCATATAACATGCTAGATCTATTCTAAGTTCAGGTTAGGATGATGTTTGGGATAGGAAAACTTCATAAGTTACATCACAAGTACTGGACAAAGTGTCCGCTGTGGATGTTGGTCATCCGCTGTGGACACTTGGTTGTAAACAAAGTGTCCGCTGTGGATGTTGGTCATCCGCTGTGGACCCTGTCCACTGTGGACATTATGTGTCCGCTGTGGACATTATGTGTCCGCTGTGGACACTTCGAAATGTAGAACGTGCGCTGTGGACTTACATGTCCGCTGTAGACACTTAAGAGGTTTTAGGCTGTCCGCTGTGGACTTTATTCATCCTTGTGAATCCCTTAACCATCCGTTGTGACACACTTAGTGTTTTACTGATTCGCTATAGACTTTGGCTGTCCACTGTGGACCTTGGCTGTCCGCTGTGGACCTTGGTTGTCCGCTATAGACTTAGGCTATGCGCTGTGGATACTTAGTACTTTAAGCCATCCGCTGTATATGCTACTCATGCGTTGTGAACACTTAGGATTTTCTGAAATTTTAAGAATAGAGTTTAAGTGTTATGAACTTATGTGTAATGGAAGTTTATGCTTGTTCTTTGTTTCTAATGTTTTATTTACCTTCTTATGGGCTGCTTGCTATGAATATTTATTACTATTTCATTATATGTGATTTTAAGGAAATAATATTATAAAAATATTATTTATAATAAGTGGACATAAAGGAATAAAAGAAGGACAATGAAACTTAACAAATGTTACCCTAGGGCCCTAACAATAGGTGAAAACCCTTGCAAGCTTTTCCAACGGAGGTTCACGACCCTGGTAGTCATTTGCACAACTGAAGTGTGGCTGTTCAGCCCAAGAAAGGCACATCTGGGGTCTAATCCTTGTGATTGACCAATAAACAAATGGGATCCAAGTTCATGAGCGGGCTTCGTGCCTAGCAGTGTGGATCAACTATCGGGGGTTAGCTACCACTTATTAATATGATTTAAGGTGTTTTTAATAATAAATGATGCTATGAATAACCAACTGTGGGGTCTTCGGGGACAGGGCCTTACAATTTGATTCAGGTCGTTCGTGAATTGAAACTTGACAATGTGGGCTTATCTTATCTTACGGATGGGGACAATGATCGAACGTGTTAATTAAGTGAAGAATCAAGATTGTTTGGTATTCTTGCTCTGAAAATATAGGCTTATTACATATTACATAGGGGGAAGAATACTTTAGATGATCTAGTTTGTCATCACAGAATCTTGACATCGGATTGAATAATCGGGTTCTTCGGGAATCCAAAATGGATGTTGGACCTCTCTGTCATATGCCTAATACATGTTAAGTTATAAGTAATCAATATTGATTCAGACATGATATCCTTTATGAAGCTATACATTAAGAGGAGTTTACAACAGAAGGGGAAGACAAAAGTGAAAGATACCCAAGGATCAGATAAATCATGAAGATGAGTGACTGAATTCCAACATAACTTGATATCATAATCCATAGGGGGAAATTGTAAGGACCTAGCCTTTATGGATTACAATATCAAGTGAAAAGCAAAAACTAAAATCATACAAGAAATAAAAGGATCCGAGAACTCCAAGATGAATGATAAAGATCTCATCGCGCGAAAACTAAGAGTTGCTTCTCACGCGAGAACATCTGAATAGTATATATAGATGTTTTTCCTTTGTATTTCATTATGTGTATTCATTTTGTAAAAGGGCTCTGAGGGTGAGAGAGCAGAGAGTTGTGTGAAAGCCCACCCGAGGGGAGCTCACCTTGGGTGGATCGACCTTAAACGATGTATACTCCTTTGGTATTGTAATCATTAGATTAATAATATTTGATTGAGTTTTTTAATGTTCATTGATATCACACAATCACGCTTCCGTCTTAATTTGAATACCATCTGCAACAATATGTGGAATCGATCGTGATGAGGACTATATAGAATTCAAGTTATTTAAGTTGATTTAGGTTTTTAGTGGGCACCTAGGAAAAAAGTAGTATTCTTTAACTTTTTAAAATACATTAATTTGATAAAATATTTGACAAGGTATGTAAAATATTTGAGCTAAAAAGAAAAAAATATACGTTTTAAAGGATAGTATTAGCCACTAGCAAGCCTATTAATTACGCATGTGTAAACTAGGAAAATTGCTATGATTGAGGGGGTGTTTGGTTGAATCTGAATCAGTAAGAGCTGAATCAGTAAGTGGTCTGAATGTTTAAAATACTTTGGATTAGTAAGTGTTGAACCAATAAGCAGCTGTTTGGTTGAATCCTTGACTACCTCTGTAAAATGACTATTTTACATCTCTAAAATATTTTGTGCCAAATGAAATGTATTTGTTTGGTTATATATCTGAATGACTACACGGAATGATAAATAATTATAAAAAATACAAAACATCATAGAAATCGTTCCAAGTACAACATACTAAAATCCATATACAAATCCAAATACAACATACTAAAATCCAAATACAACTTAATCCAAATACAACATACTAAAATCCAAATGTTAATCACTTGAAACTAACTGAGTAACTATCTCATCATGCAAATTATTCATATATTTGTAAGGATTGAACCAAAAGGCTCGGAAATAAAAAAAGAAGATTTTAAAGATCAAGTCGCGCGAGAACTTTGATCCGCACGAGAAGCTAGTTCTCCGACGAGATATTTTTGGTTTTAATATATATATGTTGCTTAGTTCGTTTTGTTAGAAATCCAGAAATACTACAACTTATGTAATTCATTTTCAGAGAGAAAAATATGAGGTTTATATTTACTATTGCTTGTTATTAATTCTTCTTGTTCTAATTATGAATCCTTGTTTGATTTCATTCCACGTTTCATACACAAGATCGATCTACAACGAAATTACGATCTTTACAATTGGTATCAAAGCGATGAGTGCTCTAGATTGATTTGATTAGAACTTGAAGTGTTTTAAAGAGTATTTGATCTACTAAATCGGTGTCTCCATGGAGATCGACTTGATTTGATTGTTATTATGCTAAATTTGGATGTGTTTGAGATCAGAGAAAAGTTAAATGAGCTTATTTGAAGATTTGAAGATCATTTCATGGCTAAAATGTATTTAATTAACTCAATTAGTGATAATTAGGATTAAACTTAAACTAAAATCATTAATTTGAATCTCAATTATCAACTTTTTAACAAATTAGTGATTAGTTTGAAGTGGTAAAGATCAAAATTGCACCGAATTGAATCCGCGAAAACAACTGATCGCACGCGAAAAGTTTAGGATTTGCAAAAGTTTGTTATAAAAATATTTGCTTCGCGCAGGAAATTGAACTTGTCGCAATTCTATTATAGAATTTAAAGCAAAAAAACTTGGAGGTTATCACGCGAGAAGTTCAAGCGATAAATTTATGCGAGAAGTTCAAGATTTCAAGAAATTTTTAGATGTTTGATTTTTATTTTCAAAATGGCAAATTTGAAGAATCTTATTGCAGCTTGAGTCGGGATAATAGGTTTGAATACTAATGTGTGTCAGGATAGTAAATAATTATGACATGGGGTTAATGTAAGTAGTTAATCACACTTGGCCACTATAGTTAAGGACTTACCATACTTATCTTGTTCGGAACAATTACCTTGAATGACTTTGTTAGTGTTTGAATCCTATAGGAAATAGAATATATGGCCTATAAAAATAAAGAAAAGCAACTCGAGTAGGTGCTCATGGTGAACGTACTACTAGCCATGTGTCACTAGGAAGAAAGCTAAGGCTCCCAAGACTATCCATGAGGAGTCGAAAATGTACAACCACCATGTTGGTGAAAGGGTTGCAAAGCTTGAATCACTATGAATGAGGATAAAAGGTGATAAAAGCTTGCACAAATGAGTGCTTAGAAACTCTAGTTTCGGCGACAGTTTCACTGAAACTAGAACTTTTGTTCTGATGACAATTTTGGTAGCACTTTCGCTTGCTTTGGCAATCAAAGAAGGTGAACTTTCTTTCAAAATGGGTACTTTCACTAAGGCAAAGAAACCAGATCGAAAAACCACAAATTATGTAGTTTTGCTGAATCAAGTGGCAGTTTCGTTGGAAGAACTCTAGTTTCACCCAACGTTTCTGAAAAACTTTTTCAGCACTAAATCAACTCAAACTCATCCAAATCTCAATGAATTTGAGATCTGATGATTTCTATAGCTTCCCACACCAAATAGGAACAAGCCTCAATCAATTTCCATATCCAAAACAAGCATATCAGAACATCATTGAATGGAAATATGACTTTAAGCTTGAAAATACACAAAACTCAATCAATCAAAAGCACAATAGCTCTGATACCATATTGTTGGTCCTTGTGATCGATATAACAGTGCAATTGATGAATCAACTTAGAAATCCCACCAAATCAACACAATACTCATAATAACATAATGGATAAGTTTCGAATCTATTCATTAATTACCAAACAAAGGCTCAAAAGTAATGACAAATATGCTTCCAGCCGAACACACAGAGTTGCAACAATAATATTTCAGTATTAGGGTTTTGCAAAAACTTGCTTGCAATGATAGAACATGACAATATATAAGCAGAGTTAGTTTCACTAACAGTTTCGCTAGATAGCAAAATTGTCTTGACCATCAACTAGATTCACCCGGCAGCGAAATACAGTTTCGCCGGGTGACCTAGGACAGCTGACTACTAGCGAAACTGTAGTTTTGCTAGGTCATTGAAACTATACAAATAAAAAATACATGGAAACAAACTAACGTTCAACCTATTACATAAAAGACAAAATAATCCTAACAACTATGCTGAGTCCAACCTATACTAAATCATCAAAGGAACAAGATCCAATCATAATCATGAGGTGCTAGCACCTTTTGAGAATAGCCTCTAGTACAAAGAAAGGCTATTCTCTCTATCCTTTCCTTCTCCATTGCCTCCTCTTTCTTTTTCCTACCTTCCTCCTCTATGGCCAATCTTGCTGCTTCCTACATTTTTTTGTAGCAAGGTTGCCTTCTCTAGCTTTACAAGTTCATCAAGTTTAAGTAGAAAGATATCTTAATTGTCTACTCTCAGGCTGATAAGCAACCTCCATTCTCCTCTGGTTTTTATACTCTTTTAGGCGGTTGCTGCTGCTTTGCTACTTGCAGCCAGCAACTTCCCAGTATCAATTCTTCCTTTCTTTTTCAGCTTCTCCAGTCTTTCTTCCTCTAGAAGTTTTTCAGCAGTGAGTCTCCTCTTCCCCTTAGGATCAGAGGAAGATTCAGCGTTTGGAGACTCTGGCTTAGAGGTTTTAGGTTGGGGAGAGGGGGTTTGAACTTGTGGTACTTGGGAGATGGGAGTTGTAAGGAAGTTCAATTATTCCTTTGGCATCTTGGATTTCTGCTTCAGAAGTAATTGGAACTACAATACCTGTCACTTCTAAGTTGGTTGCTAGGCCACCAGTCTGTATTTCCTCTTCAAAGTTAATCTCAGGTCCAATAGAGACCTTAGGTTGACCAACTTCCTCCTCAGAGGTAGGTGGTGCACTTAGCCTTTGTAGCTCTTTAACTCCAAAATAGGCTATGGCAACATCAGGGGAGGGTTGTTCAAGGGAGTAGCTTATCAGAAATTCGGTTAAGAATTTGTTAAGGTTAATTTGCATTTTGGGTCCACTTGAATGGTAATAGGAGGTGGTTGAGGAAAGATAGTTGCAGGATGTTGCTGTGTGGGATAGAAAGAAGAGATGGCATTAAGGGAAGAAGATGGCAAGGCTGGGTTCCACATGTCTTTGTTTCTTTACATTCTCCCCCTTTTTGGTAGCATCATCTTGAGAAGTAGATAAGCTAGATGAAGAACTTAAAGAAACTTGAATTTGTACATGCCTAACAGACTTCTTAATCTATTTCTCAGCTAGTTGAGGGTTAAGATATTTAATCTCAAGTTGTTGAGTGGCATACCTGTCATCTAAAGTCTTAACCTTTAATTCAAGGTTTTAGACATTAGAAAGCATGTCTCTGATAATGAGTTTCAAACTACCCTCATCTTCTTTTGAAGAATCATTAGGAGGTGAGATAACATACCTAGTATGTGCATCAGCACCACCAGTAGTGGTTTCTTGGCGCCCCGGATACCCTTTCTTAGTGATGTCTCTTTCATAGGCATTAATTGGCAAGGTTGCCGTAGACTCAGTCTCACTGATGTTACCACTGTCCTGAGAGGTTAGTGAAACACTCTCAGTAGTGGTAGCTGAGCCTACATGAGTCACCTCTAGCTCATGTGGGCTGGATATTAAGGTTCCCTAGGGCTCAGTTGATGTTGAGAGTGGTGTGGTAGATCAACATCATGGACTGGATGGAAAATAATGTCCTTATTAGGCTGGGTTCATTGGTCAATAAAGGATAGAGAATGTATATCTAGTGACCCGGGATCTTGGTCAGCACCTAATGGCTCCGCTGCAATAGCAGTTGAGCCAATGATGTGGCTTTCCCTTTTCGGCTACTTTGGGGAGTGTTGAGACTCACCCTGAGGGCTAATGGCTTGGATTTTTGGGCTCATCAGGTTGAGACTGAGGAGACTCAACACTGACATTAAGGTCAATGGTGGAGGATGGTTGGACATCTGGCTAAGTGGGAGCCCTGAGTTCCACTCTAGCCTTTTTGGTTTGAAAAGAGGGGACCTGATCAAGCAGAGTAGATTGATCAGGGGTTTTTTGGGGCGTCTTGTGTAGGTGATCATGATTGGGTGGGAAGAAGTAATTGGCATTGGAGTGGTGGTGTCTGGTGTCGGTTCATCACCTGCTAGGCTTGCAGGGATGTCACCAGGAGCTGTTGGCTCAAGCATACCTGGAAGAAGATTAGTGAATCTTCTAGTGAAGTTGTGAGACACCTTCTTTAGAGTTTTGAAGATGCCAGGCCTTATGTGAGGGACCAGTAGAACATCTGTACATTGTAGTCTGTCCTGGTCTATCTCATAATTGATTATGTGCTGAATGAACTGGGGATACATGTTGAATGGATCCCGGGTGAAATTGCCTCTTAAGTTGTTTAGCATAAATTTTGAGTAGTTGAAGCGCATGCCCTTTACCAACCCATGGACTAAGCAGCCCAAATCATATAGGATTTGATCCCATCCCCCGGACTTCTTGGATAGGCAGTGCAGGACGATATGCAGCCAGAACTTCCAATTATAGGAGAAGTTAAAATTATAGACTGTAGACCTGCTCACATCACTCCCATATCCCATCTGAGTGTAGGTATTCTCCAACTCAGATTTGGGGAATTCAATAGGGGCATCCTCATCAAGAAGCTCCAAATGATCCCTGATGGTTGATTCAGTTATTAAGATCTTCTGCCCGCAGATCCTCGATCTGATGACCCTTTCATCATTAATCATCTCGCTTCGACCATTGGCCTAGAATTTAGCCATATGGTTTGAGTAGATGGTAGGGTTAACAGTGAGGGTAGCGAAGTATGTCGATTATGATAGAAATTCGACAATAGGGGCACAATCGACATCCTTTGAAGAATCAAGGATGGCGACCTGGTTATGTTGAGGATTCAAGGCCATTGTTAAGGGAGTACGGTTTGATTGAAGGAATTTGAGAGTGAGTGAAGAAGATAATGGAAACTTGGGGCTTTTGCAGTGGTAAAGAAAGTAAATAAAGAGAGTCAGAAGTTTTTAAATAAGGGGTAAAAAGCCAAACCAATAAGGTGAAAGGACAATTTAAGATTTTATTTGACAAGGGCGGTAAGATAAACCATTTAAAATATTTCGACGATCATCAATAAAATCTTACTTTTTACAGAGTGGGGCCCAAAGATTTCCGTTACTTAGTAAAAGTTTTCTTCCGAAAGTAAAATTATTTCGATGAAAATACTAGTGTTTCTCAGTTTCGTCTTTCGAAGCCATTTTTACTTCAGAAAGCAAACCATGTCTCAATGACAAGTTTGCTTTCGAGAGTACAGTCTTCTTCTGAGAAAAGAAGTTAGTAAGCTTTGGAAGTAGATTTGATCTATGATCAAATGTTCTTCTGAGGCTAAAAACTCTAATATTTATGTAGAGGAAATTGCCTTCGGAAGATAGATAAAGATATCTTCCGAGGGTAAGTTTCTCTTTGGAAGAATTCATACTTAGAAAAATTTTGAAGAAAACCTTTTTCTAACAGGGCTTAGATTTTATATAGACAACATGGACAAGACACATTTAAAAAGGTTTTTCAAAAGAGAAAGACTAGTCAATGTAAATCATCCGAATAGCTATAATTAAATACTTGAATCTTTGTTCATCAAAGGCTTTAGTGAGCAAATCAGCATGTTGTTCATTTGAATTAACTTTGAATAGGTTGATTAGATTCTTCTCATAAATATCTTGAATAAAATGGTACCTGATGTCAATATGCTTTGTCTTGGAGTGCTTGACTAGATTTTCTATGATAGACATGGCACTCTTATTGTCTATATGGATAGGGGTTACCATGAAGTTGAAACATAATCCAGCATCTGATTCTGAATCCAAAGCAGTTGATCACAGCAGCTTGCAGTAGCAATATACTCAGCTTCAGCAGTAGACGTGGACACACATGATTGCTTCTTGCTTTGCCAGAAGATGATCCTTCCAATAAGAAATTGACATCCTCCTGATGATGATTTCTTGTTGATGTTGCCGCCACCATAATCACTGTCCATATAACCATAAAGGTTAAAATCCCTATTTTTGCGATACCAAAGGCCCAGTTTAGAAGCTCCTTTGAGGTATCTAAGGATTCTCTTGGCAGCAATTAGATGAGACACCTTTGGAGCAGCCTGATATCTTGTACGAATGCAAGTTGTAAAGATGATATCAGGTCTACTTGCGATGAGATACATCAGAGACCCAATAGTTGCCCTATAATGATGCTGATTAGTATCCTCCCCCTCGGAATAAGAAGAATGATTGTGATTTCTGGGTATAGGTGTCTTGGATGACTTATAATCTTTCATCTCAAATCTCTCTAAGATCTCCTTGACATACTTAGATTGACTGATAAAGAACCCTTCTTCCATCTGCTTCACTTGAATTCCAAGAAAGAAATCCATGTTTCCCATAGAACTCATCTCAAACTTCTTTCTCATGATGCCTTCAAAGTCTTTACACATTTAGTCATTTGAGGATCCAAATATGATGTCATCGACATAGACTTGAACAAGCAACATGTCTTTCCTTGACTTTTTTATGAATGATGTCTTGTATACGGTGCCTCTGGTGTAGCCATTCTTCAGAAGAAACTGAGACAGTGTCTCATACCACAGCCTAGGTGCCTGATGCAACCCATAAAGAGCTTTATCCAGTTTGCACACATAGTTGGGGTGTTGTGGGTCTTTAAACCCAGGTGGCTGGCCCACATAGACTTCTCTATCAATATCCCCATACAAAAATGCACAGTTGACATCAAGTTGATAGACTGTGAAGTTCTTGGATGCTGAAAAAGCATGGATGATTCACACAGCCTCAAGCCTTGCAACAGGTGTAAAGACATTAGTGTAATCTATGCCTTCCTCCTGTGTGTATCCATGAATAACAAGTCTTGCTTTGTTCTTGATGATCAAACCTCTATCGTCTCTTTTGTTTCTGAACACCCACTTAGTGCTAATGGGGCCTTTGCTAGGTGGTAATGGACACAAGTTCCATACCTTTTGCCTCTTGAACTAAAGCAATTTCTCTTGCATTGTTTCATCCTAATTGTTGTCCTTGAGGGCTTCTTCCACCTTCTTGGATTCCATTTGAGAGAAAAAGCATGAGTACATGCAGACATTCCCATTATGGGTCTGACTTCTTTTCTCACACCTTCTGAGACATCCCCAATGATGTTCTCAGCTAGATGTGTGGTGTGTATCCTGAGCCAAGGAATTACATCTAGTTGCATAGATAGATCCAGGTTTGAGCAGTTTTGCTCAGGATTTTGAACACCATGACCAGCTGATGTCTCACATACATTCAATGAGGACTGATTGAATGAATGTATGACACCATCAGTGGTATTTTGCTGTGAAGTAGCATCAACAGTTGCATGTTCCTTCGGCTCACTGTCTTCATGAGCTTGGTGTTGAATGCTGGAGTTGTCAGTTGTTGAGTTATTAGGCTCAATTGGCTGACAACTTGTTGATGCTCCCTTGTTTCATGAGATATTCATGCTTTTAGGACTTTCGATTGAAGGAGCTTGATCTTCAATTCTTCTTAGAGAACTAAGAATAGGTCTGGGTAACTCAAATAGTTGATTCATAGGTTTCACTTTCAGTTCTTGTTCCAGCTAAAACATTCTCACAAGATATATGGTTTAGAATAGTTTGGAAAAAATTCTAAATTGAAGATATGATCAGGACCATTTCCTTTAACACAAGGAGTGTGCTCATTGACAACAATGTTGGATGAGTCCTCAAATTGTTGATTTTTAATATTATACACTCTATGAGCAATAGAGGTTGAGGAATATCCAATAATGATAACATCATCCTACTTTTCAACAAATTTTGCTAAGTTGTCTTTTGTGTTAAATATGGTGCACCTGCTGCCAAAGGACCTAAGAAAGCCAATGAACGGTGGCCTCTTGTTCCATAGCTCATAAGGGGTCTTTCCATAGGGCTCAACAATGAGAACCCTATTCTACACATAACATGCAGTGCTGACTGCCTCTGCCCAGAAAGTTAGAGGCAGCTTTGAATCAGCTAACATAGTTCTTGCAGCCTCAATAAGTGTCTTGTTCCTCCTCTAACAACACCATTTTGTTGAGGAGTTCTAGGAGCATTGTATTGTCTGGCAATCCCTTTTGAGTTACAAAATGAGTCATGAACTTGATTCTTAAACTCAGTTCCTTGATCACTTCTAATGATTTTTACCTTGTGATCCTTCTGCTTTTCAATTTTAAGAATAAAAGATTTTAAAGTTTCAGTAGTTTCATCTTTAGTTCTTAAAAAGAAAACCCATATAAGTCTTGTAAAATCATCAACAATCACAAGACAATATGATTTCCTTCCAATGCTCATTATACTTGTGGGACAAAAAAGATCCATGCGCAATAAGTGCAATGGGGTGGTGATTGAGTTAACCTCTTTAGATTTGTGAGTGACCTTGTGTTGCTTCCTTTTCAGACAAGCAACACAATTGTCTTTACAGAAAAACTCATTTTTAGGCACACCATGTATAAATTATTTTTAACCAGTTTATTCATGGTTTTAAAATTAACATGGCACATTCTTTTATGCCAAAGAGTTAACTCATCACCATTAGCTTTGGAAAGAAAGCATGATACTTCACCCAGTGGGAAAGCATTGTTCATATCCAGCTTGTACATATTCCCTTTCTCGGGAGATCTAAGAAGCACCAATTCCTGAGGAATTGTCATCCTGGGTTTGAGTATAATGCACTAATGTTCTGTGAAAAGCATTTGGTGCTTTTGATCATAGAATTGAGAAACATTTAAGAGATTGTGTTCAAGCTGTTTGACAAAATTTTCTTTGTCAACTTTTAACTTACCATTGGATACACTACCTCTACCAGAAATGTATCATCCGGTTTCACCTCCAAACTAAATAAGAACTCCATCTAAATGTTCAAATAGCTGTAGGAGAGATCAATTCCCTATCATGTGCCTGGAGCATCCACTGTCCAAAATCCATATATTTCCATTCTTTTCATGTGGACGTCCCTGCACATAAGTTGAAAAGATTAGTTACTATTAGAAACCCAAGCCTTGTTGGTCTTGGGCTCTTCCAATATAGATGATATAATTGAACCAAAATGTATGCATGGAGGTTCAATTATGGTTTGTGAAGAAGAGGCTGGGCTTCAGCATCTTTTCTGATCATCCATTCCATCCTCTGGTTGATCAGTCCTGATGAGGCTTGAGCAACATGACTTGCTTCCGAGGCTTCTTTCTTCTCAGAAGAAGTTTTCGCCACCTTTTCTACCGAAGTAGTCTTCTTTTTTGAAGGTTTCGTAGGATTCTATTTGTTTTTTTTTTTTGTTCTTTAACTTGTCTTCCGAAGCTATTTTCCTTCGGAAGAATGAGTTTCTTCCAAAAGTAACTTGTCTTCAGAAACAAGCTTTCCTTTCATTAACACTTGGACCATATGGTAAGGTCCAAATGTGAAACCATCCTTAACTCCTTCTTTTATAACATTGGTTGCATAATGGTGTTTGCTGGATTGTAGTAACAATATTTAGCCATGTGGTTATGCAGAGCACAGATTATGCACTCAATGTTATTCTTGAAGGGGCATGAGGGTTGTTGTTTCTTACAATTCTTTTCTTCTTTAACAACCTTCCTATTCAATTTTTCATCCTTTAGCTAGATAGGAGTGCTGGTACTACACTTTTTTCCTGAATCAAAACTTCCAACCACTTGGAATCTAACTTAGATGAATACACTCTTTTCCCTTGGGTCTATCTTCAACATAGCCTCAGCCACCTTCTTGGTAGTTTTTCTTGCCGCCCTAACTTTTTTCTTTCTGACTTTTGTGGTTAGGAGTTGATCAACAGCTGAGGGGATGAGGTTTTCTACCTTATCCTTCCCTGTGGTGGTCACCATTGTTGCATCATTCTTCTTCTCATTGGGTTAGGGGTCAGCAGTTAGAACCTCTTGCTTATCAGTACCATATCTTGGCTGTCTAACAGACATATAAGACTATGGTGGAGCAGTTTCATTGGTTCCCAACCCGCTTTTGTTTTGATAACACTCCTTTGAGTGGGAGGATGATGCGATGATGGTGTTGAAGTTATGCTCTTGAAAGGCATACTTCTTTGCTCTTGCCTCAGCTATTACTGGCTAGGCTTGAGCCTTAGTAAACTTGGATATTAAATCCTTTATTTGAGCCCTATAGTTGGAATGTTCATGTTTTAAAGAGGACACAGTTTTCTCTAACTCTTCAATTTTGAGTTTGTAGTCAGATTCTGCTCTCTTAAAATTAAATTTTAATATGTTTAAGCATTCAATATCAGATTTAATCTCCATGTTGTAGTCCTGATACAACATAACCTTTGCAATACAGGCTGGAGTACAGAGCTATTTATATACCTTATTGTCTTCAGTTCTAGCCATGAAAGCTTGAGCAGGAGTGTCATCTTGCACCATGAAGCTCCAATCAACTTCTTGAGCAACAGCTACAGTCTGTTGTTCAGTAGGTTTGGCTGTAGCTTTTAGGGTAGCTGGATGTTGCGAGGCTTAAGGTGCTCCAGGATTAGATCTAAGAGCCTTGCATTCCCTTGCAAAGTGACCAAGCGGATTGCAGTTGTAGCACTTGGCCTTTGACTTGTCAAACCTAAATTTGCTTTTGGATGGGTTCTAAGGGAATTTCCTTCCAGTTCTTTTAAATAACTTCTTTGTTCGGTAGGTCAGAAAAGCCATTTGCTAGACAATGTCCATATACTCAACATCATCTGGGCTAAAACACACTAGATCATCAAAGCAGAATTGAAAATCTCCAGAGTGCTCACACCCTGAAACAAGAGCATAACAATCCTGGAAAGGATTTTGTTAAGCCTGTTGAGACTTGGGTGTCTTAAGGAATATGATGTATGGCCTAGAAGAGGATGATGGCTGTTGGGGGTAGTTTAGGTACAACTGGGGCTGGGGAGTTCTTGAACCTTTAGTAACATGTAAAGCATTCCTAATAGGAAGGTTTGAGGTTCTGTTCATCTGATGGCCTTTTTGAGTTTCCATCTCCATACGGTTAAGGATTCCATATAGTTCAGTCATGGTGAGAGTGTTGAGATTCTCAGTTCTTTTGATTGAGACATAGTAGAAAGTCCACTCATGAGGAAGTGCGCTTATGAATTTTCTCACTATGTCTCTCCTCAAGAACCACTCCCATAGACTAAAGAGAGTTGATCATGTCCATGTACCTAAAGTATTGTTGGCTCAAAGTCTCACCAACACTGTATGTGAAGTTCTCAAACTTTTGCTTCAACACATCTTTCTTGGTCTTCTTTGGTAGTCTTGCATTGCTTAAAGCCTACCATTATGGAGTTTGGTATAGCTGTAAGCAACATAGTCATGGCTATGCAGTCAATGTCCATCTTCTTAAAGCCTTCAGCAAAGCAGTCTTCAACAGCTTTCTCAATCATGGCACCATTACCAGCTGGGGATTCCATCTTTGGTTGGTAAGGACCATGAGTGACTGATCTCCACATGCGGTTGTCTTGATACTTTATAAAGCCTTCATTACATTTGCACCAGGTTCTAAAATCATCAGGGGTGATGATAGGAGCCTTGGTCATGGTTCCCATCTCGGACTCAAAATTTTTGGTTAAGAGCCATTTGAGTGAAGTGAGTACGTGTGAAGAAACAAGGGTGATTTGGGATGGTTAGATCTCACAATCAAGAGCCTAAAATGCTCTGATACCAATTACAGGATCGGTGTTGGTTTTACAAGACAAGTTTATCTCACAATCTCACATAACCTCACTCGGTTTGATAAATCAAAAACTCTAACAAAATTCACAAGTAATATAATAAGTTAATGAAAACAAATGAACATAAGAATAGTTTTTCAAGATACTTGGATATATTACTTCTCAACTCAGTATTACAAGACTCTTACAAGCATGGTTACAAAGTTATAATAAGAAACTATATATACTACTATCTACAGCCGGTTATACTTGGATAACCAGCTGGAACCTACAACTAGACAAATACTACATTTCTAGATGTAAAGTATCTAAGATAAAATACTATCCTAGATTAGGTAGTCATGACAGGTCCATGACTTACCTTTTGGTCACCAACTATAAGTGGCAACTATACTAACTAATAATGGGTGAACAGTGGATTAAAGTATGGTCAACTACATGGGTGTGAGAAAGCACAATGCAGTATATCAGAGGTTGTAGTAGATGTTAGACAGACCATACGTATGTCCACTGGTTCATAGATGGTTCTTTCGAAGCTAAATGGCTTCGGAAGAATAAGTTCTTCCGAGGCCATTTATACTTAGGAAGAATCATCTTCTTCCGAGTCTTCTAAAAGTCTTCAGGACTTTATTCTTTGGAAGATTTTGTCTTTAGGATCTTCTAAGTTGTATACTTCGGAAGAAGAACTACTTAGTCTCGAAAGACCAAGTTCTCACTTTGGATGTTCTTCAACCTTGAGCTTTGGAAGATTTTTTACTTGTCTTCGGAAGACCACTTCAATTGTACATCAAAATCTTCTAAGTGTTCTTTTGGTTGCACCAGCCTCATATGATCTAACAACACAGCAGCTGCTAGAGTACAATGTTGTCTTGTCCAATAGTATGATTGATCAGCTGAGTATCCTTTTTATTGCTGATATGCTATCAATAATCACTTCATCACTTTTAGTGTTGATCGACATTGGTTTACCAAATGGTATGTGCTGAGTGGTAGTGGATCAGTACTTGGCATAATTTGGCTGTTGAGAGGCAGTGCTGAATCCTTGAGTTTTCAGCAGCTTCGTCATCTTCGTAGATCAACAACTTTCATGAAATCAACTAAAGTTAGAAAAAGGTCTTATGCTGATAAGAGGTAAGGACTGATTGAACTTCAAGTCGGGGATAGTGTAATGTTGAAGGTATCCCTATGGAAAGGGATCATCCATTTTCAAAAATGGAGTAAATTGAGTCCGAGTATATTGGGTTGTTCATAATTACCTCCAGCGTTGGTGAATTGGTGTATAGATTGGACATCCTGATGAGTTACATGGGATTCATCCACATTCCATGTATCTCACTTACAGAAGTGCCTGTCAAAAGGCAATATTGTTATCCATCTTACCGACATCAAGGTTGTGAAAAGTTCCATTATGTGGAACAACCTAGAGCTATCCTAGATTGAAAGGAGAAACAGTTATGGAATAGCCAAGTTAAGGTGCAACGGAAATATTGTAACAGATCAGAAGCAATAGAAAAAATAAGACGAGACTATCCAGATCTCTTTAAGGAGTAACAAGTTTCGAGGACAAAACCTATATAAGGGGGTGGACTTGTAATGCTTGAAAATATTTAAAAGAAAAGAAAAGGTATAAATATGAAGTTTTAAATAAGTGGAAGGGTCAAAAGTGGGCAAAAACAAACTATGCCCATTTATGGGTATAAAAAAGAGTGACGCACCCCTCCACACACTCCCATGCAGTCAAGATAACCCTATTTTTAGAGAGAGAAAGCTTCCTTGCAGTTCTAGAGAGAGAAAGTCCAAGAAGTTGCAAAGGTATGATTTTCATCGAGCTTTATCATAGATCTAAGCTTCGATTCTAATGTGATTCTATGAGTAAAATCTTAAACTTTAGGCGTGCATGTGTGTATAATCTCAATTTAGCTCCTAGGTTTAGGGTTTTTGTTTAAAAGCTTCTTAAGGTGAGTTCTAGATCCCCTTCTTTCCATGTTTTACACTCTTTTAGGGCCAATATGTATGCTAAAATGATAAAACTTTGATAAACTTAAATTTTCTTTGTTAAAGGTGACATTATTAAGTGAAATATGATATTTTAATGGGATTTATGGTGATGTTTTATGCATGGCATGTATTCGTTATGAACCCTAGTTATATGAGGCTTAGATCTATAATTTTGAGTATGTATGACTTGTTTAGTGTATGAAATCATTAAGGATGAAACTGAATAGAAGGTTTACCTAACCGTATTAGTGTTGCTTACCCATATTTGTTTTATAGATTTCACATTTATCAAGTGTTGGTCACCTGCATTGGGCACTAACATTGGTATCTAAACCGGCAGTAGTCACTTATCGACATTACCCATTCACCCACATTTATTCTAAGTTTAAATTGTCCAAGTGCTTGCTACCCATAGTGGATGCCCATATTGGAGTCATTAACCCTCATTTATGCAAATACTATAAAGAGTAAGTGTTGGTCATCCATATTAGTGGACCGTATTAGGCCTTCATCCGTATTAGAAAAAAGTTGCTGCATAAGACTAAGTACTATTATGCGCATTTAGCTAGTCATCCGCATTAGTCTTTCCACACCTGCATTAATTAGTTCAATATTACCCGCATTAAGTGTTACTTAGAATTTAATCCAGAATTCTAATAGATGATGTGTAAGGACATAATGTTATGATTCTATGGCTATGCTTTGTGTAATAATTAATGCTCCATACTATATGATGATAATGTAGGAACCTATGAAGTATTACTTATGGCATAGTGGTATATTAATGAATGAAAAAATGACAGTGAAATGAAAGAGACCCTTATTCACATATGGGGTTTAATCCTTGTGATTTACCATGGAATGAAAGGGACCCTAAATCATGAGTAGGCTTTGTGCCCACTAGTATAGGTCAACTATCAAGGGTTAGCTCCCATGATAAGCGTGTACTGATAGGGGTTGATATTTGTTGTCAACCATATGTTTTAGGCTCTTGCTTTGTGAAAACCTAGTTTATGAAAGAGGAAAATATTGAAAGAAAGAAAGGCAACGAACATGATATGAAATGCTATAACATTAAGTTGACTGTTTTCTATTATGAATATGTGTTCATTAAAAATGAGTTTTAAAAGTATATTTTCTATATTATTCTAAAACTAGAACTCACTCAGCAACACTGACTTTGTATGCATATCAGTTGGCAGGTAATAATGGTTGCCAAGGATGACACGAAAGGTGAAGCTACTTGGCAATGGGAGATAGTCATCCACATATTTTAATCAAATATGTTATTTAGGAACAAATGTTTATCCTACCTAAGAACAAACGTTTATCTTTAAAATAAATCATGTAATATGATGAATGTTTTAAAGTTTTTCGTTGCTATGATTTAAATAAAAAATTATTCTTTTTTGTTTTAGGCTGTGATGGACCAACGTGAGGCTTCCCGGGAACAGTGCCTTACACTATAGACACATGGGCCAAGCCATGGAAACATGGGCCAAGCTAGGGAAACATAGGCCAAGCCTTGGAAATGTGGGCCAAGCCAGTGAAACTTGGGCCAAGCCAGAGAAACAAAGGCCAAGCCAGCAAAGCATTAGCCAAGCCAGAGAAATGTTGGCCAAGCTAGAAAGATATGTGCCAAGCCAATGTTTATGGAATATACCAGTTAACATTAGTGACATATTGTAAGAGTTGCCTTAAAGACTGATGCAAAGCAAAGTTCTCTCAGCATGCATTCTGAAGTACAAAGGAAGTTACTTTAGAAGATTTGACAAAGCACAAAGAAATTCACTAAGTGTCAAATCTTTCGAACCCAAAGACCAATTCTTCCAAAGCCAAAGATGATGTCTTCTAAAACTTGAAGACAAAGTCTTCCGAAGTCAAGAGACTGATTTCTTCCAAAGACAGAAAAGACATGCTTTCTCTAACATGCTTTTGACAAAAGCTAAACCACTTTCCGCTGCCATCTCTGATGACTCACTAACTTATACAAGTTGGTCATATCTTCATACTTTTTTCAACTGTAGATTAAGGTATATGAGTCTGTAACTTTCTACTCTTGTCCTTTTATCTTTTCTGTAATAGATTAGGATGTGAGCTATGGCATGTTACAGTCACTTGTCAAAAAGCAATCTGTCTTTTGACTTTACATTGATCTTGTTGTCTAGATTAATGTTCTAGTAGGCCTTCAAAGTATGGCTGGCTTTAGGATGTAGTATAAAGTATCACCAGGACTAAGTCTTGGAAAAATTATTAAACACTTGAGAGCAATATACATCATTCTTGAAAATCATTAGTTGTGTTTTGCTTGTGTTCTTTACTCTTGTTCTTTGCTTCATTTGCAAGTTCTCTATTTGATCTATTAGGTGTTTGATCTCTCCAACCTTATGAAACTATTGCATCACCCTTAACCGGTCATTAAGACTGACATGGAAACCGGTACCATGACAAAATCTCCACTGATCAATCCTGATGACTTTGATACTTGGTTCTACAGAATGGAAGGCTTTATCAAGTCTCAAGACAGCTGGGTGTGGAGATCTGTTGTCTTAGGACCTCACACCCCAAGCATCACTTCAGCAACTGCTGGTGGTGGAATGATTCCAAAGAAAGTGGTTGACTATTCTAAGGAAGATTGGAAGAAGATTGATATAGATCAGAAGGCCATGACCCTTCTACAAAATTCACTTCCTAGCTCTATCTATAGAGGCTTCAAGAAGTACATAACTACAAAAACAGCTCTAGGATGCACTAATGCTTATGTATGAAGGGTCTAAGGAGGCCAAGGAAAACAACAAGGATCCCATGTAGCAACAATTTGAGAATTTCATCAACAAATCAGGTGAAACTATGACTCAACATTACCTTAGGTATGACTCAACATTACCAAGTTAACTTAAAGCTAGGCTGAGCTTGTGATCAGCAATGCTAGGGCAAATAAGTGTTTTCTTCTAGAGGAAACCTTCAAGAACATCATATCCTCATCCTTGGATGTAAAGATTTAACTAGTCAAGATAAGCTACCCGATGAGATAGTGAAGAATGAACCAGAAGTGAGTGAGAAGGTTCATCCTAAGAAAGGTCGATATACTCTTGGATAGAAGAAAGAATCAATGATGGCCAAGTCACCTAGGAAGAACCTAATCAGGATTGCCAAAGGAAATTTAAAGAAAACCCAAGAGATCAAGCCCATTTTCAATCCCAAGCAAAACCAAGTCATTATCACTGCTGGGTTTAAAGTGGTAAGACTGAAGACTCAACTACGGACTCTAGTTCCAGGATTCCAAGTTTAAGTTCAAACCATCCTGGTCATGATAAGAAGGTTGAACAAATATGAACCACTACTGCACAGCCTGAACCATCTTGCTCAAAAGCAAGCTTCACCTTCAGAAACCTGTTTCATCATCTATAAAGATGAAAAAAGGAAGTGGAAAGAGATCAAGCTCAACCTTCTCCTTAGAAGAAGACCCTCATAAGTATGCATGTTGAATGCATCATATGTGGTGATACTACTCACTTTGCTACAGATTGTATCTACAATCCTAAGAGTACCATCCAAGTGAACCAAAAGAAGACTTCTAAGAGAAAGAAGAAAATAGCTTCGGAAGGAAAATCACTTTCCCACGGAAGCTCCAGGGTGAACAAGAAGAAGATAGGTGAAAAACTATCTTCGGAAGTAAATTTGGTCTTGGAAGAAAGGAATGCTTTCGAAGCACTAAAGTCTGTTGCAGTGGATGCTAAAGCTTCCAAAGGTTCAGTCTCCAAAACTTCTTAAGTCATCAAAACTTTTGATGTTTTGAAGGCCAAGTCTAATTTTCTAAAAGATGGTGTGGAAGATGAAGGAAGGCCAAGTGACTGAAGTTTCTTTATCAATAACAACCAAGGATCCTCAAAGCTTATATATGGGATCAATAACTATTGAACTATCTTTAGTTTATCTTGATGAGCCAAAGACCAGCAAGGCTTGGGTTTCCAAATGTAACTAATCATCTTTTGTTCATGTACAGGAACAACTAAAGACCCAAAGAAATGTATGGATCATTGATAGTGGTTATTCAAGACACATAACAGAGCCAGTTGCTTTTGGAGGTGAATCAAGTGGTTACATCACAGGAAGTGCATGATCACAAATAGTAAGCTCAGTATTAAGAAGGTAAACTTTATCAAACAGCTTGGATATAATCTCTTGAGCATATCTTAATTTTATGACTAGAGACATAACATTTCACTTTACTGGGCATGAGTGCATTGTTCTTAAGCATGGGGTGGTTATTCCTTAAGAACATATCCTGCTCAGAGCCCCTAGGAAAGGGAAAATGTACAAGGCGGATTTGAAGGAACCTCCCCATCAAGAGAAGTTTCTTGCTTTCTATCTAATGCCAATAAGGATGTGTCTTTCCTATGACATAAAAGAATGTGCCATGTAAACTTTATGAACATGAATAAATTAATTAAAGATGATTTGGTAACTAAAATGCCAAATAAAGAGTTTACAAGTGATAACTATTATATTGTATATCTGAAAGGAAAGCAACATAAAATGTCTCATAAGCCGAAGGAAAAGAACACCATCACTACTCCCCTACACTTATTAAATATTGATCTCTTTGGCCCTGCCAGTGTAATGAGTATAGGAAGAACTTCATATTTCCTGGTGATCACAGATAACATCATAAGATATACTTAGGTATTTTTTCTTAAACCTAAGGATGAGACCCCTGAAATCTTGAAGAACCTCATTCTGAAAAGTGAGAATCAATATGATCATAAGGTCAAGATCATAAGATGTGATCAAGGAACTAAAATCAAGAACCAAATCCTTGATACATTTTGTGATGAAAAAGGTATAACAAAACAATATAGTACTCCTAGAACTCCTCAATAAAATGGTGTTGCTGAAAGGAGAAATGGGACACTTATTGAAGCTGCAAGGACCATGCTCTCTGACTCTAAACTGCCCATCACCTTCTAGGTGGAGGCAGTCAACACTACTTGCTATGTGCAAAACATAGTTTTAGTAGTCCAAACTCATAGTAAGACTCTTTATGAACTGTGGCAAAAAAGAGACCTTTCATTGGTTTCCTCGGGTCATTCGGATGTCCATGCACCATCTTGAATACGAAAGATCATATAGCCAAATTTGCTGAGAAATCAGATGATGGACACTTCATTGGATACTCTTCCCAAGCTAAGGTTATAGTGTATACAATCTTAGAACTAGAGTAGTTAAGGAGTCAACCTATATGACCTTCAATGAGCACACTCCCACTTTGAAAGGTTCTAGTCCTGATTGGCTATTTGATGTTGATTTAGTTACCAATTGATGATCAAGTATAGGGTGGTGTTCACCTTGCCGTTTGTTTTGGTTTAGTGATAGTTTATTATAGCTTAGATATTCTTGTAATAGGATCTAGTTTAGATTTGTCTTATTTTGTATTCTGTGGCATGCAAAATTGCATTTAGAACTACAGTTTTACCTGGTAGTTTCACATGCCATAGTGCATACAGTTTCGCAGTATGCAAAACTGTAGGTGAAACTAGAGCCTGTATAAATATGTTTGCTTGCTGCTCATTTTGTAACTCTTCCACTTTAATAATATTATTTATTTGAGTTTATTGATCGATTGGGTATTGCTAGGAGCTTATATTTGTCATCATTGAGCATTATTCTTCTTCATTATTACAAAACCTTTTAAAAATGGGTTATGTTTGATTTGTGTTCATTTTGTATCTTTACTTGGTCCATAAGCAATTAGATATAGTGATATCTTTTGGATTCTTGTGTTAAATCTTCATCAAAAGCACGTTCAAACGATCATCAGGACCAACAATATGATATCAGAGCCTTTGTGCTCTTGATTGTTTGTGTTTTTTGATTAGTTTTGACATATTCATCTTCTCAATCATTTTGTAGCTCTTTTACGTTTGTTATCCATGGAAATAAACTAAAAAAGGTGTGGTGTGAACTTGGGAAACTTGTGGAATCAATAGAATCCAAATTGGTTGTGATTTGAGTGAGTTTTGGTGATTTTTGTGTCATTTTTCGCAAAAAGAGGGTTTTCAGACTCATTTTGAGAAACTACAGTTCTTTGTGCAAAACTATTCTGCGAAACTACAGAAACTTGGTAGTTGTGATTCCTTTGCCAACCTAGAACGAAAATTCATTAGCCTGATCAGTTTTCTTGCGAAACTACTGTCCATTTCCCTTGAACAAAAGTTCAATAGTTTCGTTCGAAACTACTCCCGAAACTACTGCAAAAACTTGCTGTGAAACTACATTCTGTCTGCGAAACAACATCTTACGAAACTACTGTTTCCTGTGCGAAGCTACTGCCTCTCATGCGAAACTACTGGTTTTTGATTTAATCAAATTTCAAAAATGACAAGCCTTACTCTGGCTGATCTTGAGAGTGTGGTTCCAAACAGACCCCCAAAGCTAATCAATGGAGACAACTTTGATGACTGGAAAAGATGTTTGAAAACTTTCTTCCTATATACTTATCACACTCAATGGGAATCATTTATGAAAGGACCTCATGTTTCTATTTCAATAGAAGACAATGTGACTATTCAAATTACAGATGCTACAAAGTATTCAGAGAGAGACATCAAGCTGATTGATCAGGTTCAGAAGGCATTTGGTGCTCTAACCTTGTGCCTGTCAGTAGAGATCTACAAGAGATTTTGTGAATATAAAAGTGCTAAGGCTTTGTATGATACATTGTGTGAATTCTATGATGGTAATGAGGAGTTGGCCAAGGATAAAGCTGCTCCAGTAGAAAAGGAATTCAACTCTTTTGTTGAACACAAGAATGAGAGTCTCACTGATCTGGCTAATTGTTTTCTATCTGTTACAAGCACATTGAAGAAGTATGATGAGAAGCTATCAAACAATGAACAAGTAACAAAGCTGCTAGATTCTTTACCACCTCAATGGAGTTTGTAGGTAAGGATGCTGAGGCAAGAAAGGGGGTTTCTGGATTACAAGCTGATGGACATAATCAACAAGTTAAGTCCTTCGAGTTAGATCTGAAACGAAGAGAATTCAACCAAGTAATGCTTCCATCTCAAACTTACTCACAGAATGCAGCTCTTATATCATCCAGTTCTGATTCATTAATGCACGTGTCAGCTTATAGTGGTATTACTGGAACTTCTAACATGACCACCAGTGGTGGATCTACATCAAAATCACAAAATCTCCCACAGATTCCATCAGAGAGTATGGTTTTATTTGGTCTTTTTGTGCATAGTTATGAGGCTTTGGTGGCTAGTGAACTGAAGGGAAGAGGAATGACAACAGAAGACATGTATAAGGTGGATCCTGATGACCTAGAAGAGGCTGATCTTTAGTGGCAGATGGCTATGATCACTCTAAGGGCAAGAATATTCATGGAGAGAACAGGAAGAAAGAACTTTGGAAACTAGAATACGAAGGTTGGATTTGACAAATCAAAGCTTCGATGCTTCAACTGCAAACAGCTCGGGCATTTCAAAAGAGAATGTCCATCTCCCGTTGTCACTGAACCAGGAACGGGGGTTACCAGGGTCATTCAAATAGATGATAAAGAAGAGAACAAGAAGAAGAAAGAAACAACTCTCCAAACCAACTTCGACTAGAGTGTCGAGTTAGCAGAGACTGAAGAATAAATCAATCATGCCCTGGTAGCTAAAATTGCAGAGGTTGTAACAAGTGAAGTAGATAGAAGGATGGAGAGTGAAGTGAAAGACAACTTGAAAAATGTTTGTGAGAAAGAGGAGAAGGAGAGCAAGGTGAAGGTCAGCATGAAGGATGATTGTGAAAGGGTGCAAAAGTTTGAAGCAGCAAATGCTGTGAGTAAGGAGGAGTTGAAAGGTGAATCATGAGTCTAGAATTGTGTGAAGGCTCTAGCTATTGAGAAGAAGGTGATGGAGATTCCACATGAGGTATACAAGATATGTCTTCATCTACTTGCAAACTTTGTTTGTTTGGAATTTATAAAGTGAACAATATATTAAAAGAAAACGAAGAGGAACTAAAAAGAATAAACGAGGAACTTAAAAAAAATGAAGCAAAATTTTTTGTAAAATTAAATGAAACTTTAAAGGAAAATGATCATTTAAAAAAAATGTTTTTGAGAGAAATGTGGAAATTAATACTTTGACTTAAAGGGTAACTTTGGCTGAATTTGAGACTACGAATCTTAAAACAAAACTTGATAATTGGACAATTTCTTGAATGAAGAAAGAGGAACTGTATAGCAAACAAAGGGGGACAAGAAATAAGATAGGGTTGCGTTGTGGTGAAACCATTTATGTTTACCCACCTCCTAGCACCTTTTGCTATTCTCCAATGCATACACCTCACCCTACAAATGATTTAATTAAAAAGGATACTAATAGCTTGTTTGTAGGTTTAGAAAGGGTGAATCATAAAGAGGTTTGGGAAGATTATGATTGTGGAGGAAGTAGAGGTCTTGGAGTCAAATGGAGTTGATGTTTCAAGTATTATTGAAAATGTTGGTGTTCTTAATAAAGGCCATAAAAATTCTTCAAAAACAAATTGTTTTGATAAATTCATCTCTCTTCCCATACCCACCTTCACTCCTATTCGAATTTCTACACCAAGTTAAACAACATCCTTATATGATAGTAAAATTTTAGAAATAAGAGAATCCATAAATCATGATAGATCATTTGACTTAGAAAACAATTCACAGGAAGTGCACGTCACTTACAGTGATCATGATTCTCTTCTGTCTGAGTATGAGGAAGAGATTATCATGGATCCTATTCCAATTCAAAAAAATAAAAGAAAAAGTTTAAAATCTTATTGTTTCAACTGTTGAAAAGATGATCATATTGTTAAGCATTGCCAAGAGGTTATAAATAGGATTGTAGATAAAAGTCTTTAGGAAATAAGATAAAACATTTTATAGATACTTTCTTTTTTACAAATTCATTCTCTCCTAGAACCAAGCCAATTAAGGTTTAAGGTCCTCATGTCTAAATTATTTTCTCTAATTCATTTTCTATGAACATTCAAGAAGGACTATCAACAGCACTTGGCACGTTGTAAGTGGATGCTCCAGGCACATGACTGGATTTAAGGACCTCCTTACTAATTATCGGAAATGATAGGTCAAGTTGAGGTATCCAATGGTTCTTTAACCTTGGAAAAGGTAAATTTCATGCATGTATTAGCATTCAATCTTCTAAGCCTGTCACAAATTTATGATAAGAATATTCTTGTGCTTTTTAAGTCTAAAGAATGTTTCTTTCTTAAGCCAGAGTTTTCAATTCCAGATGATTTGGTGATTATGCGAGCTCCAAGGAAAAATGACACATATCTGCTTGATATGAACTCCAAAAAATGACACATATCTTCCTCTTTTGAGTCTTTTCTTTGACATAGATGTTTAGGCCATGTGAATTTTAAAAATATTAACAAATTGGTTAAAAACAATCTTGTTAGAGGATTACCTCAAAAGGATTTTTCGGTAGTTGAAAAATGAATGTCTTATGCTAAAAGTAAACAACATAAAAAATCACACAAGCTTAATAGGATCTAGTTTAGATTTGTCTTATTTTGCTTGTTGCTCATTTTGTAACTCTTCGAACTTTAATGATATTACTGATTTGAGTTTATTGATTGATTAGGTATTGCTAGGAGCTTATATTTGTCATCTTTGAGCATTATTCTTCTTCATCATTATAAATTTTTTTGCAAATGGGTTATGTTTGATTTGTGTTCATATTGTATCTTTACTTGGTCCACAAGCTATTAGATATAGTGATATCTTGTGGTTCTTGTGTTAAATCTTCATCAAAAGCACGTTCAAACGATCATCTAGACCAACACTAACTTGTTTAACCAAGCTTATGAAGATGTTTCAGGATCTACGAATAACATATCAACAGGAGATCCTAATCCAAGATTTGAGCCGAGAAGAGAAAATAATAGAATCCATTCAGCTCCAGTGGTAACAAACCCTGCAAGTGGAAATCCTGTCAGCACAACCATAACAATCTCTTCAGCTGATACATCTGAGGTGCCAACCAATTCCAACAATGAGGCACAAAACTCAAATAATGGAGATGATGAAAGTGATCAAGAACTTCATGATGCTGAGAAAAACTCCACTGAAGAGAACAACAATGATGTCACACACTCTTTGGATCATGTTATACTTGATAAGTATGCTGATGTGGTGGGTGATACTCAATCACTAGATCTAAATATCACTAATTTAGATCTGTCAAGTTCAAGTACTCTTAGTTTTTTTACATAAACTTGCTTGCTAACTTAGACTCTTTAGAGTATTATATGTTCCCTAGATATGTCCAACACATTCTCAACTGTGAAATGGGCTCATAGTGGAGGGGAATAGTTTACACTCTTAAATTGGGATAGATGAAGCCCGACATCTTCAAAATCATAAGAGAAACCACTGTTGGTTTCTTAGGGGTAGAAACAACACTTGTCTAATAAATGTTAGACCTCCCTACTCAAGGTGACAACTTGGCAACACCATCCAATGTTGAAGCCACACCTTCTTCATCTTCACAACCCTAACAACCTCAAATCACCATCACCTATCAATGATAATCCAAACGAACCCCTACTCAGTCTATTCAGACTGAGCAGGTTTATACAATTGCCCATACAGAAGGTAGTGGAACCAAGAGCTCCTATTTCCCCTGAGGAGCAAACCACTCCCAGCATTTCATTAATCAGTGCTAAGATTCCTTATGTTCATCCTGATAAGCTCATTACTCAAGCTGCAAGCCTACACTCTGAGTCTTAAACCTCAGGTGAACAACCTTTAAGGGACAATTACCATCCCTAGCCTTTAGACATAAACCAACCAATCCTTGACCTCCAATTTTATGATGATGAGATATAGGATTCAATGAGTACCATGAGTCTCTCTTCTCCTCCCCTGCTTAAGGAAAGATGAGTGCTCCTGGTACCGTCATATCTAGCCCACATCATCCACCCATAATTGAGGTGGATCTTCCTAAACATGTTCAGGAGGTCCAGAGTCAAACAACCAATATTTGGTGGTGAGGGAGATGACTTTGGTTATATTCTGTCATCCCCCCATGATTCTTTTGGTGAAGATGAGGGGAGTCTGCAACAAATGGTGGTGCGAACATTGACAAAAACCTACACCTACTTTGTCTCTAAGGTTAGTCACTTGGAATCTTCGGTGGCTACCTTACAAAGGCATGTCCTTCATCAGCACCTTGAGATCACCAATCTCAAGGGAAAGTTAGCTAAGAGGCCTACTAAGTGTGTTCAACCAGATCCACAACCTCTGGATGTGGTGGACCTAACTTTTAGCTCACCTATGCAAGTGGGTACTGCTGCCAAAAAGGTTGAGAAAGTCTTAACTATAATCACAAAACCTGAGAACACTGCCTAGAGTATGGACATTGAGGTCTCACCATCCTTATTAACAGTTGTCCATACTCAACAACCTCCTCAAGCCCATATAAATATGGATTCCTTAATTCAAAGCTTATTCTAGGGGGGAATACCAAGGGCTATGTCTACCCCATCCTATCCTAGTGACAACCCAATAGTAGGATGGAAGTATGATAATGATAGAAGAGCCCTGGTACACTCTAGATTTTAGGATCAACAAGAAGTGTTTAATTTTCAAACCCTAAGATACTATGAGAGTTTTCCTCTGGTTGACCTGCCACTTGACAACCCAAGTCATAACAAGCAAACTGATAGGTTCGCTGAGAGGATCAAGCTAAGGGTGCTTGAAGAGTTCAAGAGAAGATCTTATCTTTATAGATAGAGGCTAGCAGGGAAAACTATTAGTCAACTAGATATTGAGGCAGACCCTAAGATTAGCTACGAAGGGGAAACCTCAGTTGAAGGCCAGTAGTAGAACATGTGAACCTTAAGATTATAACTACTTCATCACCTAATACCCTTAATGAGACACTAGTTGGTGAAGGTGTCTCACATCCTCTCCCTGGCTAGAGCTTAAGTGTAGCACCAAGTCAAGAAGGCCAAAGCTCTCTTCACCCTTAGTCACACATGCAAGTGATTAACAAAGGGAATAGGATTCTCACCTCCGAGGAGGTTGAGGAGGAGAAGAGGGAGAGGAAGAGGAAGATAAGAGGGGAGATAACAACAGAGACCCCCAGCTTCATGCAAGCTGCAATCAGGGCTACTCCTTGGCTAAATACTCAGGAGGATGAGTTAAAGGCAACCAAATTGAATTATCTGGGGTCTAGAAACTATAACATTGATGAAATAATCTCCCTTCCCTTAGATGAGTTGAATAAGCTGGCTGACACTAAAGTGTCAAAAGATAAGAAGGTTGAGGTTGTATTGACCCTCGAGATTAAAGAAGGAAATAAAAGAAAAGGATTGTATAAAAACCCTATCCTCTCTCCAGTTCAAGAAAGTCTAGAAGTAGAGACTGTGGTAGTTGAACAAGAAACTCAGGTGGGTAGGGAACAAGATAGACAAAAGATAATAACCTATTGAAGTTCCACAGGCCTCTATCAGGCAGCAGCCCTACTCCCTCTATCATATGAGTATATTAAGTTTGAGTACTTCAAGTAGCTAGAACAAGAAGTTCTAGAAGAAAAGAAAGTTGTAAAGAGGAAGATGAGGGAGGAGCCTGCTAAGTCAAGATCCACCATCAGAGCTAATCAGGCGAAGAATGCTGATAGAATGAAGATGATCAGCTTCTTGAAGCTGTATGGGTTTTCTGAAAGAAGACTTGGTCCAATGTCTCTATCCAAAATGAATGAGCACATTAGAGTGATCAAGCAGACAATTATGAAAGATGAGCTGGTAGACATGCATTCTCCACCAAGTCAGGCTGCCCCTAAAGCTAAGGTAAAGGTTGAACCTCAAAAGACAACACAACTTGGGCCTAGGGCTGAATCACAACTAGCTTATCTTCTGACCCACATCAGGGTCCTAAACCTTCTTCTTCAAAACACGTGAAGAGAAAGGACCCAACAAAGAAGAATAAAGAAGGAACATATGGTACTCAAGACTAACCTTCTCAGTTGAAATATAGAAAAAGGAAGAGGATGGCCATCAGAAGGGATAAGAAGATGAAGCAGAAATCCAAGGCATCCACCTCTGCACCTTAGGGTGATCATAACATCCTGACAGTGAACAAGAAGAGGCTGCTAATCCAACTCTACTTCAAGTAGAGCCTCTTGTTTCTGAGAGATCCATCTTGTCCTGGGCTTTCTCTACAAACCTAGACAGATGGTTTGTCATAAGAGATCAAAGGGGTGAAGACATATACTTCTAGCAAAATATGCTTGACCTTCTTCTACATGATCTCTTTGACATGATAAGGTACTTTGAGAGTCTGAGGAATCCGGACCAACTGATAAAGAATGGAATGTTCCTGATTCTGATGAGGACTGTAAAAATAAAGATTAAGACTAAAAGTCATCCTAAAGTTTTTGTAGCATTAGCCTAGGGGGAGTTTGTAAGAGTTACCTTAGAGGTTGATGCAAACCAAGCACAAAGAAATTCACCAAGTGTCAAATCCTCCGAAGCAAAAGACCAATTCTTTTGAAGCTAAAGATGAAGTCTTCCGAAGCTTCAAGACAAAGTCTTCCAAAGCCAAGAGGCTGATTTTTTTTTTCCAAAAACAGAGAAGACTTACTTTCTCTAACATGCTTTTGACAAAAGCTGAACCACAGTTCGCTATTGTCTCTGATGACTTGCCAACTTATACAAGTTGGTGATATCTCCATACTTTTATCAACTGTAGATTAAGGTCTATAAGTCTATAACTTTCTACTCTTGTACTTTTATCTTTTTTGTAATGGATTAGGATGTGAGCTATGACATGTCATAGTCAATAGTCAAAAGACAATCTGTCTTTTGACTTTACATTGATCTTGTTGTCTAGATTAGTGCTCCAGCTGGCCTTCAAAGTATGGCCGACTGTAGGATGTAGCATAAAGTATCTCTTGTACCCGTGCTTAGGACTAAGCCTTGTAACAATTATAAAACACTTGAGAGCAATATACATTATTCATGAAAATCATTACTTGTGTTTTGCTTGTGTTCTTTACTCTTTTTTTTGCTTTATTTGCTGGTTCCCTATTTGATCTATTAAGTGTTTGACCTCACCAAGCTTGTGAAACTATTGCATCTACCTTAACCGGTCCTGTATATATAAATACCAAAACCTTAAGATTTAACTTGAGACAAACCACATAAAAAGGTGAACACCTTTGAACTTTTAGTTAACACATAAAAAGGTGAACACCTTTGAACTTGTTAAAAGCATTAGATAACATGTTCAAATGTTATTCACCCGAATTCAATATATAGCCATGAATGACAAAAATTTGCAGTCACTAAGCTTGTACTAGTTTCGCTATCTCAAACTATAATCAAATTAATCATTCACTCCAGGCGGAGTGTTTAAACTAAAATTTTTTGAAAGGTGAATACTATTAAACTTAAAAGATATACAAAATGTCTTAAAGTTAGAGAGGGGGCCAATCCTCTAGTCTTTAGTTGACATCTTGAGAAGTATTATCTGCAAAACACTCAACCTTGGTGAGAGCGGGTGTTAGCCAGACTAACACTCCTTCGATGCTTAAGTCAGTAATGGTACTAAGAGAATAAATTACTAAAATAAAAATGATAATAAAACTTAAGATAAGAACAAGAATAAAGTTCAAAATATGAATAGGAATAAACACACATACCAGTTTTTGTTATGAAATAAATTTTGGCTTATGTAAAATATGCCTTGAGATGAATAGCATTTCAAGACCTTGGTGAGATATTACCTTTTAGAGTAGTCAGCTAGTATGCTCGCTTACTAACTTCAAAATCAATTAAGTATTGACCTTCCTATTTTTTGTCTAACTTTCCATCACTTGGTTTTGTAGCTTTCTGAAACACTTTCCTTAAAACTAGTCGCCAACATGGAATCTTTTGTCCTTATATTCTTGTTGTTGGATCTCATAATCCTTTATTGATAAGCTACTATCCTCAACTTGGTAGCATCCCTGATTTCATCTACAGTATCCAAATCCTAAGACAAAACCTGATTTCATCTATAGTATCCAAATTCTAAGACAAAACCTGATTATTAACTAACCTGTTTGCAAACTTGATCTTGTTATAGGGATAACCATCTCAGTTGGGTTTACTGCTTTTTTTTTTTTAATACCAAGGAGAATGGTGTTTACCCGTTGCATTTAAAATGTGGACTATAATTTTATTTGAAGATTCCACTTGATCCTTGGTGTCATGCACTTGAGTGGATGTAATCATACACGGATGATCACACAAGAACAATAAACTAGCAAAACTAATCTCTCATGTTGACTAACTTCGTACACGGCCCTTACATTGTATGTATATACTAATACAAAATACTAAAATCCAGTCAATACAACTACTCAGCTCACTATTGTACTCGGGCCATGACCTAAAAGCATTTGATTCATCAGTTTTTTTTATGTGATCTTTGCACTATGGAACCAAAAGGGTTCATACGGCGTACTCCCCTTGCTGCCCTTGCTTCCTATGTTTTTTACGGGAAATAGATTTTTGAGGAAATTAATCACTATGAACCTAGTTTATTTAATAGAAAAAACACATACCTAGTCTATATTAAATAAAAAGGATCTAATATTTCTCATAATGTTTTTTGGTTCTTATTGCATCCTAATAATTTTTGTATGTGTAAATTGAGTTGTTTGGTTGGTAGTCAAAGTAAACAATGTACTGATTGTTTGTGATTATCCATAAGAGCCAACCTTTTGTTGAACATAGAGAGCGAGAGTCGGTTCATCAAAAGTAATATGATGTTCCTATTATATATTAGCCCTATTCTCATTCAAAACTTCAATTTAACTATAGGTAAAGTTTTATATAATATTAAAATTTTCACAAAAAAATAATAAATGTAATCGACCTCTTACATTAAATAGATACGTAACAATGGAAATACATCTTACTAGTTATATTCATCTTTGTGCTATTTAGTTAACCGTGTCAACTGAAATATGTCGAAAGGTAGAACTACGTCCCAATTGATACCGGAAGGATTTTGTTCTTTGCATGCCTAATTGAGCACTCGGACGAGATGATAGCGACTATAGTCAATGCACCTGTGAAAATGAATAATCCAATAAAACTATGAACATCAAGACTTTGGGGAAGAGATTGATTAGGTTGTGGTTCATCGGGAATTCCGAACCCAATATATTTTTTCTTCATTCTCATCATAATATCACTTTCCGTGACATTTACTATTGCCCTTGAAAAATGTTGTACTAACTGAGATCCACGAGCTAATGCCTGTGATATTGAAAATATAAACTTTGTGATTTTTCTTAAAATATAAAACATATCATATCAATAATCAAGTTTCTCAAGTAGTTAGCTAATATCAATTAAATTTCTTTTGTAGCTTTAGTATCACTCAACTTCATTTGACATTCTTTCTTTTGAAGTTCTTTTTATAACTCTTGGTTTTATTTGAAACATTACGTGACCTAAATGGAATAGATATGAATCACACATAATATTTAGCCATAATTTTAATTTAAATTTCCCACCAATTCAAAATTTTAGAACTTGTGTAGTATATATTGAATTTGTTTCCTTCACCGTAACCTTTTACTTAAACATAGATTTAAATTAAACGTAATCACTAAACACTAATGTACTTCACATGTTCCAATTACGTCACTTAGTTATAAATTTCTTAAACATTTATGGAAACAAATTATCAAATAGAAACTTTTAATGAATGTTGAATGATTTTAGAGTAGAAAAATAATTTACTAAGATGTAAGAATAGAGAAACAAGATTATTAACTGGTATGTTAAGTCGCCCATTTATGTAACATATGATCCGAATAAAATAATGATTATTGGTAGTTTGATTTCATGGCCATTTAGACAAGAATGAAAATCCAAGCATGAATTCTACTTTGAGCACATTTACTAATGTCATAATTTGAAGAAATATATAAAGGGTACATTCTAAGTTGGAAAAATGCAGGTGCATAATACACACATAAAAGAGAGGGAAAGAGAGTAGATAAAGAAACTTACAAATGCAAGTCCCGACTCTTGGTTCACAGGTCCAAACTTCATGTAATTAGAGCCATACTTAGCCAAAAAGAGCTCGACGTATGGGAGCTCGTCAAAAACTGCACTTACACTGCCGTTGGACAACGCATTTTTATATTCTTCGATGCTTTTGAGAGGCATGAGATTTTTGCCAGAAAAATTGTACTTCTGAGTTATATAATCATTTAGATAAGAACCAGCTTGGTATCCTACATTTTCAAAACTTGAAGGCAATCTGGGACGCATTTGATTAATTGTTAACCATGAGGACAAAGTAGCCGTGAAAATCTGAACTATTATGAAAATCATACATAGCCACAAGACAAGAACAACTTTGGAGTTCCTGTTAAGTATCTTCCCTGCAAAATGTTGTAGCACGTCAACAAATAATGAAGAAATAATTTCCTTAGTCATCTACTGATGTCAAATTTCAGGCTTGCCCGAAAGAAATATTTATGCTACGAATTAAATTGCCACTCACTATTTCCTAAGATTCATGGTGATTCTTATAATAAGGTTGATATGATATCAACCATTTATTTCTTATAGCTTAAGTTTTATTTTTTGGGGCGGGGCGTAGTGGAAGCAATGTTTCTATGACCTAGGATAAATAAAATGTTTGTTATCGTCAGACCCTCCTAGGAGCAATCAACAATTATTTACTAAACGTGAATTTTACATGGTAAGTTTGTGTGTTTGTTAAAAAACTATAAATATTATTTCTAAAGTATGAATTACTGTCTTGTAGAGACAATGAAAATGTATCCAAGTGTAAGCTTAAAAATAAGTAGGTACCTTCATGAAAAAAGAATGTTGAAATAGGAAACCAAATGATCATTACAACTCTCCGATGAACGGGAACAGTAAATTTTGGATTGCCAACACGGTACTCCAGAATTCCAACTGCAAGTCCAATATAGACGCATGCACCAAGTATCACCATCCATAATCTCAACGTAAACGGTTTTAAGAAAGTCGACAAGGTTTGGTTCCATTCAGGCGTAGCATGAACAATCATATAAATTTCAGAGCTCTGATAGGGAGTTGTGAAATCAATGAATGAAGTTCGACTACTACGAATCGTAACGTCACCAGCTACTACTTCACAAGTCTTCAAGGTAGAGAAATTAAGAGACGTGAGTTTATAAAGTTTTGATACGTCGTATTGTTAGTTTCATTAGGAAAGCATAAAGTAAACTTTGTTTTTGTTATGGGTTTAATATGTCACTTCTAAACGTATATTCAGGGGTCAAGTTTGTAAATATCAAAGTCATAATAAGCATAATAGATTGTACGGGTGTAAACATGTTTAAAGTTTCATACTCAAATTTAAGAGTTAATTTTATCAATCCTTCATTATGTGCTTTAATTTTGCTTATAATTTACCAACACATGATGGGTAATGTTGTTTATAATAACTTACAGTATGACAAATATTTGTTTTAACTATAGGACATTAAGAAACATATCCGAACATACACAATCATTCGTTCAATAGACAATCGTTGCACGAAAGCCAACATGGCCGGGTATTTCATTCCAAATACGCTTCAATCTCTATTATTCAGTGGGTTAGAATTTCCATTTGTCATTTTCAGAATCTAGACAATAAGTTTTATTGTTTTACTTCTCGAGCAATCTACATATCCAATCTATGAATTCAACATTTCATAAGACTAAATTCTTGTGACAACACGAAGAACATATCCGAGTCATTTAACTTTTTAATAGGTATTCATAATTTAAAATTTTTTTACTACTTACATAACATGTATATGTTATGGATATTACATATAGTTACACAAATCTGAATATTTGCTTTGGTTTTATACCATTTATCCACACATGTGTAGTGTGTATTGTGTTCGAAAAGTGTACCTTGTTTTCAATGAGCCTTAGAAGTTGATCATACGTACCGCTACTTTCCCCTTTTTCATTAACGTAAGGCTTGAAGATAGGGTTAATTCTGAAAGGTAAGAAATGTAATGTATAGCAGAATATGGCTATGGAGAATCCACCTTCAATTTCAGATTGTTGGTTGATATATATAAACTCACTAAAGCCTGTTTTTGGCACCCACACCACTAATTCCGGGCATAGAGAATTGACTTTTTGTTGCTTGGGCATCTTCCATTCTCTACCTATGATGTCTTTCATGGGTAATGACATATGAAAATTGCCCGAAATTAACACTCACAAAATAAATCAATAAGTAAACATTCACCAAAATACCTATTAATTATGGGCCAACTTTATTTCTCTAAAAGAAATCAAGTGCTTACAAATAGGAGTAAATATATTTACCTTTATGTAACTTAATATTTTAATTAAAAAGCCAAACTAAACCAAACAGACAAGTCTAATTAAGTCCACATATTAAGTATAAGCTAACTTATATACACTCCATAAACTTAATTTAATTATAAATTTATGATAAAAAGCGCCTAAACCTATTAATTAAACGATAATGATATGTTTAGTATCTTTATAAATATGCACTTTGAGTTCACCTCCTTTTCTGTTTTCTAAAATATTGAAAATACTTAATTTTTTTTATTGTATCCATAGAAAAACATTCCTAACTGTACACATACCTGCACATACATCTACCTCTGCAACGTGATATTTCTCCTCGACCGATAGACTCCTATGCCTGGACATATCTTGCGAGGTTGTTACTCTTGATGAAGTCACAAAATCAACAGCACAAAGAATACTAGCAAAGAAAACAAAGTAAACAATATGTTTACTGTGTTCCATATTGTTGAACTTTTGACCCTTGATTTTTCTGAACTCATCAACCACACAAAGCAATAGTATGTAAAAATATGCTTTGATAGAAAAAGAAACTTAGTTGATATGAGTTGAACAGAATCATCATATGTTAATTTATATATAGGTTGATTTACGTCATAAATTTCATGGACCGGTTCAAAATATCTAGAATTCTTTAAAAATTAGCTTTCAAAGTATAGGGATAATATCAAATTTAACTAACCATTTTCATCAGTTATATATGTGATGGAGATGCACTTTATGTGGAATAGGCCATGACCCGCCAATATTGTTTTGCACCACAACAAATTAGGCAATTAATTGTGGTTTCTTATTTATGAATTAGTAAGTTTTCCATAATATGGTCATGTTAACAAGCCTAAAAAGAGACTATAAATTAATTTATTAGAACAAAAATATACATAAAAAATTCTAATTAATACAATGAACAAATTATGCAATTACTTACTGTTTTCTTCATGATTTCTACATGTTCGTCTCAAGAATGAAAAGAATAATTATAAGTCGAGAAAATAATTTTAACTCTAGAAGAAATATATTCATGATTTGAAGCTTGAGGAAGTATATAATTTCTTCGTACTTTTAACTGTTCACACTGTTGGATTTATGTACACATAATGCTATATCTAACACCAAACAATTCCAGACATCGTCTACGAGTTGAATATGACAGCTTATTGGCATGAAATAACTTATACAAATCTGAAATCTCAAATAATGACAATTAGTACTTATAGAATGTAATAATGAATATAATTATATATGTTTTTAAAATGAGAATGTATTGCCCCATGTAGTGGGGAAGCAATATAATAAATTACGCTTAGGGATGCTTAAAACTATCAAATATACAAACTATTAAATGCTATTAATATCTCCTCTCAACCAAAACGGTGGTGGACCAATGCGTCATCTCGCCCGAAAGAACTCAAACTGAGAAATTTGTAGACTTTTGGAGAAGATATAGCATCAGCTTGGTTGACATAGAGCATGTATAGATTTTCCCGGAAGACACCAGATTTCAAATAAAGTGATAGTTAAGATCAATGTGATTGGCCCTTTTCTGAGAAACTGGATTTTGCATGAGAAAGAAAGCACTTTGATTGTCAGCTGGATTCGCCATAACATGATACTCTGATTCACAACTAAAACGAAGAACCGTCGATTGTTTCATGGCACAACAGGAAACCAGACTCCCACCAAGGTAGATCGAGTAGTCATAAGTGGAAAATCTAGTTTCAATACACTAGCCCAGTCAGCGTCCGAGTAGGCTAGGATAGATATATCTAAAGGTTTAGTAAATGAAAGACCGAAGGCCATAATACCTATGACATACTGAATAATATGTTTCACATGCTGATAGTGATAGTTGTAGGGGCTTGCAAGAACTGACTAACTTGATATACAATATACAAAATGTCAGGACGAGTAATAGTTAACTATAGAAGAGTCTGACGGGAGACCGATAATGAGTGGGATCAATATACGGAAAACCTTGTGTGCTAAAAAATAATTAGCAGCGATTGGAGTGTCAACAGGTTTAGCTTCAAGAAATCCGGCTCAATGTAGAATGTCATGAGCATACTTAGATTGGCATAGAAACAATCCATTTGAAGATCAAATAACTTCAAGGCCAAGGAAATAATTTAGTTCACCAAGATCCTTTATAGCAAATTCCTGATGAAGCCAAGAAATAAATGAAGTAATCACTTGTTCATTGTTTCCAGTAAGAATCAAATCAACAACATATTCCAAAAGGTACATTATGCATAAGTCCTAAAAGAAAATAAACAACGAAGGGTATGTGCGACTGCAAGCAAACCCATTAAGTAGAAGAAAACTGCTTAGATATTGAAATCAAACTCTTAAAACTTGTTTAAGGCTGTACATATCTTTATTGAGGTGACTTACATAATTAGGAAATCTAGGATCAATAAACCCTGGAGATTACTCTATAAACAAATGTTCAATTTGTCATGAAGGAAGACATTATTTACATCAATATGATGTAATTGTTAATAGTTGATGCTAATGAAAGAACAACTCGAATGGAGGATGCCTTAACAACAAGGCTAAACGTGTAAGAATAATATTCTCCTAGTATTTGACTAAAACCTTCGGCACTAGTCTTGCCATGTGGTGTTCTACATATCTATCAGCACGATACTTGATTCGAAAAAGACATTTGGATTATACAATATTGTTGTTGTCGGGAGAGGGAACTAAGGTCCAAGTGAGATTATCACTAAAAGCATCAAGCTTTTTTTAGTATGACATCCAGTCAATGTCAGTGCTTAGATGTGCATTTAGACCACTTTGGGTCACTTGAAGCAAATAAAGCTTGCTATAATGCTTCTGAGTGAGCTAAATTAGCATGATGTTTAGGTCTAAAAATGCCAGCCATAGACTTTAAGGTTATTGGGTGTACGAAGGTTGCGAGTGGTGGAATAGTAGGAGGATCATGGGTTGGAGTTGAAGTTAGTAAAGCATCATTACCTTCGGTAGGCTTAATAGGAGTGGTGATCCCATCATTCACAGGAGACCCACGAGATGAAGCTGACTCAATAGGTGAGGGAGGCCGATTAGAGAAGGCTAGCTATGAGGAAGTTATGATGTTGATGGGCTGCAGAAGCCCATTAGGAGAACGCTCTCCTTAACATCTCCTACATAGTGATGGGGTAGTTGCGGGCGTGGATTGATGAGGCTTTAGAGTTTCCACGAGTTGTATTTCTCGGATAGGGTCATCCAAAATACTTTTTAATGTTAGAAGGGACATACTAATGGTTACATCCCGGCCTGAAAATGTAAATGACTTTTCATCAAATTTTGAATTTATGGTGTTGGAGCAAGGAACCTATAGCCTTTTGTCACACCCCGGTTTTAGGACACCTGAGAGCACGACTGATTGGTACACGTCTATTCATTTGTGTAATTTCAAAGTTTACGCAGCGGAAATTTTTTGATAAAATACATCTTTCAATATTCGTAATTTTATATGTTCAAAAGGATTAGAAATCCTTGTATTTACATTAACATCGTTATAAAATGAAGTTTTAAAAAATCATCTTCTTAAAGTAGCCATTACATGTTTTCAAAATATATATATAGGCACAAGATATAGTGTGTGCCTAGGATCCATCATCTATCCCGGCACCTATTCTTGGCTATACTAAGCATGCTTACCTTAAAAGTTTATAAAACATACGTCAACGTAAAAGCTGGTGAACACATTCAATAGACATGAAAAAAGTTAGGTATGAATATAGACAAACAATTTAATCATAATTCAGACAAATAATAGGGCCTTCCAAATTATTAATATTTATATTGTTTCTGAACCAACCCTGGTATAGGATTTTTCAATTATCTAGGTGTATACATAACTAGTATAAATGTTCAAATATTCAAATTAATGTATCAAATATTTGAGAGTATTAAATATATTTATCTTTTAGTTTTGAGCCAAATAATTAATTAGAACTAAGAAGGTAGTTCTAATGCACTAGCAAAATGTTTTTTGTCACTTCGCTTCTTTGTTTTCAGTTCTTTACATCGTGCAGCACCTCAGGATCAACTAAGATAGATCTAATATGTGGGAGTAGTCTTTTTAAAGATATATTAGACTAGCCATTGCAGTCCACAGTGTAAAGCTATTGCGGTCCATTGTGGATTGGTGTGCTGCCGGGCAGACATATGTCAGAACCTCATCCTGATCCTCTTTAGCCATTACGGCCCGAAACACAATCCTGTTACGGTCTGCAACATGGCAACTTGTTAGAAGTTAATGCTTAGTCAGCAGCCACATGTGACTATCCGAGTTATCCTTATCTTCTTCGTTGCAGCCCGTAACACATTTCCGTTGTGGTCCTCATCGGCCATTGCGGCCCACAACCCTTTTCCGTTACGATTTGCAATATACTTCTTTTTGAGATTGTTGGACCATTATGTTGAGAAGATTATACAGAAAAAAATATAAGCAAGGCTCCTTAGAGCATGTTTATGGAGGGCATAATCTCAAAGATGTGGGTAAACCTGACACCTAATAGCCTTGAAATGGCTATAATATGGTGTGTAGGAAAATATTTCTCAAACGGAGATTTACCACTCAAGACTTTGGTTAGAAGATGATTAATAATATATATTGACGAGGAATAAAATACACCTAATATACTGGTGGAATACCATCATTGAATAACATCACCAATCCTTTTTCAAGCAGATGACATTGTTTCCTCTCAACCACGTCCATTTTATTTTGGATTGTATGGACATGATAATTTATGAAATGTTACATTATTCTCAAGTATATATTTAATCGGATTATTGATAAACTTCGCTCCACCATCACTTTGAAAATCTGTATAGAATTGCGTTTGTACCAAGGTCATAAAATTTGGTAAAAAACTATATAGAACTCTGTTTTCATTCGTAAAGGATACCACTTACTTAATCTAGAATAATCATCCACAAGTATAGCATAATATTGATATCCATCAACAGAGGTGACCGGGGATGAACCCCATATGTCATAATGAATTAAGTCTAATGGTTATAAGGCCCGTCATTTATTAAGATTAAAAGAAATTTAGCTTTAACAACCAGTATACGTCCTATTAAAAGTAACATGTTTCTCCTTTAGCCACATTGCCGAAACTTGAATGCCAATGTTCAAAACGTACAACCCCTTCTCACACTTGACTTAGGCTAGGACCTGCTTCGTCTTTGGTCCTTAATATAAAAATATGATTAGGAGAATAACACATACAAAGCATTATCATTAGTCAAGCAACATATAGAAAGCAAAATTCTTGTAATCTGAAAAACCACCAAAACATTATCTAAGTGAATTTAGATGAGGAACGTGCGTGACCAATATGTGTAATGGGAAGAGTAGAATCATTACCAAATGTGACACGTGCGTGACCAGTAGAATCATTACCAAATGTGACATGTGCATGTCAAGATATTCACATTAGCAACATTGTTAGGAGAGAAAGTCATATGATTAGTAGCCCCAGTGTCCACATATTGTAAAATATAGATAAGGTTAACAATATGATCATACTCATTCCATCAAACATGGAACGTGTGATAATTGGTATGGTAAATACAATCACAAGTCAAATTTATGAAATAGAATGGGTAAATTAGGTGCTTTAAAACAACAATCCATACAAAATTCTAAGTTTTTCCCCCAAACACCTAGTTCTCACATGATCAAATATTCTCGCATATGACTAGCAGTTTTCCCATAGATAGATTTTGATTTTCCGAGCCTCTTGGTTTGACCTCTTGATGTAGACCTAAAAACAAGATAAATAACTGAATCTATTGATTCACAAAGAATACGAGAAACACTTCTTCTAACTATCATTGAAGTATCGATAATCTGGAAATTCACTCACTAATACACACTTGTGATAGGGAGAAAAAAAACTTTCATAAACTTCGAAAACTGATCATCTCCCAAAGTTTACATGAATATAAAATGCAAACCAAAATTCGAATGCACCTAAAAACATAAACAAGGCATAAAAAAGTCCAATAAAAACTAAAAATAACCTAAAAAGTTAAAATACGCATAGAATAAGGCATTTTAAGGCCGGAACGAAGACCCAACTATCATTTTGACTGGTTGTACGCCTAAAATGGATCCTTCTAGCTCAAGTTATAGCCTGTTTTAGTAAGTCTGTTTAGAAGAGCGATCTTGGCCTCCAAATAAAAAATAGCTTGCTCCTTCACACTTGGACCGGTACCACTTCTACAATCTCCCCTAGGCTTAGTGAATTAAACCATCAAAAGTCCACATCAGCATACTTGTAAAAACCTCCATAAGCATACATCCATTTCTATAAAGTTTTGTTAATCATTAAACCAAATTAAGGTACGGCGAATTAGAGGTGTCCAGCGAAAGTAGCAGGGAACGTAGCAGCGAAAGTAGCAGCGAATTAGAGGTGTCCAGTGAAATTACCTTCTGTTGTAAAAATGACAACAAATATCACCATTTCTGATTTGGAGAGTGTAGCACCCAATAGGCCACTGAGGCTTATCAATGGTGACAATTTTGAAGATTGGAAACATTGTTTGAAAGCTTTTTTCTAGTACACAGATCACAACCAGTGGGAATCAATCATAAATGGTCCACATACTCCTACCGTCACTGTTCGACAAGTTACCTCCCCAAACACCGATCCATCCACCATTACATAAAGAGACCTTAAGTTAATCGACTGTGATCAGAAAGCATTCTAGGCTCTAACTCTTTGTTTATCTCAAGACATCTACAACCGTTATGCTGAACACAAGAATGAAAATTCCTTGTATGATTTTTTGTGCGAGTTTTATGATGGTAATGAAGACTTGAAAAAGGACAAGAAAGCCCAAGCTAAAAAGGAGTTTAATTCATTTGTTCGACACAAAAATAAAAGCCTTACTGATCTTACCAACTGATTTCTCTCTGTTTCAAGCAACTTAAAGAAATATGATGAACAGTTGAGTAATCATGAACAAGTTACAAAACTCTTGGACTCTCTTCCACCGCAATGGAGCTTGCGAGTCAGACTGTTGAACCAGGAAAGAAATTTTGCTGATTATAAACTCATGGATGTGATCAACAAACTCATTTGATTTGGACATGAAAATGAGAGAATACAATCAATCAATAGTGCCAGTTACTGTTTATTCATAAAATGCTACATTGATTTCATCTGCTACAAACTCTTCAATGTATGGGGCAGCTTATGGTGGTCTTCTGGATATGGTGTATCAGACAAGTCTGGTAGTGGACCATCAAGTGTTGCTTCTAGCTCAAAGGCATCAGTCACTACTTAAGTTCCTTATGATACAATGGCACTATTTGGAATGTTTATACACAATTATGAAGCTTTTGTTGCGGGGGAGTTGAATGGAAAAGGAATGACCACGGAAGATATGTATCAGGTGGATCCTAATGATTTAGAATAAACTGATATCCATTGGCAGATGGCAATGCTCACGTTGTGTGCAACAAGGTTTATGGAAAGAACTAGAAGGAGAAACTTTGGCAATCAGAATCAAAACTCAAAACTTGGGTTTGATAAGTCAAAATTAAGATGTTTCAACTACAAACAATTAGGTCACTTCAAAATAGAATGTCCATCTCTAATCATCACTGAACCGGGAACTTCAGGGAACTTCAAAAGTCATCCTGATCATCGACAAAGAAGAAGCCAAGCCAAAAAAGGAAACAACACTAATCACAAACTTTGATTGGAGTGCTGAAATCAAAGAAACTGAAGAAAGAGATCCATCATGCTCTGGTGGCTGAGGTGGTTGATAGTGATGTGGATTCAGTTGAAGATTTGATCCTTTCAAGGAATTCAGGTGTCAAATTCAAGATGAAGCAGTTTGTGAAGATGGGGTGCAACAGGTTCAAGCTCATGAGGAAAGGGTTGTTGAGGTTCGTGAGGAAAAGGGTTGTTGTGAAGCTGTTAAATTAAAGGTGACAGTTTATGAAGCTTCTGAATTCGGGAAACAACAAGAAGTCAAAGCAAGTGAAGTGAAGCTGGTGGTTTGTGATCAAGGAGAGAAAGAGGTAAGTGAAGTTGAGGAAGCAAAGAAGAAAGCAAAGGAGGAAGAAGAATACAAAGGAACACTCCAGTTTGTCAATGCGAAAAAGCCCTAGCTGCTGAAAAAGTAGTTACGGGACTTCCTTATGAGGTAATCCAAGACATGTGTTCTCCTCCCTGCATAATTCGATTATTTGGGCTTTATAATGCTAACAGGTTATTGTTAGAAAATGAAAAGGAATTAAAACAGATTAACAAAGAACTTAAAACAAATAAGTCTAAATATTTTGTTAAGATAAATGAAGCTTTAAAGGAAAATGAGCATTTAAAAAGAAATCTTTTGGAAAGAAACGTTGAAATAATAGCTTTAACTAAACGTGTGGCACTTGCTGAATTTGAAACAAGCAAGCTGAAAACTAAACTTGAAAGATGGACCATATCGGGGATGAAACATGAGGAACTTTGCAAGAAACAATGAGGGGCTAGAATTAAGACTGGTTTGGGAAGCAAAGAAACCACTCATGTTTATCCTCCTCTGAGTACTTATTGTTATTCTCCTATGCCTACACCTCATCCAACTAATGAATTAATTCAAAAAGATACTAACAGTTTGTATGCAGGTTTAGAAGGAGTAAATCATAAGGAGATTCGAGAGGAGTATGATTATGGTGCAAGTAGTGGTCTAGGCAGCTCTAGCATTAGTATTTCTGATTCCAAAAAGTCTTCATTAGACAATAGCTTAAGTAGATTTGTTTCCCAAAAGTCTATTATAGACAATGGTGTGTGTAGTTTTAGCTCTAGTCCAGCTTGTACATCTTCAGATGTTTATGAATGAAATTGTGATGATTCAAATGCTTGTGTTAATGAAAATGATGCTTGTTCAAGTAAAGTTTCAGATAGACAAACAACATCAAATTCTTTTGAAAAGTTCTATTCTCATCCAATTTCATCTTTTACACGAATTCGGATTTCTAAACCTAAAGAAAAGGACACAATTTCCTCAAATGTCAGTAACATTAATGAAAATGAACCAGAACCTGCTAAAATTAAGGTCACAAAAGAAAAATCAAAAGAATCATATGACTCTTATAGTGATTTTGATTCACGCATGTCTAAATGTGAGGAAGAGAGATCAATAGATCAAACTCCTGTTTCAAAATATAAGAAGAAAGGTTTAAAATCTCATTGTTTTAGATGTGGGAAGGATGATCAAGTAATTAAACATTTCCCTGAGAATATTGGTAGAAATGTAAGTAATAGTTCTTTAGGAAGCAGGTTAAATAATTTTGTAAATAATTTTTTCTATAAAAAATGTCTTGTTCCGAGACATAAGTTAGTCAAAACTTGGGTTCCAATTTCCAAATCTTAATAATATTTTTCTAATGCCTGGATCATTCCAAGAAGGCCGTCAATAGCTATTGCCATGTTGATAGCGGATGTTCTAGGCATATGACCAGATTGAAGGACTTGCTTTCAAATTATCGCAAAATAAATGGAGGATATGTTGCCTTTGCTGGAGACAAGAAAGGTGGAAAGATGATTGGTCAGGGAGAAGTATCAAATGGTTCCTTGACTCTGGAGAAAGTGAACTATGTCCCAGAGTTAGCATTCAATCTGTTGAGTGTATCACAAATCTGTGATGAAGACAATCCACCTCTACTGTGACATGTCTCCTGTCAAAAGCTTCATCTTCTGAATCCTTTATGTGGCATAGACGATTAGGACATGTTAATTTTAAAAAATATTAATAATTTGGTTAAGAACAATCTTGTGAGGGGGCTACCACTTAAAGATTTTTTTATGGTAGAAAAGTGCATGGCTTGTGCTCAAGGAAAATACCACAAAAGGCCATACAAGCTTAAGCTTGAAAATACTATTTCAAAACCCCTTGAATTGTTACATACCGACTTATTGGGTCCTATTAGTGTTAAATCCAATGCTAAGAAATTTTATTGTTTGGTTGTTACAAATGATTATGCAAGATATTCTTGGGTAAGATTTCTAGCACACAAGGGAGACACCGCAAAAGAGTTGCAGAAGCTGATCCTCTTAATTAAAACCATCAACAAAAGGAAGGTTATGGCCATCAGAAATGACAATGGAAATGAATTCAGAAACCATATCTTTGACTCATTCTGTGCAAGCAAAGGGATTCTCAAACAGTTCAGTGCTGCTAGGACACCTCAATAAAATGGTGTGGCTGAAAGAAGAATTGGACCCTTATTGAAGCAGTAAGAACTATCCTGATTGAGTCAAAGCTTCCAATTATTATCTGGGCAGAAGCTGTCAATTGTGCATCATATATACTGAACACTGTTCTAATTATGAAAGACAAGATGAAGACTCCTTATGATCTTCTTCGTAAAAGGAAACCCTTGATTGACTTCTTTCGTCCGTTTGGTTGCTCATGCACTTTGCTGAATACTCAAGCTCAGAAAGTCAAAGTTTGGTGTAGTTTCTGATGAATGCTTCTTCTTTGGTTATTCTACCTCATAAAAGGGGTATATGATGTACAACAAAAGAACGTGTATTATGCAGGAATCCTTTTATGTTGATTGGCAGGGGTCAAATTCACCAAACATGGGGTCTGACCTAGAATGGTTCGATCACTCCAACACCATCTTTAAATCATTCAACCTTCCATTATTTGACGATGATGTCGTTCGTCAAACCAATGTGCAAATCATTTCTCTACTTGAACCTCATCCACAACCACCAATTGACCCTCCACATCCACCTCCATTTGATCCTCCACCTACACCTCAACCTCAACCAATTCCTCTATCACAACCAACTTCACCATCATAACCATCACAAACTGCATCCTCATATCCATCCAACCCATTAACCCTTACCACTAGCTTCAAACCTTAACACCAAAAGATCACCATATGATTATATCATTGGATCTATTACAGATGGTGTGAGACTCTGAGTGAGTCTGGATTGATCAATGAATGACTCTATGCATGTTTCGTATCTCTAATTGTTCCCAAGAATATCTCAGTAGCACTTCAAGACCCCCGTTGGGTTGAATCTATGCAGTTGGAGCTTCAGCAGTTCAGGAAGTTGAAAGTTTGGGAGTTAGTTGATCTTCCTCCAAACAAATTTCCTATTGGTAGCAAATAGGTATTCAGGAACAAGCTAGATGATCGTGGTGTGGTAATAAGAAACAAAGCAAGACTAGTTGTTTAGGAATTTGCTCAGGAGGAGGGAGTTGACTACACTAAAGTGTTTGCTTCGGTTGCCCGCATTGAAGCCATCAGAATCTTTCTTGCTCACGCTACTCACAAAAACCTCAAAGTTTTTCAGATGGACGTGAAGTGTGCATTTCTCTACGAGAACATTGATGAGGAGATTAATGTTTGTCAGCCGCTAGGTCTCGAGGATCTAGATTTTCTAAAGAAAGTGTATAAACTTGATAAATCATTATATGGATTGCATCAAGCTCCCCATATCTGGTATGACACACTGACACAGTATCTACTCAGCAAAGGTTTCTCTCGTGGTACAATAGATTTGACACTATTCAATAAGGAGGTCGATGGTGAGATGTTGATTGTTCAAGTGTATGTTAATGATATTATCTTTGGGTCAACAAATGATAAACTGTGTAGAGAATTTGAAGAAGTGAGAAGGATCGCTTTGAAATGAGCATGATGGGGGAGATGTGCTTTTTCTTAGGGTTGCAGTTGAACAAAAGCCTGATGGTATTCTTATTCACCAAGAAAAGTACATTCAAGAGATTTTCAAGAAGTACAAGATGGATGATGCTTCTCCAGAACTCACTCCATTCATTGCTCAAACCTGCTTAACTCCTGAGGATAATGGGAAATCCGTGGACGCTCATCGCTATCCTTTTATGATTGGATCTCTCATGTATCTCACGGCTAGCCGTCTGAATATTACATTCGCCATGTGCTACTGTGCCCGTTATCAAGCCAAACCAAAAGAATCCCATGAAAAAGCTGTTAAACGCATCTTTTGTTACTTAAAGGGTTCCTCTCGTTTGGGTCTCTGGTACCAAAAGGAGGGAACTTTGATTTACATGCTTATTCTGACAATGATCATGGTGGTTGCAGGATTAACCGAAATCTATCACTGGCGGATGTCAATATCTAGGGGATTGTCTTGTTTCATGGCAAAGCACAGAAGCAGACAATAGTATCTCTATCTACAAGGGAAGCTGAATTTGTTGCTGCATCAAGTTGCTATTGTCAAGTGCTCTGGATTCAATATCAGATGATGGATTATGTAATCTATTTTCTTAATACACCACTCTTTTGTGGAAATCAAGCAACTATTGGAATCGCCAAAAATCCAATTCATCACACTCGTACCAAGCACATTGAAACAAGGATTCATGCAATCCGGGATGCGCAGGAAAAGGGTTTCATTGATATTATTCCATTGACACAAAGAATCAAAGAGGAGATATTTTCACAAAAATGTTTAATAAATCTCGTTTTTATGAATTGATCTCAATGTTGGGTTTAATATCTTTTTGAAAACTCTTTTCATAACAAATTGTGTAAATTCTAATAAACACTTTTTGTTCATTTTTTATTTTTTTCATAAACTCTTTCTCAAAAACTTCGTTGTCCCATATGCCTTCAGTTCTTGTGTAAGGCCTCGTTCCCGGAGACCTCACAGTTGAACAATCACAACATTTTGCATATAAGATAAATATATTTCATAAAAACATCGCAGTGGATTAAGTTATCAAAAACCATTCATGCATTAATATTTGATGTTGCTAAATAATACATCGTTGTATTTTAACAGTTACAAAAGAATCATTCAATTGTATTACAAAACAACAAAATGATCATGCACGAATGGATGCCAGCCTTTGCCCGCCAAGTAGCCTCACCCACGTGCTATCCTCAGCACATCCTTACCTGCCAACTGATATACATATAAAAAGTCAGCGTTGCTGAGTGAGTTCTGTTTAATAATATAGAAAAATACACTTTGTAAACTTCATTTGGTGATCATTCATCAATATACATAATCAATCATAAAGTGATTCATTATCTTTCTTTCTTTCTTTATCTTTCTCTTTCATTACTAGGATTGCACAAAGCAAGAGCCTACATTATTGGTTGGCAATAGATGCTGAACCCCTGTCGGCAAATGTTTATCCTGGTAGCTAACCCATCGACAGTTGATCCGCACTGCTAGGCATGAAGCCTGCTCATGAACTAGGATCCCATTCATTCATTGGTCAATCCACAGGATTAGACCCCAGATGTGCATCCTCATGGGCTATACAGCCGTACATCAGTTGAGCTAACTACAAAAAGGTCGTGCACCTCCATTCATTTTGCTTGCAAGGTTTTCATTCATCGCAAGGGCCAGGGGTAACATTCATTAAGTTTCACTATTCTTCTTTTGTGTCCACTTGTTATGGATAATACTTATTAAGATGCACATTACATAATCGCATAACATGAAAATATTATAGACATAGAAAAGCAGCATATAAGAAAGAACCAAGCATAATAATCCTCAAACAAGCGAAATCTTTCCTTATACAGAAGTTTCCATACTTAAATTCTATTCCCAAAATTTCCAGAAAATCCCAAGTCTTTAGACAAATGCGGATGAGCACAACAAACGCGGATGAACAAATATGGATGAACAAATGCGGATGAACATTCTCAAGAAATTTTCTACGTGTCAAGAGATGCGCATGAACCGAATGCAATACACATGGACACTGTAGCAAATGTGCATGAGCAAAACAAATACAGATGAACACTTAGCAAATGCGCATGAAGACTTAACAAATGCACATGAAGACTTTACAAATACGCATGAAGACTTAGCAAATACGCATGAAGACTTAACAATTGCGCATGAAGACTTAACAAATACGCATGAAGACTTAGCAAATGCGCATGAAGAAACGACAACAAATGCGCATGAACAAAAGACTTCCCTGGTAAATGCGGATGAACATAAAAACTAACCTGAAAATCAACTTGCCATTATCATTATCAGTCCAATCATCATTCTAACATGAATACATCTTAGATCTATCAGTCTAACACTTAGAACATCATAAACTTTAAATGATCAATCAGAGAATCACACAACATAAACATATCATCAAAATCGTTCGCACCATACATGAAAAGTCATAACTCGTTTCGAAAACATCAGTAAAATATGCAAACCACCCTAAATAAGCAAAAAACATTTTAAAGAGGGGATCTAGAACTCACCTCTACTGCTTTCCAGTAAAACTCCTCCAAACCTGAGAGCAACCTGGAGTTCAAACGCCTAAACACACCAAAACACAAAATCGAACACAAAAGAACACATAAGAATCGGTCCTGAAGCTGAAGCTCAGGTGAAACCAAACAAAACACATAAAAACTCACCTTCAAGCCGAATTGAAGCAGCTCCTCTTGCATTACTTCAACCCAGCTTCCATCCTTCAAAGCGTCATCAACTTTCTTTGGCTCTACCTAGGACAAGAAGCAAGAGTATAGACAAACCTTTTGTCATTGGTTTGTCCTCTTGTTCTCACCCCTGTATCAGTATTTCCAATGATGTTTGTTGTGGGGTGTGACTTGTGGATCATGAGTTGAGGGATCACAATGAGTTGATTGGAAAGATCTAAATTATAGAAATTTAGATCTGGCAATAGAGTGTCACCCACCACATTAGCACACTTATCAAGAGAGACTTGATCCAATGAGTGTATGACATCATTTATGTTGTCTTCTATGGAGTGGTTATCAGCATCAAGAAATTCTTGATCACTGTCACCACCTCCATTTCCTCCTATATTTAAAACTCTTTCACTTGAGTTTTGAACCTCTGAGCTGGAATTTGAAGGCATCTCAGATGTATCAGCTGAATTTGTCATGTTTGTGCTGATAGGATCTTCATTTTTAGGGTTAGTTACCACTGGAACTGAAGTAGTATTCTTGCTTGGTCTTCTCAGTTCAAATCTTAGGTCAAGATCTCTTATTGATATGTTACCTTTTGATCCTAAAACATTCTCACAAGACTTGTTAAAACAGTTGGTAACTAAATCAAGATAAAATAGCCAATCCGGACAAGAACCTTTTATATTGGGAGTGTGCTCATTGAAGGTCACATTGGCTGACTCCCCAACTACTCTAGTTCTGAGATTGTATACTCTATAAGCCTTAGCTTGGGAAGAGTATCCAATAAAGTGTCTATCATCTGATTTCTCAACAAACTTGGCTACTTGATCTTTGGTATTCAAGATGGTGCACGGGACATCCAAATGACCTGAGGAAACCAATAAATGGTTCTTTTTTGTGTACAGCTCATAAGGAGTCTTACCATAAGTCTTAACTACTAAAACTCTATTCTGCACATAGCAGGCTGTATTAACAACCTCTGTCCAGAAGGTGATGGGCAGTTTAGAGTCAGACAACATGGTTCTTGCAGCCTCAATAAGTGTCTTGTTTCTCCTCTCAGTAATACCATTTTCCTGGTCCTGGGAGCATTATATTATCTTGTAATTTCATCATAAAATGTATCAAGGATTTGGTTCTTAAATTCTGTTCCTTGATCACATCTTATGGTCTTGACCTTGTGATCAGATTGATTCTCAATTTCAGAATGAAGTCTTCAAGATCTTAGGAGTCTCATCCTTAGTTCTAAGGAAAAGACCCAAGTGAATCTTGTGAAATCATCTGTGACACTAAACATATGAGGTCCTTCCTAAACTCATTACACTGGTGGGGCCAAAGAGATCCATGTGTAATAAGTGTAGGCGAGTAGTGATGGAGTTCCTTCCTTTGGCTTGTAAGACACTTTGTGTTGCTTCCCTTTCAGGAAGGTCACTATTTGCTTAGATAGAAAGAAAGAAACCTCTCCTAAGGGAGATGTTTCTCGCAAGTCCATCTTGTACATGTTCCTTTCATGGGGGTTTGAGCAGGATATGCTCTTAAGGAATAACACCCTAGTTGAGAACATTGCACTCATGCTCAGTAAAGAGCATATTGTGTCTCTGATCACAAAATTAGGATACACTCAGTAGATTGTACCCAAGCTCCTTAACAAAATTACCTTCTCAATAGTGAGCTTACCATTTATGGTCATGCCCCTTCCTATGATGTAACCACCAGCATCTCCTTCAAAAGCAACTGGTCCTCCATTAATTTTCTCAAAATTGTGAAGCAGAGAACCATTGCCAGTCATGTGCCTTGAACAACCACTATTAATGATCCATACGTTTCCCTTGGTCTTTAGCTATTCTTGCATCAAAAGAAGTGGTTAGTTATACTTGGAAACCCAAGCCTCATTGGTCTTGGGCTTTGATCCATACGTTTCCCTTGGTCTTTAGCTATTCTTGCATCAAAAGAAGTGGTTAGTTATACTTGGAAACCCAAGCCTCATTTGGTCGTGGGCTTTTCAAAGTGATCTGAAGACAATATAATAGTAATGATCCTATATTCCAGCTTTGAGGATCATTAGTTTCTGTTATAAAGAACTTTCAGTCACCAGGTCTTTCTCTTCTTCTTCCACACCACCTTCGGAAGATCTTGCTTTCACTGCTGCAGGCTTCAGTACTTCGGAAGGCATTCCTTTATTCTGAGACCAAATTTTCTTCAGAAGGCAAGTTTCACTTGTCTTCTCTTTATCTTGGAGCTTCCGAAGGAAACATATTTTCCCTCCGAAGCTAGCTTCTCCATCTTCTTCTCAATTTTATCTTGATCATATGGATAGTACTTTTAGGATTGTGGATGCAATCCTTAGCCAGATGAGAAGTACTACCACATCTGAGAGGAAGACTGACCTTGATCACTTTCCATCTCCATCTTCATATCACAGAGATGTGCAACAAAACCTTAGGGAGAGGCTTATTCTTGGAGCTGGGATGGTTCAGGCTGTTATGTAGCAGTGTGTAGATAGCTGATAGCCTTCTTCTCTCTTTAAATCAGCTTTTAAGTAATTTAAGGACTCAAGATCAGATCTCATCTCTAAGTTATAGGACCTATATTTATGACTTTAGCAATACATTCAGGTGTACAGAGATGTTCCAATACCTTGGCTTCATCATGATCTAATCAAAGCCTCCTTCTTCAACAGTAGCTACAGCTTGTTGCTTGGGCTTCTCATTCTGGTCTGCTCCTTCAGTGTACTTTGGCCTGGCTTGTGCTTGGCCACCATTTGACTTTCGTGCCTTGCACTCTCTGGAAAAGTGTCCTATTTGGTTACAATTGTAACACTACACCTTGCCTTTATCCAGTCCAAACATTCTACTGGACATATTGATAGGAAACATCCTCCCAGTCCTCTTATAGAACTTCTTGGCCCTGTGAGTGAGAAGAGCCATCTGCTGAACTATTTCCATATACTCCAGATCATCTGGATGGATACATTCCAGGTCTTAGAGTGAGGAGAAAGTTTCCTGTAGTTTCATCAGAAGACATAAAAGCTTATGAAGAGCTTGTCTCCTGGAATGGGCTTCAGGGATGTAGCTCTCCTTGGGTGTCTCCAGGAAGGTGATGAAAGGTTCCTTCTGTGAGTTTTCAAGGTAGCAGATAAGATGGTGTTGTGGTTCTTTGCAGTCCCTTTCAACCACATGAAGGGCTGAACTCTGTTGGATGCTAGAGTTACCAGATGAATTTTGCATATTCATCTCCATATGGTAGCCACTGAGTATACCATACAACTTAGTAAGAGTAAGGATCTTGAGGTTTTTAGTCCTCTTAATAACCACACAATAGTGTGTCCATTGTCTTGGAATAAAGGACATGATCTTCCTCACAATATCCCTGTTCTCAAGAGTTACTCTAATATCAACTAGAGTATCCCAATCTCAACATACCTGAAGTACTATTAAGTCATGGTTTCACCGCTTTGAAGGTGAAGTTCTCAAACTACTGCTTCAAGAAGTCTTTCTTGTTCTCTTTAGCTTCATTGGACCCATCATACATCAGCTTTAGTGCATCCCACACTGCTTGGCAGTCTTGCACTTCTGAAGCCTCTGTAGATAGAGTTTCGAAGAGCAGTTTGGAGGGTTGTCATGGGCTTCTGATCAATATCAATCTTCTTCCAGTCTTTATCAGAATAATCGACAACTTATTTTGGTATCATACCACCACCAGCAGCAGCTGAAGGGGTGTATGGTACATTAGCTGGAGACCTGAGACTTGATGAAGCCTTCCATTCTTTGAGTCCAAGTGTCAAAGTCTTTAGGAGTGATCAGTGGGGACTTAGTCATACTACTAGTTTCCCTATCAGCCTTGGTGACAACTTCCATTTCATATGTTAAGTATTTTGTGAGATTAAATGTATTAAAGATGGTTAGATCTTACAATCAAGAGCCTAAAATGTTTTGATACCAATTGCAGGACAGTGTGAAGGGCGGTCAATACAATCAGTCTCACAATGTTGAGAGATTTAGAATGCTTAACAGTTCAAATGGGGAACTGGGTTTGGGTATGATGATACTAAGAACACAAGTAAGTAGTGAGATAGAACTAAGAACAAGAACAAAGAAGTATGGTTTTTGAGTATGTTGTATATTGCTCTGAAGTTCTATTAAAAGTGTTATAAAGCATATGAGAATTACAAGGACTTAAGACACTTTATACTACATCGTACAACCGTCAACACTTAGAAAGATAGTTGGAAACACAATCTAGACAACAAGATCAATGTAGAGTCAAAAGACAGATTGCCTTTTGACTAGTGACTATGACATGCCAATAGCTCACAACCTTTTCTAATATAAAAAGGTTTATAGGCATAAAAGTAGGAAGTTACAGACAAAGACCTTAATCTACAGTTTACAAAAGCATGGACTTTTCACCAACTCATACAAGTTGGTGAGTCTTCAGAGTTGCAGCGGAAAGGTGTCAGCTTTATGTAAAGTAGATCAGAGAAAGCATGTCTTCTCTGTCTTCAAAAAATTAGTCTTCACAGCAAAATGGCTTCAGAAGACTTTGTCTCTGAAGCTTCGGAAGACTTCATCTTTGGCTTCGGAATATTTGGACTTTGGCTTTGGAAGATTTTACACTTAGAGCATTTTCTGATAGAGAGTGTAAAACTTTCGAAGGAACTTCTACCTTGTACGTCTAATGCATGCATGCAGGAAGACTCTTGGTTGTTTTGGCTTCTTTTGTTGCACCAGTCTTATAATCTTCTGATACTACCTTACAATTATCCCTTGACATTTTGACCGCACAAAGTTACAAGTCCTTGTCAAAAAACAGGTTGAGAGTTTCAAATCTCTGCTTTGATATTCCCAAAAATTCCTAAGATCTCCCTATCCCCAATTCTAGAATGATGCTTCTAGTTAGCACAATAAATGCTTCTAGTCTATCTCTTCAAAAAAGTCTCTGAATTGAAGCTTCTCGTTAGCTCTTAAGAAGTATATCTTGTGGTTATCTCCTCTGCTATATGTGAACATTGACCTGGAGTGATGATCTCCTTTGTTATATGCGAGTATAGACCTGGAGCTCTTATTAGTATGCTCAGTTGATCATCTCCTCTGTTATACGTGAGTATAGACCTGGAGCTCTAATCATCGGTTCCCCAAAATAAAGCCATAATGATTCTTAAATTAAGATCATTGTTGAAATCTCAAAAGAAATCAAGCAGAGTTAATCATATTGCTCAATAAACCCATGAGGACATGATAAGTCTTTTGCTAAAGCCATAATGATTCTTAAATTAAGATCATTGTTGAAATCTCAAAAGAAATCAAGCAGAGTTAATCATATTGCTCAATAAACCATGAGGACAGGATAAGTCTTTTGCTAAATGTTTGTGGGGACCAAGTCACTAGAGTTTCTATAATTAACCCAAAACATGATAAAGGTAGCTGCATATTACGCTTTGAAAAGAATAATGCATGGGTTTAAAAGGATAAACATATCAACAATTCCGCCAATCTATGACTCTCTGAAAAAACTTCTTGAAAAAGAAGTGACTATATCCTTTTATTCTTAATTTTATCTTATTCTATTTTTATTTTTATTTTTTCTTTTAAATTTTTTATTTTTATTTTCTTTCTGTGCTGGTTTTGTGGGGTGAAGAAGTTTTTTTTTCTTTTAAAAGCTTAATAATTACAAAAATTCAAAATTTGTTATGTGTTAGGTCTTAGTGAAACTAAGTTTCGCTGGCTCTTCGGACACATTCGCTCATTTATGAGCATCATGATTTCATATATTTTCCAAGGGAAACGAAAGTTTCACTGCCAGTGAATCTAAGGTGAATAAATAGAACAGTGTGAGACCAGTTTCTCACTTTCGCTCACTAGCCCTAGTTCTGAACCGTTTCACTTGAGCTGCTATTTTTGTTGATTTCTGTTGCGATTTTGTGGTTCTAAGCCTATTGGTTAGTGTTTCGATCTCATTCAACCACATTAATCGTAATTTTGACCAATGCATTTTGGTTTTAGGTTGATTTGCTGGGTCGGAGTTTTGCTAATTTGTTCAGCAAAACTACGAGATTAACCAGTGAAACTGAACGATAGTTCAAAGTTCCGAGCGACACTGTCTAGTTATGCTGTCTGTTCATACTTGACAGTTTAGCCAGGATAGTTTCGGCGAAACTATAAATTCGCTCGGGCTGAGGATTTTGTGTCCGAGTCTTAGCAATCTATAATTCTCTGCTGCGAAACTATAATTTCAAACATTAGAGAAACTATAGAATTGCTCGGACACATGGTTTTGTGTTTGAGTAACAGCGAATCTATACTTTCGTCTTTGCGAAACTACAGTTTCACCTGTAGCGAAACTGTTGAAATTTCAAATTTTTCTTATTTTTTTTTTCATTTCATTGTTTATTCTTATATCAATACTTTAACTAAGCCACCTTTGTTTATTTTTCAGTTAAGATGGCAAACTTAAAGTTTGACTAGAGAAACAACATAGTAGCACTACTGGATGATGGCAACCCAAAAGTTGTTGGTTTTAGAGACTGCATCAAATGGCTGAAGGAGTCCCCTATATGCTATGCTATATCTCATATGCCCACTATCTATGATCTTCATGTCAGAGGCTTTTGGAGAATTGCTGAGTATGACCCCGGGTCTAATCTATATTGAATTGTAGCTAGAGTCCATGGCAACGGCATAGCCATTACTGTTGAGACTATAGCCAGGGTGTTGAGGCTCGAGAATGACTATGGAGATGGGGTGGTGCTATCTGAGGCATAGGTGCTAGATGCATTCAGGAGCATCAGTTATAAAGGACCTCCTTTGGGTTCCAGAAAAGGGAACAAGAAGTCCTTCCTATCTAAGTAGGGTCTGATGGGCTAAACTTGCATTAGGCCAGGGCTATGATCGTGTTCTGCAGAGGACAGAAGGCCAAAATTGTATCAAACTGATATTTGATTGCATGTCTGAAAAGATAATGGCATTAAAGAAGGATAAATGGTTGTTAGATCCAAGATTTGTACAGATGTTGATAAATGATTTGATTCCAAATGTGCCTAGACATGTAGAGATAAAGAGACTGGTCAGATGAATACTAGGATACTTGTAGATTGCTCAGCTGTAAGGCATGACTGTAGAGGGAAGATCACACTTCTATGGGAAAACATGTAACCTACTAATAAGTGAAATTACATCAGGAGATTGATTGAGACTGAAAACAAAAATGCTGTAAAGAATCAAGAAAAACAGGCTGAAGCAATCAAAAATAGGAAAAGGTATGCTAAAGAAAAAGAGTACAATTTGGAAGATGAGATTGATGAGGTTGAAGAGGAACTGAGGGTGCAAAGGGAGAAACAAACAAAGAAGAAGGCAGATCAGGGAGAGCCAGCTAATGTTACCAAAAGAAGAACAAAGCATAAACAACAAGCATATTCTGAAACTCCTGAAAGAAGAGATGCTAGATTGGAGCTAGACCAAAATGTTATTAGAAATCTGAATCCATCTTTGGAAAATGAATTGGGGATGATCAAAATTAAATTGGTGAATCAAGAACTAAGAGAAAAGGAAAAAGATAAGGTCATAGAGAGCATGAAGAACTTGATGTTAGACCAATAGGAGTTAATCAAGAGGCTACTCATGGAAGTGAATGATTTGAAAGCCAATGCCGGCCTACCCAATCAGTTAACTAAAGCTGAGTTAGATGATCTCACTGATACATCAAAGTATACATCTCTAAAGCGGGAAGTTCAACTAGGGTAGGAGAGGGCTGAAGTGGAGCAGGATTGGATGCTAGTGGTAGTGGTGGTGGTGGTTCTGGTGGTGGTGGCACAGGTGTTGATGTGAGGGGTGTCGATGAGTTGGGAGTTGACTGAGAAAAAGTTGGAGCTGTAGATATTGATACAGAGGTAGGAGTTGTGAAAGAAAGTGGTGCAGGAGGTGCTGAAGGAAATGAAAGTGAAGTTGTAGAAGCTGGTTTTGTTGATTTACGATTTGACATAAATGTAGATTTGACCGGTGATGAAGTGATTAGAGAAGAAAGACATGGAGCGGGAAGGAAATATGCTGAGTTGAAGTTGATAGATGAAGAAGAGGAGATTGAGGGCAATTAGTGGATTATGACTCTAAGCCTGAATACTATGAGGTAGATGAGCGACCAATGACATATGTGGCTCAGATGAGTTCCATTGAGGTGATATGATAGAGATGGACAAGGAAAAGTGGTTCATCAAAGAAAAGGAACCAGAACAGCTAACCCCTCTATTTCAAAATATTAAAGAACCGAGCCTAAAGCAATCTGATAAGAAAATAATCAGCTGGAAGTACAACAATGAATTAAAAATGTTCATGATTGATCTGGTTTGTTGAGACTTGATCAAAAACAATTTATTATATGAGTCTTAACAACCTTTATTGTGTAAAGGTAAGTAAGGTCGTCTCCACAGGGAATATGTTGAAAGTGTTTAACGAATATGAATCAATTAACTTAAAGACACGAACTTTATAACTAAAGATTAGAACTTTAAACAATCTCTAAAATATTAATGCAAAAAGCAATGAACTTTAAAACAAATTTACTTAAATAATGAAAAACAATCACTTCTAGGTTTTCAATTCCGCAAGATCCACAACTGATACTTATAAATTAGGGTTTGTAAGAAACAATACTTCAAGATATTAGCTTTTGATTAAAGTGGTAACAAAGGAACAATCTTTTAAGACTCATTCATTCACAAAGTTACCAATTCACCTATATCACGTTGTCTACTTTTCTTAATGAGCTCACGATGCAAGGAAACCGAAAACTGATAATCAAGCAAACAACTTTATTTATAAGCAAATCGTTTAAATTAATCAAAACATAAAACTTCATTCAATCACTCAATGTTACAAAAACCTAATCAAAACATACCAAATATCTCACTTGATGAGAATCGTACTTCCGGAAGTAATCACGAAAAGCCTAGCTACACATCATCTTCATTAAGCCTTTGATCTTGAAATTGGAGAATGTTTAAGGATGATTTAGGGAGCCTTGAAACACCAAAAATCACCTAAAGTTCATCACTTTTCATCTCCAAGAAGTTCTAGATCAAATTTGGGTTGATTTTGTTTAAATAAACTTGAAAATCCAAAAAATCTGGATGCTGTTAGGCCACCGACGTATCATACGCCCACCGGCATATGATACACCGCCTCATACGCCGCCCATACGCCTAACTTTCTATTCCTTTTGTCAAATACGCCCACCAATACGCCTCCTCATACGCCGCCTGGCGTATGATACGCCCGAACCCGGAGTATCATACGCCAGGTCTCTTTCTTGACCTCTTTTTTCCCATCTTTTTGTATTTACATCTTAAGTCCTTCAACTTTCCTGTTTTGCTTTTTTTGCTTCTAATTAAGCCACTTTAAGCTGAAAACACCTATGAATCAAAAATAAATAAATTCAACTTGTTCTACAATAATCATGAAGTAAAATCAAGCATTTAGATCAATTAAACACTAAAATATTGACTCGTGATCACGTCCCCACACTTAACCTTTTGTTTGTCCTCAATCAAACTTACTTAAACAATTCACATTAATTAATCAAACATGCTAAGTTATCAAAAATTTGTATAAGTCAAGGTCCTAAGGCATACTTAGTTTTAAACTTTCATCATGTAAGATTCACAACCTAACATGTAATACCACTTATGTTTTAAACTTAGAATCACCTTAGTTGGCATAAGTTCACCTTTTACTTTAACATTCATACATTCACATTCCTCACAAGGAACACTCCTCTCAGTTTGTTTTGTGTACTTGAGATTATATACTAGTATATCTAGAACTCTCAACCCAAGAATGTACATTTTCATCATAAGCTCGTATATTAATCGTATCGCCATCAATCAACACAATATAACACATAAATCAAGAGTTCTTTCATGGGTTGTAATGTTTGGCTAAGGTTTAAGGTGGGTTAAGATAGGGATTTAAGAGTGGCTAATGGTGAATGAAATCCAATTTAACATGCTAGCCGTCTTGTTTATCAATCTCTATCATCTAATTGCAATAATATTACTTATTTCCGACACTATTTTTGTTGCTACATATTTTGGTCATTTTGACCTTATATTTAGTTTTTTTTCTTTTTCACTTTAACTAAATTCAAACCACTGTACTATTATTTCACTAATACTTAAAATACACTACTAGACAAGTCATGGATTGAACCTCATCACCCATGGTTTCATAAAAAGGCTAAGGCTTTGTAGGCATATTGTGTTGGGTTATTCAAATGACAAGTGGGGCTCAACATGGTGTCTAAAAGAAAATTATTAAGGTATCGAATTCAAAGAAAAAGGTTCAAGCAAATGTTTCATTCCTAATGCCTCTATCACATTTATGCACATATATTGGTTCATGATCTTGACATGCATCAATTACACGAGTTCTAACTTAAATGCATATTATGGTTTCCCTTATTATGAAAAAACATAAAGCAAATTAACATATGCTATGAATTGCTCAATTAGGCTCAAATTCTCACGAAAACGGTAGGAAAGGGTTAAAAATATGAAGCACATATGTCATCTACAACCGGTTCGTTACGCCTCCTAAGAATTCTACCTAATCTTTTTTTGTAAAAACTCATGTTGGGAATGTTTTCCTAAAATTCAAAAAGCATGCCAATAGATCTATACATATACAAACAAGTGATAATTAGCCATTTATGAAAAAAAAATTTAGGTATCATGCACAATAAGCTTATTAGAAGATTTATTTTTCAAAAAGGTTCAATTTTTTTTCCAATTCTTCCCTTATCCTCACACTTGTGATACATTTTCCTCAATGTATGGTAGTCACAATTGGTATTTTCATAACATAAGGGAGTAGATTATTAATTTAATTCCTATTTTTGCTAAACAAGACAATTCAATGCGAAGAAAGACTAGTATTCCATATCCTAACATATTATCAATCAATTTCAATGAAAGATTGAAAAGAATATTACCCGGCTTGTGCAATCATTATCGGAACCTTCATCACCCGGCTTGTGCCTCCCCACACTTGAGTGCTTGTGTCTCATGATTGACTATCCAAACAAAACAAAAACACACAAACTAATAGAAGAATTAAAACTCACTTTCGTAGAAATCATGGTTGCATTTAGCGTATGTAACAAGCTTTTAAACCCCTCTGTAGACCCGAGTGGATGAGTTGTAGTCTCGTGAGGGTTTCTAGTGAACACACCTACATAGTTCGTGGGTTGCCCCATTAGCGCTAAGTGTAAAGTCTTCAGCCAGACTATAACTGTACCACCAAGGTGGTCGAAGCCCACATTTGCCTACCGAGTTCCCAACAAATGCTCGATAATTGACATGGCAGCTCCATAGTTGCTTCCTATTTTAAGGCATGTAAAATGAGAAGTTGTTAGGAAGCCACTTGATGATAGTGTGTCCAATGTCATGCAATGTCACCTTTCTTTTCTTCATCCTTAAATCCTCTTCCTCAACTTTATTGGTCGAAGTAATAAGTACGAGAGAATGTTTGGGATAAACTTTGATTACCTTAGATTCTGATTTTGGGATGCATTTCATGTCTTACTCCAAACAATTTGTAACTAGTTCTTCCACTGTTTCCCCAGCCAACGTAGATTCAATATCTTATTCTTCTACAACCGAGGGAAGTAGTGTGGTATTAGTATCCACAACCTCCTCCTTTACCTCCTTCTCTAGTGACTCTTCGATCTTGATTTTCATCAAAAGCATATCAAATTTTATGCTAAGGTAGTGGAGTCATTGTTGATCTGAATGTTGGTGTTGTGATAAACTTTCATCGATACCGGACAACATCACTTCGAATCGAGCAATCTTTTCGTCCTCAAATTGATAAGTATGTTGAAATTGATTAACATTTTGGATATCAATATTTTCTTGTTTTTGATAAGGAAATTAACATTGATTCTGATCATAACATTGAGAAGTATTTGAGTGGTTCGAGCATCCACCAGAATCTCCTTGATTATGCCTATTAACATCCACGTATGTTGCTTGAGAGTATTCTTGATGATAGTCATTAAGATCTTCCTTATAACTTGAGCTTTGTATCATCTCTGGTTCACAATTGTTGTAATACAAATCTTGCTCAAACATTTGGATACATGAAGACTGAATGGAGAAGATCGAAGAAGGACATGGATTAGGTGATCGGAAAAGGCAAAATTGTATTGAAGTTGAAACCAGCGAACACTGTGGACAGAGTAAGGGTACCCAATCCATAACCTCTGAGGTTGCAAAAGTTTGAAAAGTGGTTTTATGACAACAACATGGGTGAAGCGGCGGTTAGAGTGAAGGATGGAAAGGAAATCAAATTATTTGATCCAATGGAGGTGTTTTCTTTTTGTGATGAGGATTTGGTGGTTCTGTAATAAAAGCTAGAATCGGAGCTGAAATAAGGAATGAAGCAAGCCTGTTCATGAGGGTTGCAAACAAGGCTCACAGGGCAAGGGCTGAAGTCATGGAGCTAGCAGAGAAAGTACTTAAAGCTGACGAACTGAGAATGGAAGTGCAGGATTTGACAAAGCAATTTGAAAAGGCCAGTGCACGGGGAAAGAAAGAGAGTACAGCCGGAGCTGAAGAGGAAACATCAGATAAAGCTGCAGAGGATGTTCATCAAGCTGAAGAAAAAGCCGGAGCTAATCCAGAAGATCAAGTAGGTGAGGTCCAACCTAGGGGGAGTATTGATGATTAAGAAGAGGTTGGACTCACCATTGTTGATTATGTTTATTTTGTTTATCAATGTAATAGGATGAATGTTAGTTTACTTCATTTGTATTTTGTTTTTTGATGTTTTAGTACCCAGCGAAACTATGAACGAAACTGAGTTTCGCTCATAGTCAGCTGATCGAGGTCACCCGCCGAAACTGTGTTTCGTCACCGGGTGAAACTAGATGTTGGTCTAGACAGTTTCGCCAGCGAAACTAGAATTCAACTTATATATTGTAAGTTTCAATCATTGTAAGGCAGTTTTTGGTAAAACCCTAATAAAGAGATCGTATTATTTTGATTCGATGATTGTATTGTGTTGGCTGGAAGTCTATTGTTATCATACTTGAGCCATTGTTTCATCTTCATTGTGTTTGTTTGGAGATTATAGAAAACTTTTGAAACTTATCTTTTGATTATTGATAGATTGTTGCTAATACAATGGGATTGGTGTGTTTTCATAAATCATTTGCACTGACTAACGATCAAACTGACCAAGACTCTTCAATGGCATACTTCCTTGCTTTAGCCTCAGCTATTAATAGTTGGGCTTGAGCCTCAGTCAACTTGGATATTAGATCTTATATATGAGCCCTGTAGTTTGAATGTTCATGTTTTAAAGAGGACACAATTTTCTCTAACTCTCCTATTTTGAGTTTATAGTCAGATTTTGCTATCTTAAAATCAGATTTTAGGATATTTAAAGACTCAATATCAAATCTAATTTCCATGTTGTAGTCCTGATACAATTTAACCTTAGCAATATAGGCTGGAGTACAGAGGTGTTCATATACCTTACTGTCTTCAGTTCCAGCCATGAGAGCTTAAGCAGGCATGACATCTTGCACCATGAAGCTCCAATCAACTTCTTGAGCAACAGCTGCAGTTTGTTGTTCAGTGGGTTTGGCTACAGCCTTTGGGGTAGCAGGATGTTGGGAGGCTTGAGTTGCTCTAGGATTAGATCTAGGAGCTTTGCATTCCCTTGCAAAGTGACCAAGCTGGTTGTAGTTGTAGCACTTGACCTTTGTTTCATCAAACCCAAATTTGCTGTTGGTTGGGTTCTGAGGGAACTGCCTTCCAGTTCTTTTGAAGAACTTCTTTGCTCTGTAGGTCAGAAGAACCACTTGTTGGACAATGTCCAGGTACTCAGCATTATCTAGGCTGAAACACTATAGATCATCAAAACAAAATTGAAAATATCTAGAATGCTCACTCCCTGAAAACAAAAGCATAACTATCTTGAAAAGAATTTTGTTGATCTTGTTAAGACCTGGCTGTCTTAGGAAATGTGATGTATGGCTCAAAGGAATATGATGGCTATTAGGTATAGTTCTGGTACAACTGGGGTTGGGAGTTCTTGAACCTTCAGCAACATGTAGAACATTACTAACAGGAAGGTTTGAGGGTGTGTTCATCTGATGGTTTTTTTGAGTTTCCATCTCCATACGGTATCCAACAAGGATTCCATATAGTTTATTCATAGTGAGAGTTTTGAGATTCTCAGTTCTCTTGATTGAGACACAATAGAAGGTCCACTCATAAGGAAGTGCACTCATGAACTTTCTTACTATGTCTCTCTTCTCAAGAACCACTCATATAGACTAAAGAGACGTGATCAAGTGCATGTATATGAAGTATTGTTGGCTCAAGGTCTCACCAACAATATAAGTCAAGTCTTAAACTTCTACTTTAGCACATCTTTCTGGGACTCCTTGGATTCAGCAGAACCAGAGTACATCAGCTTCAAAGCATCAAAGAGTTCTTTGGCAGACTCGCATTGCTTAAAGCCTACCATTATAGAGTTTGGTATAGCCGTAAGCAAAACAATCATGGCTTTGCAGTCAATGTCCATCTTCTGAAAGTCTTCATCAGAGTAGTCTTTAACGGCCTTCTCAATCATGGCACCATTACCAGCTGGGATTCCACTTTTGGTTGGTATGGACCATGAGTAACTGATCTCCACATGCGGCTGTCTTGATACTTCATAATGCCTTCAATACACTTGCACCAGGTTCCAAAATCATCAGGAGTGATGATAGGAGCATTGGTTATGGTTCCCATCTCAGACTCATAAATTTTCTAGTTAAGAGCCATTTCAGTGAAGTGAGTGAGTGTAAAGAAAACAAGGGTGATTTGGGATGGTAAGATATCATAATCAAGGGCCTAAAAAGCTCTGATACCAATTGCAAGATTGGTGTTTGTCTCACAAGACAGGGTTATCTCACAAACCCACTTAAAGTCACTTAGGTTTGATGAAGCAGAATCTTTACTGAGTTCAAAGGTAATATAATAAGTTAATGAGAACACAAGAACACCACAGTGGTTCTCAAGATACTTGTATATATTACTTCTCAACTTAGTACTACAAGACTCTTACAAGCATGGTTCCTTAAGTTACAATGAGAAACTACATATACTACTATCTACAGCCTGTTATACTTGGAAAACTAGCTGGAATCAACAACTAGACAAATACTACATTGCTTGAAGTAAAGTATCTAAGATAGTATACTATCCTAGATTAGGTAGTCATGACAGGTCCATGACTTACCTTTTGTTACCAACTAAGAATGGCAATTGTACTAACTAATAATACGTGAACAGTGAATTAAAGTATGGTCAACTACATGGGCGTGGGAAAGCACCATGCAGTACATCAGAGTTTGCAGTGGACTGTCAGACAGACCATACCTATGTCCACTGGTTCATAGTTGGTTCTTTCGAAGCTAAATGGCTTCGGAAGAATATGTTCTTCCGAGGCCATTTATACTTCGGAAGAATAAGTTCTTCCGAGGCCATTTATACTTCGAAAGAATCAACTTCTTTCGAGTCTTCTGCAAGTCTTCAGGACTTTATACTTCAAAAGACTTTGTATTTAGAATCTTCTAAGTTTTATACTTTGGAAGGAGAACTACTTAGTCTCGAAAGACTGAGTTCTCACTTCGGAAGTTCTTTATACTTTGAGCTTCGGAAGATCTTTGACTTGTCTTCGGATGAGCAGCTTTCTCTTCGGTATACCACTTCAATTGTACATCAAAATTCTTCTAAGTGTTGTTTTGGTTGCACTAGCCTCATATGATCCAAAATCTTCTATCATCCACAGCTGATGCACTATTTACACAACTAATGCACTATTCCTACAGCTGATGCACTATTCCCACAGCTAATGCACTATTCCCACAACTGATGCACTATTCCAACAGTTGATGCACTATTTCCACATCTGATGCACTAATTCCATTGCTGATCAAACATACAATTTTTCTAATCCATTCACAGATGATATGTTAAACTCAAAGAGGACACACTGCACTACATCTGTACACAGCGGATGTGTAAATAAGATACACATCGGAAGTTGAAACAACAACATCTTGGTGAAATTGATCTGATACCACCTGTGATACCAAGGATCGAAACAAGAATTATCAGTTTTATTTAGCAAATAAAGATCGTGGAATTATCAATACTTGTTGTTTAATGAAATGTTTATGAAATTGAAATCGACGAAGAACAGATAAAACAAATTGAATACCGAATAAAATAATGCAACAAAAAGATTTTTTCAATTGGTTTTCATTGACAATGAATCGATTACAATGATATTGATGCTTGGATGATATGATAATCTCCTATGATCTTCTTGGTGTTCTTGTAATTGCTATTTTGCTATGTCGATCGATTGATTGATTGATATCGTTTCTATGAATATATGAATCTCTATTTGTGTATCGATATCTCTCAATCTCTTCCTAAATGAGTGCACCTATGCCTTATATTTATAGGCAGATGGATTCACTTTAAGTACATAGATATTCTAATGTGACGATATTCGCATATAATGTTGACTTTGTGTGAGTAAATATTCGCATATTGACATGATTGACTTGTTGACTTTGTCTTGAGTAATCTGATGATATGAGATTGACATTGACTTGTTCATTTATGCTTCGTAGAACATCTACGGAAGAACAAACTTGTTCATCCGCAAATAGTTCTTGCACTTGATCATTTTCCAAATTGACCAAGTATGATGTTTCCTGCAATTACATAAAATCAACACAAATAATATTTGGGTTAACATATATATATATATATATATATATATATATATATATATATATATATATATATATATATATATATCTTACATTACATAATGATAAAGAATTACAGATGTTCATTACAAGAGATTAAAGATCATCTAAACCTATACAAAAGATCTAGACCTAATAGTTGATTCATCACACAACAACACACACCTCTTTCTGTCCACAACTGACCTGTTGGCAGAACAAACAACTCAGTCCGCAGTACTCACAGCGGCCGAGTAATCATCACATACCTTGACATTTGTCCACAACAGACAAGAGAGAAGTCCACAGCGGACATTGACCACACCAACTTAGTCCACAACGGACGAGTAAAAATAGGTCAATAGCAGACATTGTCCAAACATCTGTCCATAGCGAACATACACATTGGTCCACAACGGACGTACAAATCAAGTCCACAGCGGACATACACATCAAGTCCATAGCGGACTTACACATCTATCCATAGTGGACTAGTAAGAAGCTTTATAACAAACACAAACCTACACATCTGTCAACAACGGATGTTAAGTAACTTCATAGCGGACGTTAATCACTTAACTCTGTCCACAGCGGACGAGTAAGTAACTTCACGATGTACATAGAAACAAACAACCACATTAACAGCGGACATTGAACAGTTCAACTTGGTCCACAGCACCCACAACGGATGAGTAAACATCACTGCACCCACAGTTGATGAAGAAACTCATCCATAGCTGATTTACAACACCCACAGCGGACGTTGAATATACACCTCGTTCCACAGTGGACGTTAAACATACAACTTGGGTACCATCTGTACACAACGGACTTGTAACATCATTTAATTTTAGTTGGGGCGATCCAAATATTGTTACTTTTTAAATTAAGCTAGATTAATCGTAGTCTAGCTTAACTAAAATGTAATTGAACCGAGTTAATTCTTTAATTAGGCCGATCTAAATTAATTTAGTTTTGACATTCTTTGGATTCAATTAGTATTTTAAAATTTGATTTTGTTTGAAACACAAAAACAATTGTTAAATCATTTTTGTTTTTAAACAAAATGGAAAATTTAACATCACTCACTAACATTTGTGTTTCAAGAAACCGAGCTATCTTTCTTGCTGCAAGTAGAAAGAGGTTTCAAAAATTTAAACAAAGGAACCAAGCTGCAACAAACCAAACAACATCAGCAAATCAAACAAAAGCTGCAACCAACCAAACAATAGTAGCATATCAAACAATAACAACAATTCATTGTTTGACAAGACAAATATTTAGTTGTACATCAGTCACATTGAGAAAGAACTAATGCATTTACATTTATGTGATCTTGCAAACTCCAACAACACATTGTCTAATGATTTGATTAAATGCAGGTCAGAGATGGAACAATCTCAAAGAAATGATCAAGCACAAATCAAGACATTGAATCAACAAAACATCAGTTTAGCTCAAGAGATGAACCAGTTGCAAGACAAAATGGTTCAAGAACAAATCAAACTAGAAGAGTTAACTACCGAGCTTGCAAAAGCCACAAAGAACAACAACACAAACATTCCTCCATTGCCCGATATTCCTGAAGACAGAAAGATCAATCTATGCTCATTAGCATGCATAGATGAAGTACAAGCATATAGGAAATATTGCAACAATCTAGCATACATGATAAAGGAGAAAAGAGCTTCACATGTAGAGGAACTACTAACTTCTGCTAATCAAATCAGGTCACTAGAGAAAGAAGTAGATAACTTCCTTAAAGAAAACCACAAGCTAAATCCACATGGAACTGAACTCACAGTGAAGCTACCAAACACAAAGGCTGAAGTTGAAGCAAAAATATCAGAAGCAAGTACAACCAAAACAATCAATAACTTGCAACATTACATTGAGCATCTAAATCAAGAAATCAGTATAGAAAAGGCTACAAATGAAGAATTGAAGATACAACATAAAGCCTTTGAAGATAAAATCCATTCTCTGCTAAAGGATGTGGACAAACTCTTTGGAAAAGGTTTAGTCTTCAAGCTCAAGTTACAAGCCTCACTGAGTCTCTATCAAAGACAAAAGCAGATCATGCATCAATAGAAGTTGAAATTGAGAATTTAAAGCTGACTGCTATCAAGTTGGAAGAACTTCTTGATGCACAAAGAGACCAGAAGAAGAGTGCTAGAACTACATACCATGTTGTTCCTCCTCCTTACAATGATAAATACATAGAAATGCCAACTTCAATGACAAGTCCAGTCAAAGAAGATTCAAATATGCATGATCATCATCCAACAGACAAACCATCCACTATCACTCAAATCACTTCTCTTGAAACAGCATCAAAGCTGCACCTTAAACCTGAATCACCACAGAATGAAACCTTTCATTCATGTGATGGTTAAGATGGAGATCCTGCAAGTGATGACAGTGATGAAGAAACCAACCAACAAAACAAAGCAACAATGACATGTACTAACCATGTCATTGAAGAAATCAATTCAAAAAAAACACAACCACAGAAATCCAAAGCAGCAAAGCCTAACAACAAACAAAAGCCTACGGTTCTCTATGAGAAATTCAAACCATCTGGATTTATTGAACCAGAATTAACAATGGCCAAACTGAAGGCAAAGACTAAGATAGAGTTAAAGAACAAGCAGAATCCCGAGGTACAAGAAATGAATGAATAGGTCAACAGGAAGAAAACCAGATCTAAAAGAAAGAAGAAAAATTAGACCAAGTCTTCTACACTTGATCCAAACTAACCATCAACCTCAAAAGCTACATTAGAAACTCCAAAATAACAACCAATTCTCTACGAGACATGGAATTCAAATTCACACAACATGTTTGAGTGTAAAAACACCGAGAGTGATACATATATATTTCCTCATAAGAGAAAGCAACAAAAACAATCAAGACAAAAGGATGTGAAGTTCCAATCAAATCCAACTTCATCATCCTAGCTTAAGGGAAGAATTTCTAGACGTTCTCCTTACTGCTTAAATTATGACATGAGAATCATACCACTTCAGAGTGTTCATACAACAAATCTCTAACATCACAACATAAAAGAGGTCAAAGATCTTATCATCCATCAGAGTCGTACTCATCGAGATCAAGCATGAGTACTACAACAGATGTTATAGCTACTCTTCTCCTCGATCACATTGATATGGGTATGATTTTAAAAATTATGATATTCATGATCATTGGGCACCAAGACATTACCCTAGGTCATAAACAAAGCATAACTATGACAGATATAGGAATAATACTTGGCATAATGGCTATCATAGAAGATCACATCCATCAAATTATTATAATTATGATTTTAATTCTTATGATGAATATGATCACATGCTTAGAAGAAACAAACATGATCAAGGACAAAGATCCTTTGCTACACCTCCATAAAACCTTCAAAAGAAAAATAGATTTTCTAAACCAACCAAAATATTTTCAAAAGCCAAACAAACTCCTTTTGTTAAATGAACTAAAGTTGAGTCAATGGTTTAAAATCAAAACAATGTTGGAGAAAGAAAACAATTTCAAGAGGTGAATCTGATACATCATCAGATAAAGCAAAATCATACAAATACCAGCAAGTCACATATAAAGATGCTAATGGACAGCACAGGACAGTAATGGCCTGGGTTGAAATATCTAACTGATTTGCTATTGTGATAGGGACAGTTATGGAGTCCTACCAACCCAAGAAAAGTTAGTAGTGGGTGATCCCTTCCCATGACAGGAATGTTCTTCCTGGTCATGATGTTTATGATACAACTGAGCCAAATGGAGCAGAAATTAACCATGATTCAATGCATGACATCAATCATTCATAGAAACTATGATGGCAATGTAAGAAACAACCGATGCTTCATTCCATCTGCTTGGTCTGATTACATTGCTACATAGACTAACTGTTGATGATCTCTATTAATTTGATAACTCATATGTCATTTCTTTATTTTGTCAAACTCAAAAATCATAAAAAGAAATTAGAAAATAAAAAAATAGAAAAATATTAGTATTGAATCATCCTGCATTTACATGAGAAATGATAGTACACTCATCAACTATTTTTTGCATCTATTTTACAGATCAATAAAGACTGACAAGGCTCTATTTGATATGTTAGTAGGCTCAGCTTTGAATTAAGATAAGCATATTTTTGATGAACTAAATCAATATACATTATGGACCAAAACCATCTTAGGGTATTGATAAGCAATGACTTTTCTAATTGTTTGCTTGTGTGGTTACCTAAACACACCATGTGAAAATGGTTTATAAATTTCTCATTGATAAAAGCATCTGTTTTTCCTTTGTTGTATATAAATACAGACTTGGAGTAAACATAAGGACAATTTCGGTTGTGCTGAGCACAGACCTAGTTGACCTTGCACTAAAAGTGATCATGCATGCCAAAAAGGCAAAGAAAAGAATCCCAATGTGGATCAAAGCTAAAATAATCCCAATATTGATCAAATTCAAAAGTGAAGTGTAAAAAGTTCCCAATGTGGATCAAAGCTAAAAGAATCCCAATATGGATCAACTTCCAAAGTGAAGTGTAAAAAAAAATCCCAAAGTGGATCATATCATGAGAATTTATACTCTAAGTTGCCTGGTTCAAGTTGTAATAAGTTGTAATAAAGTGCCACCTTGCATTTCATGTGGAGGGTTATTCTTCCATACTTTTTAGTGTGGGGTACTCAATTAGCATATCTAATCAAACCTAAACATAATAAATATCACAAAGTGTTGAAAATAGATACTTGCAAGAGTTTAAGTGGACAAACATACTTACAATCAACTTTGTTCTTTGTCTATGTCTATTCTAATTTTAAATTCTTAGATGTAGAGGATTTTGGATTAGTACGATCTCATTGTAGTCGAAGGATTCATGCTTGTAAATATCTTAATTTTGAAAAATCTAAAATTCCAAAAAGTTTTGTCATTTTAAGTATTTTTCTTAGTTTTGGAAGATTTACATGTATTGTTGATTTAGGAGAAAACTTCCATGCAATACCTTTATCGAGAGGATTTAGACTTTTGTATGTGATAAATTGCACACCATGCCTGAGCTTCTCATTCAGTTTAAGATTTTAAGTGAACACTCCTGCTTCCTTCAAACATCTCCTGCCAGTTGCTGAGAACTAAGAATCCTCATCTTGGTGTCTCATACATAAAAGTTCCTCACCTTCCAAAGCTTTTGTTGAGGGAGAGTATATGTCAAGTCTGAAGAATATCTGATGCTTCTCCTTCACTTCTGAAGTTGAGATAAAGCTGCTCGTATTACTACCTATGCAATCCACTGTGTTTGCAAATGGGTGTCTTTTCCAGTCTTCAAAATCAGACTAGAAGATCAAGCTGATGAAACATCCATCAAGTGTCGAAACAAAGTTTGTATGTGCCAAACAAAGTCTTTTTCTCAATGCCTTTTTCTAAAGCTTCTAAGAAGATGCTACCCAAAAGGGAGAGAAAACTGCACTTCAAGACTGCACATCAATCAACATCCAAGGTTTTGATAATCATGATGATTACCAAAACCGACACGGTGAAGCTATACTGAAAATATAATCAAAATGGAGAAAATTGACCAAAGTCAAACTTGGTCAACCATGGTCAAAGTCAACTATCAACATCAGCGGTTGTCCCGAATGACGCCAACACCTGGCATTCACGCATCAGCAACATAGAATTTATCAGACTTAGAAGAATATTTGTGTAATCATTTGGCTTAAACGTAATTTTGGTCATTTATGTAAAGAGTATAAATAGACTAAGGTAGTCATTTATACTCTAAGGAATAAGCACTAACAAAAAAAAAATAAAAATGAGAGAATTAGTCTAGAGAGAGAAACAATTAGGTTGAGTGTGTGTGAGAGAGAATTTTCTTACAAACTCCCTTTGTAATCTCCTAGCATGATCATCCATATGAATGAATTAATGAAACATTTGTGAATATGTGTTCTTGATTGTTCATCATTCATCATCATACATTAAATCTTGCAATGGCTCTTCACTTGAAATCATCAACAGGTCTGTGAGATTCCGCATCACAGATTTGATGGCAACAATAGATTGCAATATTCGATCCTACGATTATCGATATTTCCACACTCTACTCCTGAAGATGAAGCTATCACCCCTTCTTCTATCTAAATGTCTTTTTACAAACTATTGGTGTATTCCAATTCTTCATTCAGATCAACAAAATCTTTAAATTCCTCATTAGATTCTTTAGTGGGCATGTGTTGTTGAAAAGTATAAAAATCCTTCTCGTATCGACTTTCCAACTCAAGATGTATAAGCTAATAGTCATCTGATTCATCTGGACTTGGCTTGGAGACGTTATTAGTATGAAATTCACTAAAAGGACTAGCAACATTCCTGACATCTCCTCCTTGATCATCATCATCTCCATTATCATCTTTTTTTTGGTAGATGATCAATATCATCATCATCATCTTCATCATCCTCATCATCATCAATATCACCAACTATTCCCTTGGATTCTTGAGTTTCTATCATAATTCCCCCAACATCTGTTTGAATATTCTCAAATTATTTAGTAGTGGTTGTGTCATGTATTGCTCCGACCTTAGCCATTTTGTTAACAACATCTGCTTCAATATTCTCAAATGTTTTTGGTTCAAAAGGGTGTTATACTCTGGATTCACCAAAGTCCTTTGATTTATCAGTTTTAACACGTTCTATATGATCGGTAGTTTGGTAGATGAAGCTCTGGTCTGATTCTACAAGCGTTGTAAATAATCAAACAAGAAATGGATATTTCTTGCAAAATCATTATTAGTTTTGACTTGTCAAAAATTTATTTCTCTAGTAAGTCACCCGGCTTTGAAAAGCAGCCTGAATATCAACCGGATTATTTGTTGAAGTATTGGTATTGGTATGGTTAGATTGATCTTCTGGTGAATTCAATAATCATCTGGATTGAAATCTAAATTCTCTAATATGTCTCTAGGTGGAGTAGAAAAATAAATTGCTCACACTGAGGGATAGTAACAGTTATTGTTCTTCCTTCTTATTACATACCTATCTTCTCTTCTTCATCTTTCCCTACCAAGGTCTACCCTTTTCTTAGCAACATTTTTCCTTTTTTTAGTGTTTGGGGACTGCTCATGTAAATAATCAACATCTCTTTCCTTCCTTAATCTCTTTTGAGCACTAGATGAAGGAGGATCCATTGGCCTATGCTACAAGCTATAAGGCACATTGCCTATCTCATCACTAATAGTTTTTGAATGAAAACTCGGATCAAACATCTTTTCAATCCCATCATCTATGGTTTTCTCTTTTCCTTCTGATGAACTACCTAGAGTTTCAATGGTAGTAAGTGGAGCCCAAACTCAAGAGATTCAAGTAACATTGTGGTTGTTGTGTAGGTTGCTATTGTGGTTATTGTTATTGTTGTTGTTGTTCTTCAATCCTAGAAAATCTACCAATATCTATCACGAGTTCAAGCATTGCCTTGGGTTTCGAGCATATAAGTAAAGACATACTTCTTTATATAATCATGATCTCATAAGAAGGAGAATCAAGATTAGCTAAATTTTGATGCAATGAGTGAAGAACAAGTTGGATAAAGCTTGGATATATTAAAAACTTTTTTCCTCCTATATGCAATACATTTTTATGCATCTCAAAGAATATCGACTTAGAAATGTTGTTTGGATGATCTTCACTTAGAGATATCATCTTAGAACCAAATAATAAACTTAAGATATCTATTTCCAGCATTAAATTGCTGAAATAGTGAACCACGATATGACATAAGTACTTCCGGTATGAAGCTAAATACTTATTCTCTAGAGATGGGTACTTGACCTCATAACCCATTTTGCTTTAGCAATCATTCAACATAGCATCATTAATCTTGCTTTGATCAACCATATACGGGATCTCCAAAGTGTAGAATCTTGTTCAAAATCTTAGTAGTAATAGTCACATTTTGGTCTTTGACTTTGGCAATACTATAAAGATTTCCTTGCTCAACTCTCTTATTGGTAATAGTCTTCCAAAAGTCTTTGATGATTTCCATGAACATAGTTGTGTTTGTAGAGATGTTATAGAAAATCTAAGATCATGTTAATCCTTATATCATAGAATGAAAAGTTATCAGGTCATCATGAACATCACCCAAAGAAGCAATCCCTTTATGATCCTTTACAATTACTAAAGGTCTAGCCTGCTACCATAAGAAGAAAAATTAGTATCATAATCAAATTGTCAAAAATTACATAATTTCAAAGTGTGAAATCAAAAGTTTTAAACTTTTCACAAATTCTAGGTTTTCACATGATGACAATGAGGGAAAACATGAATGTTCTCGTATTAGACCTTATATCAAACTAGTCAATGTTCTCGCGCAAAAACATTATCATGATTTGAGACGTTTTCATGTCTATTTAAATGTCCTTTAAGCATGTTTTCGTATGATATAGTACATGTGCATATCTCAAAAACCAAATTTAATCTTGAATCATTTTATTAACTTCTAACCACAGATTGTACAATCACAACCATCGTTAATGACTATACGCTTTGTCAATTTAAACACATTTTTTGAAGATTCCTTAAATTTGTTCAAGTTCGTACTAGAATCAACTCATGTCAAACTTAAGTTCATACCAATCTGTAAGGATTACACTTAGAGGCTAATGCAAACAAAGAGCTCTGAGCATGCACATGTGAAGTACTTTGAAAGTTACTTCGGAAGATTTGATATAACTCAAGAAATTACACTAAGTATCAAATCTTTCGAAGCCAAAAGATCAAATATTCCGAAGCCAATGATGAAGTCTTCCGAAGCTTCAAAACAAAGTCTTTCAAAAACAAGAGACTGATCTTCCAAAGATAAAGAAGACATGCTTTCTCTGACTTACTTTTGACAAAAGTTGAACCACTTTTCACTACCATCTCTAAAGACTCACCCACTTACATAAGTTGGCAAAAAGTCTAAACTTTTGTCAACTGTAGATTAAGGTCTTAAAGTGTGTGACTTTCTATTTTTCTGCTTTTATCTTTTATATATTAGATAAGGATGTGAGCTCTGACATGTCATAGTCACTAGTAAAAAGGCAATCTGCCTTTTGACTTTACATTGATCATGTTGTCTAGATTAGTGTTTCCAGTTGGCCTTCAAAGTATGGCCGGCACTCGGATGTAATATAAAGTATCTGAAGTACTTTTCATTTGATTCAAGCTTTGTAACACTTTGTAAAAGAACTTAGAGCAATATACATAATTCTTGAAAACCATATTATCTTGTTCTTGTTCTGTTCTTTACTTGTGTTTTTGTTTCAATATAACCTGGTTCCCTATTTGATCTGTTAAGTATTCTAAGTCTAACAAAACACTGTGAAATTGTTGCATTGACCCCGTTCACCAGTCCTGTAATTTGTATCAGAGTATTTCAGGCTCTTGATTGTAAGACCTCACCATCTTAGATCTCTTTAGTTTCACAAAACACTTACCAGCTCTAATGCTAGCTCTCACAAAAGCTAACATGGAAACCAGTACCATGGCAAAAATCACCACTGATCACTCCTGATGACTTGCCAATGTGTTGAAGGGTTTATCAAGTCTCAAGATATCAGGATGTGGAGATCTGTTGTTGAAGGACCTCATGTAACACCCGGAAAATTTTAAAAGATGAGAAAGAAAGTATAAACGTGCAGACAAAGGAAGAAACACAATTTAACCCAAGCTGAGGGGCTAAATGTGTCAAAAAGGACAAAAAGAATAAAAGTGAGTGTAAAAAGGTGATGGCCGCCCACACCTTTCTGCATATCTTCTTTTCACCCGGATTGTAAAGAGAGAAAGCAGAGAAGAGCTTCGGTTTTAGAGAGAAGGAAGAAGAGGAATTCGAATTCAAGGTGTTTGAACTCATTGCATTCGGGTTTGAAGGAAGTCATACTCGAGGATTTGCATAAGGTGAGTTTGTAGATCCCCGTTTTCTATGTTTTAAACCTGTTTTGGGGCTAGAAATACATGTAACTAACTTTTTATTATGTCTAGTATGTTGTACCGTATGTTTGGCCCTATTCTTTTATTGGGTGTGTTTGGGTCTGCATGTTTTGCTCGGTTTATGTGGTTGTATGCTTGTTCTGAGAGATTAGCATGTTAGATCGGTGCGATGAATGTATAAGAATAAGGATTGGGAACTGATTATAGTGTAAGACGCGGTTTCCAGTTAGTTGATCATCAACATTAAGTTTGAATATTTGCATAAGTGTTGTTCATCCGCATTAGTTAAGTCTTCATCAACATTTAATGAAAACATCGACTATTTTGTTCACCCGCATTTGCTAAGTGTTCATCCGCATTTGTTGTATGCTCATCCGCATTTGTTTTATCCATGCGCATTTGCTTCAATCATCCGCATTTGGTTCATGAGCATTTCTTTGGGACACTCGGAATATTTTCTGAGGTGTTCATCCGCATTTGTTTATTCATCCGCATTTGCTTATTCATCCGCATTTGTTTGCCCATCCGCATTTCTTTAAGGACAGAATTTTCTGAGATTTTGGGATGTAGAGCTTAAGTGTAGGCTTTGACTTGGGATGTTTCCGGGGGTAATGTATGTTGACCTTATGATGTCTTATGTGATGATGCTATGCATGGTATGGTTATGTTTATGTTATGTTTCTTATTATGTATGTTTATTTTCTGTGGCTTTACATGGTATGATTATGAAAAGTAAATGGAAAGTATTATGTAATGTAAAGCGGAAGATAATGAAAAGGGAATGTAAGGATTTAGAGAATGCATGCATTAACGATGTAATGAATGAATGGAAAAGTCTTGCAAGCAAAGGTTGAGGTGAGTGACCGTGATGTCACAATAGACTTGTATGCCAAAGGTTGAGGTGAGTGACTGTGCTGTCACAAAAGACTTGTATGCCAAAATTGAGGTGAGTGACCGAGTTGTCACAAAAGACTCGTAAGGGATTCAATCCATGAGATTGACATGGATCTTTGTCGCTTACCCCGGGGCTGGTGCCAGGCTTTGTGCACAATGAATGGAAGTATGATAAACTTCGGCCCAGTACCCGTTTTGTGCCCACGTTTGGGGTATAGCCGATGACCTTGATCCAGAAGGAATTAACGAAGGACGATGTAATGAATGAAATGTACGGAATGAAAGATAATAATAAATTATTATCTATGTGTACGTATGATGTATGATCGCTTACAAAAGTAAAGTACGGTTTTAAACGAAAGAAAAGTATTTTATTTATAAAATTAGAACTTACTCAGCAACGCTGACTTTTATATGTTTCCAGTTGGCAGGTAATGTTACTGAGGATGGCACGGGTCAGCTACTTGGCATTTTTGGATGGCATCTATTGCTTAAATTATGACGTTTTTGCATTGTAATGCGAACAAACAAGATTTTGAAATGATTATGAATGTTGTATTATTTTGCAAAAGCAATGAATGAAATGATTTTAAATTATTCTGCTGCGTTGTTTTAGTACACCTAAATATATGTTTTATGTGCAATGATTGACCAGCTGTAAGCGTCCCGGGAACGGGGCCTTACACCTCACATACCAAGCACCACTCTAGCTACTGCTAGAGGTGGGATGATTTCTATGAAAATGGCTGACTATTCTGAGGAAAATTAGAAGAAGATTGATATAGATCAGAAGGCCATGACCGTTCTCCATACTGCTCTTCCAAACTCTATATACAGAGGCTTTAAGAAGTGCAAAACTACTAAGCAGCTCTGGGATGCACTTATGTTTATGTATGAGGTGTCTGATGAGACTAAAGAAAACAAGAAGGACCTTGTGAAGCAGTAGTTTGAGAACTTTGCGAGCAAGTCAGGTGAAACTATAACTCAACAATACTTTAGGTATGTTGAGATTGTAGATACTCTCATGAATGTTGGAGTTAAGCTTGAGAATAGGGACAATGTGAGGGTTCATATTCTCTCTTCCTAGACAATAGACTCACTACTATGTGGCCATTAAGTGAACTGAAAACCTTTCCACTCTTACTCTAACAGAGCTGTATGGTATCCTTAGTGGCTACCAGATGAAGATGAATATGTAGAATCCATTAATCAACTCTTCCAGCAATCAACAGAGTTCAACCCTCCATATGATTGAAAGGGATAGTATAGAACCATAAAAGGGCTATATGGTATCCTTATTTGCTACCCTGACAACTCACAAAAGGGTCCTTTCATTACCTTCCCTGATACACCAAGGGAGAGCTACATCCATGGAAGCCCATTCCAAGAGACAAGCTCATCTCAAGCCTTTGTGTCACCTGAAGAAAGTTATGGCGACTTTCACTTCACTCTTGATGACTTGGATTGTATTCATCCAGATAACCTAAAGTATATAGAGGTAGTCTAGCAAATGGCTCTTCTCACTCATAGAGCCAAGAAGTTCTACAAGAGAACCAAAAGAAAGTTTCCTAGCAATGTAACCAGTGGAAAGTTTAGACTGGATAAAAGCAAAGTGAAGTATTACAACTATAATCAGATAGGACACTTTGCTAGAGAGTGCAAGGCACCAAGGACTAATGGTGGGCAAGCACAATCCAGGCTTAACTACACTAATGTTGCTCCTAGATCTGAGAGGCCAAGCCAACCAAAACAACAAGCTGCTGTTGCTATTGAAGAATGAGGCTTTGACTGGAGCTTTCAAGTAGAAGATCTTTCTCCCACCCAAGCACTGATGGCTGACCATGAAGAAGCATAAATATTAGAAAATCTGTGTACTCCTGAATGCATTGCTAAAGTAAATATGCATAGGTCCTATAACCTAGAAGTGAGATCTGACCTTAGGTCCTTGAATATTTTGAAGACTGATTTCAAAAGAGCTGTAAATGACTACAAACATAAAATAGAAGATTTAGGGAAATCAATTTCAACATTTAAGCATGAACACATAAATTACAAGACTCAAATCAAAGATCTCATTACCAAGTTAATGGAATGCTAGGCTAAGCTTATGATCAGCAAAGGCAGGACAGAAAAGTGTGTTCTTGAAGAGGAAACCTTCAAGAACATCATATCTTCATCCATGCATGCAAAGATTTTTTATTACAACATGCAGGGTGTGACACCTCGAGTTTTCAGGTTATACATCGTTAATACACTGTTAACCTAACATTTCATTATTCAATTATTTTCTATTACATTAATTAAAACTTCTAACTATGAATTAAAATAATAGACCTTTGGAGTTAGTTTAAACCTACCTAGATTAAGTAAACTTATCCAAAACTAACTAGCAAATTATTTACTTATAATAGGCATTTAACCTTAATGGAGGGACTAGAGTTGCCCATTTATCAAACTAACCCTCATTTAAATTACCCAACCCCCCATAACCAACCCCATTCCATCACGCCACCTGTTGCAACCCTAATCACCCACACAACCCTTACCGATGGTCGGCGGCAGCCCCTCCCTCCCCACGCTTGTGCAACTCTACGGTGGCTCTGCTCTTCGATAATCATCTTCTCAGCAACCCCTTTCTCCCCGACAGCCTCCTATTCGCTTACTCTATGATGGATTGGATCTTCGTTCAAACCGCAAGTGTCGCTAGTAGAGAACGGCGACAGAAACAAACTCGTATCTTGTTTTGTATGTTCCTCCGACCCTTTAGTCATACTCCTACAATTTCGGTGTCTACCCAGTGTGGTTGTGTCTTTGTTGTCGCATGTATGTTCATATTTTGTGTTTAGTATGGGGGTATGTAGTCGATCGGACATGGTTTGATGGTCATCATGATTGTGTGTTCATAGTTATATGTATGTATGTATGCTTAGATGTGTGCATGTTGTGTGTGTTTTTCTACCGTGAGTTGTGTGTGTGTGTCGTGTGTGTTCTCTGTGCGAGTGGGTGTGAGTTGTGATGTGTTTCTAGATGTGTTTATGTTCTTGTGCGTAGGTGTGGTGTGTGTATGGCCGTTTGTGTATGTGTATGTGTTCTTTAATGAGTTCTTGGGTTCGTGGGTTCGGTAGGGTAGTTAAGTATCGGATTCGATTGGATGGATACGTGTAGTGTTATACTCGTGAATGTGTGTGTGTTCATTGCGTGTGTTCTATGTACTTGCTTATATGTAGCTATACAATTTTGTATACATGTGTGTATTTGTGTTGGGTTGAATTCATGGGGTTTGGGTGTGCATCATGTGGATGGGTGTGGCAGTAGGTTCGGTGTGCATATTCATGGTGTATTTGATTTTTTTATGATGGTGCATGGTTGCATGTAAACTATATATATATATTATATGGTATATGTGTGTGTTGTGTGAAATCTATGTATATTATGTAGTATACGAGTATGTTGGGTATGAACTAGTAGGCATTATGTGTGCATGGTTGGTGCATGTTTGGACTTCCTTATGAATGGGGGAATGGTGGAAGTTTGTACCGTAACCGAGTCGTGAACACGAAATTGAATGATTCTTGTATTAATATTTAATAATTAATATTAATTAAATATTAACTGAAATTTAGGTTAATCAAAAACCTAATCGCTTGTGCTCGTAATTATTTGTTGTTGTGCTATCTAAGGTGAGTTTACAACCCCACTTTACTCATACTCTTTTTGGGGAAAAAACCATGTTCATTTTAAACGTTCATTTTGATTAGATCAATATTACTGTAATTATCGCATGATTACTAGTGTTGTACCATTTTAAGTCCTCACTTTCGCAATTGTTAATTTATGTACTTTAGCGAGGTAATTCTAAGTAGATCTACAGGGTTTGATAAACACCACCCGAGCTAGTCGTGCTAGCATGACTGCACGTCAAATGGGTGTTTAATTGACCTAATATATGTTGCTGTGCTCTGGTAGCCACAGCCGAGGCATACATTTACATTGTCTGCTTGAGTTGCAAACTTCATATACTAAGTAACTTGTTTTGTAGACTAGCTATCTACTGATATTACTTTGTTTACTGGACCTACATTTTATTATGTTACTGTTTATCAAAACTTATGAACTCAACACCATGTGTTGACACTTTAGCATGTTTCTTTCAGGTTCATAAGGTGTGCACGGCTAAGAGCATCTCATATTTCATACATCACTGATTGGTTTAAATGATCAAACAATGTTTTTGCAAATTACATCTATTTGTGTTGCGTATGTTTTGCGCCATTTGAGTTATGAATTATTATGCTTCCGCAAATCTTTTCAAATTCATTTTTAATTATGTTTTTGGGATTTTATAATAATATTGCACAACTATGTTTTGAAGTTATTGTGTCGTTTAGGGTTTAGCGGCTGAGATCCTGTATGTCATGCGCCTAACGGTAAAACCTTGTTTGTGGAAATTCAAGGTGTGAAAGATTGGTATCAGAGCCAATGGTTATAGCAAACTAAAAGAAATTTTCATTTCATTTTCATTGCATTTAGACTATAGCCTGATGCCTTAGTTACATGCATATAGACACGTTTAGTTTTGTTTTTTGGCCTTGTTTGCTTTGCTTTGCTGGTTTGCTTGCTTTTGGCTCATTCTTGTAAGCGGTTGATTGCAGGAATGGCATCTTCTTCTGCACCATCTTCTTCTTTGGGAAAAAGGCCTATTCGCCCTGATTCCCCGTCCTCGTCTTCAGATTCAGATGACTGGCCTATGCGCTCCAATGATGCTGATGAGTTTGATTACGACCTGCCTTTCACTTTACCTCGTTCTCCTCTGATCCACAAGTGGGAGCATTACCCACAATACATACCTTGGTTGATTAGGGAGAACCATGTTCCTGTTCCTCCTGAACATCGACCCCAGACTAGGTCCGCTCCTTATAGAAGCCCTTATGCCCCTACCCTACCTCCTCTTACATGTCCGCCTGAGAAGGCCATAACTACTTTGGTAGCCACTCTGCACGGTGCGGTAAGGGTTAAGGGAATCCAGGAAAGAGATCAAAGAACTAAAGATACGACTTAACACCCTTATTGATTGTCAAAATACGCATGTGGACCATGTTACGACTCTAGCATAACGTGTAGCTGGTGATGAGGTGGACATCATAGCAAATTGTCAACGACTCGATATCCTGGACGGCCAAATTAACGTACTAAATGCAGTGCCGAAGCCTGAAGAAGAAGACCCATAAGAAGAACCTGAAGAGGCACCTGAAGAAGATCTGGAGGAAGAACCCGAGGAGCAGCCTGAGGATGAGCCCAAGAACAACACCGGATGTGACGAGTCGCATAGATATCCTATTTCATTCTTTCGTTTGTTTATCAAACTTTTGTTTATTTTGCACCTAGATGGGAAGGGTTGTTTCCCATCCAAATGATGTCTTTGGATTTTGATATTTGGTTTAATTGATTGTAGACGTACTAACAATTTATTTTATCAAAAATTATTATTTGAACATTAAGTTGTGATTGTACTAAATTCTTTTAATTGCTTATACTTAAATGGAGTTGATATGTTGTATATTTACTTGTTCTCGTATGTTGTGATTGTTAAGGATATCTAGACGTGGACGCGGATGTGGTCGTGGTCGTAGTACCATAAACATGACACGAGCTGAATTGGACGCACTTATAAATTAGCATGTAGTTGAGGCGTTCGCCAACCACAACCCAAACCCACAGCCCGCTCCGATCGGTAAGCAATAACCAATTCATTCCTGATGTATAGTTCCTTCAATCCTGTTAAATCTTAACACTTGTTGAAAATTCTGAAGTCCAGATCTAAAATCTATTGCAGGTCAAGGGGTTTGTACTTGAAGTCCTTTATGGATTGCAAACCAAATCCATTCATAGGAGTAGAAGGGGCTGTTGGTCGCCTGAGATGGTTCGAGAAGCTCAAATTAGTGTTTGAAATGTGCAATTGCCCGGTGGCAAATCAGGTGAAGTATGCCACCGGTACCTTGGATGGAGCTGCCCTGTCCTGGTAGAACACTCAAGTACAAATGCTGGGGGGTAGAGATGGCCAATCAAACTATCTGAGAGGATTTTAAAATTTTGATGAAAGAAGAGTACTGCCCTCGTGATGAGGTGCAAAAGTTAGAGATATAGTTTTGGAATCTCAAGATAACGGGTTCTGAGATCGAGGCATATACCACTAGCTCTCCCGAGCTCGCTACCCTGTGCCCCAATAGGGTCAACCCACCTTCTCTGAGGATCGAGAGATACCTTCATGGATTAGCTCCAGAGATTCAAAGTATGGTCACTGCCTCTTGACCCAAAACCAAACATGAGGCAATCGGATTGGCCTACAGACTAACTGACCAAGCCATCACGCAGGGTAAGTTGCCCCCGCATGATTCTGCACAAACCACATCCGATGTAATAACAAGCGAAAGTAGGAGTCTAGTTCAAACAAAAAGCATGGTACATCTCAGCAACGGCCACAACAATCCAAGAAGTTTGACAACTCCTGGTCATTCAATAAGTCTTCTTCATCATCTCAGCAAGGCGGTGGTTATGACGGGACACGGCCTAAAAGAAAGAAATGCAACTACCACCACAACGGGCCATGTAACAAGAATACTTATGAGAGATGCGGTAAATTTGGCCACACAGCTAAAAATTATCGTGTGAATATAACAACAAAGCAGCCACCATAACAGGATGAACAAAAGAGCTGTTATGAATATGGTCAAAACGGGCATTTCAAGAGAAACTACCCAAAGCTAAGAAAGCACAACAATGGTGCTAATGGAGCTAATAATAGGAAGGAGAATGATGGCAATGTCAATGGCAATGGTGTTGCTAAGGGTACACCATTTGTCATCGGATCAGGTAAGGCTCGAAACGACCCTTCTACAGTAACTGGTAAATATTCTGTCAATGGTTTCTTTGCTTCTGTGTTGTTTGATTCTGGTGCTGATAGGAGTTTTATTTTTTCATAAGTTTAGTAAGTTATTAGATGTTACATCTACGACTTAGACTCAAACTATACTCTAGAAATCGCTGATGGTAAGATTGTAGAAGCTTCTCACATATACTGAGGTTGTAAGATAGGTGTGTCTAGGTATGAATTTGATATTGATCTTCTATCTACCACACTCGGTAGTTTTAATTTGTTTTCAGTATGGATTGGTAGTCTAGGAACCATGCCAAAATCATCTATCAAGAGAAACTCATTAGATTTCCTCTTCCTAGTGGAGAGATACTCATGGTGGAAGGTGATAAGAGTGGTGTTGTGGTCTGCATCATCTCTTACATGAAGACTCAGAAGTGCTTGAGGAAAGAACATTTGGTGTTTTTAGATTTAGTTACTAAAAAGACCATAGGGGAGAATCGAATTGATGACATTCCAGTTGTTAAAGACTTTCCTGAAGTGTTTCCAGAGGACTTGCATGTCCTTCCTCCACACATTAGGTGGAGTTCTAGATCGAGCCAACACCAGGAGCTGTCCGGGTCGCTCGGGCGCCATATCGCTTATCACCGAACAAATTAAAGGAATTGTCAAAGCATTTGCAGGAACTGCTAGACAAAGAACTCATACGCCCTAGTTCTTCACCTTGGAAGCACCTGTGTTATTCGTGCAGAAGAAAGACAAAACTTTTAGTATGTGCATCGATTACCGAGAACTGCACAGAGTCACCATAAAGAATCGTTACCCTTTCCTGCGTATTGAAGACTTATTTGATCAACTTCAAGGATTGAGTTACTACTAAAATATTGATTTGAGATCAAGATATCATTAGCTCATGGTTTGAGAAGAAGACATATCCAAGACAGCTTTCAGAACTCGGTACGGGCATTTTGAGCTCGCAGTCATGCCATTTGGATTGACAAATGCTCCTGCAGTCTTTATGGACCTTATGAACTGTGTTTATAAATGCTATTTATATAGATTTGTCATTGTCTTCACTGATGACATACTAATTCATTCCAAAAATTAGGAAGAACATGATGTTGGACCAAAAGAACCAATGAGCCTGATCAGAAAAACCTTTAAGTCCCACAGACATTACAACAACTGAAGTAGTCTACAACAGCTGAAGACATCAACTGATAACAAGGTCTGAAGACAAAGTCTGAAGTGAAAGAGTGAAGACAAAGTCTGAAGTGAAAAAGCTGAAGACAAAGTCTGAAGCTAAAGAACTGAAGACAAAGTCTGAAGACAAAAGCTGAAGACAAAGACTGAAGACCAAGTTTCAGATGTTGTCACAACAGCTGAAGAAGACCTCTTCAGTAGTTGTGATGGTTTCCTTTCAGTAGTTTTATGTTTCTTGTAATCAGTACTTGTAGTTTCAGTAGTTTTAGTTTCATCTTGTACTTAGCATACTCTGAGATGTTCTCAGTTGTTGTGAACATTCTCAGTAGTTTGCTTACTTTCAGTTGTTTCTAATAATTCTGTTAAATGTCACTATCAAGTGACATCAGCAGACGTCACATTCCTTTATATAAGGAATGTTGACCTAATTGTAAGGTGCGAAGCCCTGCGAAGCTTAGCGAAAGCTTAGCGGCCGCCATACCGAAGCATTTGTGCATGAATGATAATATCCCTTTTGCAGAAAACCCTCTTTCTCTATAACCGTGTACTGTTCCATTGAATATCTATTGTGTTCTTGCTATATTTGTCTAATTCTTGTTCTAATTCCGCTGCGATTCAACTCTAATTGATCAAACTTAGATCACTGATCCTGTTAAATGGTATCAGAGCGGGTTAATCATTGATCGGTTTAACAATTGATCATTGAAACTGCTATTTCGATATCTAAAGTTTGATCGAATTAGCATATTTGCAAGAATTGGTTATAGAGATTGATCTTCTGCTGCTTCTGGTTAGTCAATTTGAGTTTCTTCTTGGTTCATATTGAGTTTGTTGTGTTTTTGTGCTAAATATATTGAAACTTGATTGAATTGGTTTGAATCTGAGAATGACTACTCTATCTAATGACCCTCACAATACTGGCTCCTCAACCAAGCCTCCGATGCTGGTTAGGAGTGAGTATAACATATGGCAACAAAGAATGCTCCATCACCTATCTGTTAACAGTTCAGGTTGTTGGACATCTGTGGTTCACGGTCCACACAAGCCTATGGTGAACAATCCGGAGACCAACCAAATGGTTCCGAAGAAGAAGGAGCAATACTCAGATGAAGATCGTAAACTGTTTTAGATTGATGCTAAAGCCCATGGAATTCTGGCCATGGCACTGCCTAATGAAATCTATTCTGGGCTTATGCATCATGAAACTGCTCATGACCTCTGGAATGCTTTGAAGGAACAATTCGGAGGAACTGATGAGGTCTTAGCAAACAACAGAGAAATCCTCGCCCAACAATATGAGACATTCTCTCATAGGAAGGGTGAGACACTGACTCAACAGTTTGAGCGTTTCTCCTGCTTGATCTCTGAGATGAAAATGGTCAAGCATGAGTATACTAACAGCCAGATGAACAACAGATTCCTCAGATCACTGCCTGAGAGATGGGACACATACACCATTGTCCTACGCTCCAGTGCAAATCTGGATAGCCTATCTCTCACCCAACTCCATGGGAAACTGCTTACATTTGAAAGAGAGATAGAGCAGAAAAGGAAACTGGCATCATCAGGAAAGCTCACTGATGACTTTGTACCAGGGGACACTACCTTGGTCGGTCATGAGTCAGAATATGCTGGATCAGAAAGCCATTATGATGAGCATATAGATTTCTCTTCAAACAGTTCTGATCATGCATTTGTTGGTGTTGACAGTCATTCTGGGTGTAATAGTGATAATTTATGCTTTATCATGGATGATTTGAAGGGTATTGCTGATGATGATTTAGAAGAGATGGATATTTTGAGCCAAATGGCCTTGATCAATATCAGATCTCAAAAGTTCTACAAGAGAACTGGTAGGAATTTTCCAGGACTCTCTGGCAAAACCAAAGTTGGTTTTGACAAGAGTAAGTTGAGGTGTCACAAATGCCACAGGCTTGGGCACTTTGCAAGAGAGTGTAGATCAACTGGATCTAACTCCTCTGCACCCTTTGTGACCTTTCCAAGCAATAGTTCACAAAACAAAGGGCAACATCCTGCTAGTTCTGGTCATCACTCACAACCTCAATCTCCTGCATATTTTGTCCCTCAGGGTCCAATGCCATATCCATATCCCTGCTATTACATGCCACAGCCAAATCCAGTTCAAGTTCCTATAGCACAACAACCTCAAGCCCTACCTGAGCCTCAACCATCTCCATCACAATCTCAACCTCATCACAGCTTCTTCACACCAGGAGTTGTTGACTGGAGCAGCTTACCAGATGATCTTTCTGGTTTCAATGAGCAATTATTTGCTGGTGCTGGTCAACATGGTGGTGAACATCCTTTTGGGAATCTTGCTCTCATGGCCCTGGAGTCTACTGAGGGTTCCTGCTCCAATGCATCATCTTCACAGGTAACCCAGGTATCTTCTGAGGCTAAAGCCAAGTTATGTTCTGAATCATGCATAGCTGCCTTTGTCTCTATTAGAGAGGCAAATGTAGCTTTAATCAATCAAAATCTTGAGCTTGAGAAAACTATTTCCAAAAGAAAAGCTGAGTATGAGTCTGCTCTTAATGACAAAGATGATGAGATTTACAAGCTTAAATGCCAACTTAATGATGAAAAGGCTAAGGTAGAGGTCATACTTGAGAACCACAGAAGTCTCAAAGAGACACTTGCAGCTACCCAAGTTGAGTGTGACCGCTGGGTAACATCCTGCAAGGGATTTGAAATGCTTCTCAGCAAGCAAACAGCTTCAAATGTGAAGTTTGGAATAGGTTACAATCATACTGCACCACCTACTGATTTTACTTCAAAATCAATAGTAAAATCTGAAGGTGAAAGTAATTTCCAAACCACATCATCATGTGATTCATCCTCAAATGATAATACAAAATTAGAGGATGAAGTCAGTGTTAAGATCTCAGCAAATCAATTGCCTGATGGTTTAAATGCTGATAAACACATGAAGCTGAGCAATTCAGATGTTGTCCCTCAAAGTACTCCAAGTACTGAAGGGCAAGTCACAACATCTGAAAAGCATTTCAAATCTGCTGAAATAAAAGGATTAACAACTGCTGAGGAATCTATCATACGGTCTTTAGGACGGATAGAGAACAGCTGAAGAACAAGTCTTCAGTTGTTACCGATCCTTCAGTACTTAACACAAGTACTGAAAGGAGGAAAGTACTGAAGATCACACCTTCAGTAGTTTCCACTTCAGCAGTTGATCAATCCAAGATGAAGAATAAGCCATGTGAAATATGTGGTAAATTCAATCATCTATCTGATGAATGCTGGTACAAAAAGGGTTCCAAACTCAACAGAGATAAGCTCATTAAAGAAGAGATTAATAAAATGAAAAATGAGTTTGAGACCAAGTTTGTACCACAGTCATCTCAAACTGATAACCCAAGGCCTCACCAAAATCCAAAAAGAAGGATGGGGTTTATCAGAAAACAGCTGATAGTGTTCCTCATGATAAACATCAGACTAAGTCTGTGAATTTCAAGAAGGAGGAAATGGTGGGTCACAGGAACTCATCAAAAACAAGTACTGATGTGTCAAATGAGCTGAAGGCTTTAGCAACAAATCAGACACAACTTGTTATGATGGTTCAGCATTTGTTGGGGAGAGTTAACCAACTAGATGCACCTGTGATCAAACCACTGAAAAGGAAATCCAAGCCCAAATCTAAGAAATCCATTTCAGCACCATCTCCACCTTCATCAGCTGTTAATCATGAGAAACAAGTTATGGTTAAATCTGTTGATGAAAACAGACCCAAAACCAAAAAGGTTTGGGTCTCTAAAGCTAACTAGTTTCTTATGATAAATGCAGGGTTCTTCAGCATGCCAAAGAAGTATCTGGTATGTAGACAGTGGAGGATCTATGCATATGACTGGGAGCAGTTCTCTTCTTAATGACTACTCTCAAGGAAAGAAGGGATTTGTCTCATTTGGAAATGATGCTAAGGGTTACATCATCGGGAAAGGATTTGTGTCAAATGGAGAAATCAGATTTGATGATGTTAACCATGTGGAGAATCTCAAGTATAATCTACTGAGTGTCAGTCAGATGTGTGATAAAGGGCATGTTGAACTTTTCACAAGCCAGAACTGCCGGATTCTGTCTTCCAAAGTTCTGAGGCTGATTGACAAGGTATTGGATGAACATACTCTCCTGAAGGCCAACAGGATAGGAAGAGTATATGCCTTGGATTTGTCAAAGAAGATTGATTTAAAAGGTCATCCTTGCCTGTTCTCCAAGGCCTCTCCTCAGGAATCTAAACTGTGGCATAGAAGGCTGGGTCATGTTAATCTCAAAAACATGAATCAGCTGATCCACAATAGTTTAGTGAGAGGTCTACCAATAAAGGAGTTCCACTGTGATGAAACCTGCACTGCTTGTTTAAAAGGAAACAACACAAAGTTTCATTCCCTCCTATAGAAGAACCAAAGTCCACTGCCTGCTTGCAATTACTGCACATGGATCTCTTTGGTCTTGTGAGAGTAATGAGCATGGCAAAGAAGAAATACTGTCTGGTAATTGTGGATGATTACTCCAGATTTGTATGGACCTTCTTCTTGCATTCAAAGGATGAGGCTGCTCAGACAATTATTAACTTTGTGTTGTATGTTGAGAAGCAGTATTCCCTATCAGCCAAGTGTATAAGAAGTGATAATGGAACTGAATTTAGAAACCATACACTTGATGATTTCTACCTTTCAAAAGGAATCAAGAGGCAGTATAGCATCCCAAGGACTCCAACAAAATGGAGTAGTGGAGAGAAAGAACAGGACCCTAATTGAAGCTGCAAGGTCCATGTTGGCTGACTCTGGTTTGCCACTGACCTTTTGGGCTGAAGCTGTCAACACAGCATGCTATGTGCAAAATAGAGCTTTAGTGAATCAGAGGTTGATGATGACTCCTTATGAAGTTCTACATCATTTGGCTCCTCTAATTTCATTCTTCAGAGCATTTGGGTGTCCTTGTTACATTCTCAACACAAAGGATCAACTCCAAAAGTTTGATTCTAAGGTGGATGCAGGGTATTTTGTTGGGTATTCATCCACTTGCAAGGCTTACAGAGTGTTCAACTGCAGAACAAAGATGGTTGAAGAAACCTTGCATGTGAAGTTCAATGAATCTCCTAAGGACAAAATCCCACAAAACCCTGTGGAGTTGTTTGATCTGGACATACTGCAATATGTTCCTTATCAGCCTCCAGCTGTTGCAGATCATGTGAATTCATCACCTTCTGCAGCTAGTCATCCATCTGGTGGTACTGATGTTGATGATGATCCCAGTACTCACCTATTCAAGTTTAGTGATCAACTGCCTGAGTCTACTAAACTTGATGTTCCTGTAGCTTCAGTAGCACCATCCACAACAAATGCTGATGAGATTTCTGAATCCTCTACTTCATTTGACTTGCCATCTAATACTTGGTTTCAAGAATCTGGATCAACATCTGTTGCTGCTGAGCGTGCTACAAACACTTGCACAGATCTCATAGTGTACCAAGAGCTGAAGAATCACCCAATGTCTCAAATCATTGGTGATATCAATGCTGGTGTCTCAACTAGAAGTCAATTGTCCAACTTCTGCTTCTATGCTCTCTTCATCAGTCAGCAAGAGCCAAAGAACTATCATATTGCATTAAGAGACAATGGATGGGTTGATGCCATGCAGCTTGAGCTTCTTCAGTTCAAAAAGCAGCAAGTGTGGGAACTGGTTCCTCTACCCCCAGGTAAGTGTGCAATAGGCACTAAATGGGTGTTTAGGAATAAAACAGATGAAAATGGGCAAATTGTCAAGAACAAGGCCAGACTGGTTGTCCAGGGGTTTTCACAAGAAGAAGGTATTGATTATGATGAAACCTTTGCCCCTGTAGCCAGACTGGAGGCAATTAGATTGTTCTTAGCCTATGCTGCATTCCACAATCTTAAAGTTTTTCAAATGGATGTCAAAAGTGCATTTTTATATGGTAAAATAAAAGAAGAGGTTTATGTGTGTCAACCACCAGGTTTTGAGGATAATAAACATCCTGATTGGGTGTATAAACTTGATAAGGCTCTTTATGGGTTGAAACAAGCTCCTAGAGACTGGTATGAAACACTGTCAAATTTTCTTCTTCAGAATAATTTCACTATAGGCTCCATAGATAAAACTTTGTTCATTAAGAAAGTGGGTCAGCATAAGCTCCTTGTTCAAATTTATGTTGATGATATTATTTTTTGCATCCTCTGATCCACAGTTATGTGATGCATTTACAAAGTTGATGCAACAAAAATTCGAAATGAGTGCCATGGGAGAATTACAGTTCTTTCTAGGTTTGCAAATCAAACAAAAGGCTGATGGAACTTTCATTCATCAGTCAAAATACACAAAGAGTCTTTTGGAAAAGTTTGATTTACAAAACTGTAAGCCCTGTTCTACTCCCATGTGCAGCACCACACAACTGGATGCAGATCAGAAAGGTAAAGCTGTTGATGAAACACTTTACAGATGTATGATTGGGTCCTTGATGTACTTAACAGCTTCTAGACCAGATATTATGTTTGCAACTTGTGTTTGTGCTAGATTTCAGGCTGCTCCTAAAGAGTCTCATTTGATTGCAGTCAAGAGGATCTTTAGATATCTGCAAGGTACTCAATCTCTAGGTCTTTGGTATTCCACTGGGCACTCTTGCAAATTAGTTGCTTTTTCTGATAGTGACTATGCAGGGTGTAAATTAACTAGAAAATCAACTTCTGGTGGATGTCAATTCCTAGGCAACTGTTTGGTTTCTTGGCAGAGTAAGAAACAAACATCTGTTGCTACATCCACTGCTGAAGCCGAGTACATTGCTGCTGCAAGTTGTACATCTCAGGTACTCTGGCTTCAGAATCAATTATTGGATTATGGCATTACAGAGACTAAGACTCCATTACTAATGGATAGTGCTTCAGCTCTTTGTATTGTCAAGAATCCAGTCCAGCACTCTAGGACCAAACATATTGAGATCAGACACCATTTTATTAGGGATTGTTTTGAAAAAGGTCTGATTGATCCAAAGTTTGTTCCTAGTGCTGATGAGCTTGCAGACATATTTACTAAGCCTTTGGACAGTTCAACTTTCCAAAACCTAGTGTTAAGGCTTGGTATGCTGCAGCTAGAATAAGTGACAACTACTGATGATCTCAGTCAACAAGTACTGATGAGCATTCGTATACTATTGTCACAAATAAGTACTGATAAGTTCTTTTATCCTCAGTAGTATTCATAACTACTGAAGACTAAATTACTTAAAAGTACTGAAGTACTCTATCTGTTGAAAAGAACTGATGTGGTTACAACTACTGATGTAGTTACAACTACTGATGTCAGTATAACAGATAAGTACTGATGACCAATGAAACGTCTGAAAATCAGACAAAAAGTCTGATAAGTGTTGAGGTCAGAATGAAACAGCTGATGAGCTAAGAATTGACGACAACAGCTGATGAGAAACTTTTCTCTTCAGTTGTTTCTAAAACTGCTGTTTCACTTCATACAACTGAAGCCAAACCATGTCTTCAGTAGTTTTACAACTACTGATGACTAACACCAAATCTTCAGTTGTTTACAACACCTGAAGCAAAACCATGTCTTCAGTAGTTTCACAACTACTGATGACTAATACCAAGTCTTCAGTTGTTACAACTTCTGAAAGTTAAAACCAGGTCTTCAGTTGTTTTCAAACAACTGATGACAGCACCAACACTTTCAGTCGTTTTATATCAGCCTTTTCTTACCCTATAAATACCTAAACCTAATTTCAAACGTTTCATTAGCCGTTTTATGTCCTTCACTCTCTCAACAATGGCGACCATGAAACTCAAACCCAGACACAACTGTGTTGCCTACCTCTCGAAATCGGCCTTTTGGAACAAATTTGATAATGCCATCGATCTTATGGTAGATTCCCAGTACCGAACCGCTTTTCTTCTGAATCCTACCATATACCCCGATTCCCTAAGCCAATTCTGGACCACGTCTCTGTGCAAACTGGTGAGAATGATAGCCAAATCACTCTCCAGTCGTGGTTAACCAGAAACAGGTGGTCATCACTCCAGACATCATTCGACAAACCCTAAATCTACATGATGCCACTTGTGTCACAGAATACCCGAAAGGCACAACTGATATGTCTTTCATCAATACGGGTATGAAGGAGACTTAAGTGCTACCACCATTCTGAAGAAGCACTTCCATGATGCTGAACGTCTTATATTCCACATGGTGAATGTCTGCCTTGCATCAAAAACCTCCTCATGGGATCAGATGTCCTCCCGATGGCAACAGTATTATACTCTATCTTTGAACGACAAAATCTAAATTTTTCTGAGATAGTTTTCATGGAACTAAAGGATCTGGCTTTGAAACCTGTGGCAAACAGATGGATATTATATCCCAGGTTTCTCATGGCCATAATTTTAAATCAGCTAAAATCAGACGGCCTTGTTGGCCTTGGAGTCCCTGCTCCGCTGTATTGCCTGAAGTATACTCCAGGCACAACTCTGACCCTACACTGAAAGGGGCTGCCCGGCTGCTAAAACCCAAGCAGCGGGAACCCACAGCCTCCACTTCCAGATCCAAAGTCCCCACCAAACCCAACACCAAAAAGCCCAAAAAGGCTACTCAGGGAGATGAGTCCCCTGAGGATGCCCCTGTACCACCAATACAGGAAACACTTACTGGTTCTAACCCCCCAGTAGTGTCAAAGACTCCACCAGCCCTAGCCGCTCAGGCATCCTCTCAACAGGATCCTGATGCAACCATAATTGGGGATACCACAATGCTGGAACCTATCTCAATTGAGAAGGTTACCATTGAAGAGCACCAGTCACCCCGGGTGCAATCTGCTTCAAACCTATCTCCAAATGCAACCGCCCCTCAAAGCCCAACCATTATAGTTGCACAAGTGCTGAGTCAGCTGCATTCCTCTCCTCCTCCCCAGAAACCAATTACAATGGGGAGAACCTCAACAGCTGAGGAAGAGGACCAAAATGCTGCTGATAACCCACAGCACAGGGGTTATAATGTTCAATCTCCCCGTGTAGAGGAGGAGGTTAGAACATCTGGTGAGGCTGCCACTTCTACTGATTCAGCAAATGAACAGGATGCAGTTGGTAACATCTCTAAGACCTCACCAGAGGCAACTGCCGATGAAGGACTCAGTCCTGAGGCAGGAAGTCCCCAGAACCAAGAACAAGGGGCACATGCTACAACTGATCTACACTCAGGGCATGTACATCCTGATTCAATCAGGAGGTCAGGTGATTCAGCAAAGACTGATGATGACCTGGGCTTTTTCTTCGATGTCTTAGCCCATAACACAATCCTTGAGGCTGAGGTGAGCAGACTCAAAGAACTGCTTGCCAAAATGTCTCAGGATCAAAGTCCATCTGCCCCAATAAACCCACAGATGGCACCTTCATCTGAAGGTTCACCAAACACTCAGCCACTACACTCAACTGAGCCACCAGCCACTGCTTTTGGCACCACCTCTCAGGGACAGAACCCCTCTGAGCAGATGGTTGCTACCTTTCAACATTCCTTACCTCTCATCACTCCCATCATCAATGAGATTGTGCATAAAGCCATTGATGAGAGGATCTCCTCAAATCTACAAACACTTGTTGATGATGCTGTGCAAAAGAAGCTTTCTGCCATTCAAACCCTGAACCCAATGCACCCAAAAGGGGGAGTCTAAGGCAGTGAAAGAAAGAAAGAGAAAGAGAGTGGAAGATGAGAAACAACAAGAGAAAGAAAAGGAGTTAGAAAAGGAAAAACAGCTGATCACATACAAGAGAAAGAAAAGTGCTGAAACTCAAAAGCCTGATGAAGAGAAATCATTGGAAGATCTGGTTAAAGAAGCTGATGAAGCTCACAGCAGATCAATGGACAGAATAATAGACCAACTCTTCAGACAGGGCTTTGATACAGCTACATTAGACACTGAGATCAGAAGGCTGGAGATTAAAGAGATACAAGAGAGATGGGCCAGTTACAGTGTGATGGAAAGGGAGAGGTTGGAGATAATGATCAGGTTTATTGCAAAATACTTGGGAAGATCATTAATTGAGATTAAATCATGGACCAGAGACAGTATTCTGGCAATAACCACCAGAATCTGTGCTTCTGAAGCATTCAATAAGGGGTTGATTATCGAAGCCTTAGATGAAGCAGGTGCTGGGAAGAGAACTGATATGGCCAAGCTTTCCAAAGCCAAACTTACCACAAAAATGCTAGATCAGCCTTCCCAAACTCCCACTCAAAAAAACCAACCCCACAACTCTCCAAACCAATCCCTAAACCTAAACTTAAACCAACTCAACCCTCAAAACCAACTCCCTTACCCCAAAAACCACCTCAAACCACATCCAATGATGCACCCAGAAGGAGGAGAAGGGTGTTGAGGATGGAAGAAGAGAAGAAGAAGATGATGAAGAAGACAGTCTGCCAATCTCTGCTGTTCTAAAAATACCTGAGCCCAGAAGTCAACAAATGATCACACCAGACTTTCAGAGGCAAATGGTGAAAGTTAAGATTGAAGAAGAAGAACAGCAGAAACAGCACGATGAGCAACTTTTGAAGATGGTTGACAAAGAGTTTCCTCAGTCATCATCTATACAAGCCATGAAGAAACACGCTCAAAGGCTGTATGCTCTCAGGCATACCTTTCAATATCAAAAGGAGAGAGTAAGGATTTGGCCAGACCCAGGGTTAGTTCTAGAATTCATAAGAAATCCATACCAAGTAGATACAATGGCCAAGTGAGAAAGACCATAGATGCTGTTATTATGTTGGCCATTGTAGTCTCACCCTGGGAGATACTTGAAGACTTCAAGAGAGCCTACAAGTCAAAGATGACCCCTCAAACTCTAATGGAGAACAAAATGGTCAAGAAGGGGTTGTTATACAAGAGGCTTGAAGAGATCAAGAAAAATGAACTCCAGTTGTTATTAGAAGGGACTCACCCAGATGAATTTGCTTACAGAGAGATAACAACTGTTGAGTTGAAAAATGGAAGACGAGTAAAGTACCTATCAGAGTACTATGGCCCAGAGTTCTTCTTCGAAGGAGAAGCAGAAGAACTCACTAAGGAGGAACAAGTTGTTCTCCTTGAGGCCTACGTCAGAGAGTCTTATAGACTCATCAATGGGAAGTAGGTTTCATGGTTGGGATAACAGCTCTGTGTCCAGTTCCCCAAGACAGAGTTCCCTTCCATCCTTTGACATTCACATCTACTGAAACCTGTTCCCTGGCCTGTGCTTATCTGATATCTCTGAAGCTGATCAAGAGAGTATTTCTGCCAAGAATAAGTGGGACCTCAATAAGCTTAAAGGTTTTGGCTGCATTGGTTCAGGGGGAGTTTGTTGGACCAAAAGAACCAATGAGCCTGATCAGAAAAACCTTTAAGTCCCACAGACATTACAACAACTGAAGACATCAACTGATAACAAGGTCTGAAGACAAAGTCTGAAGTGAAAGACCTGAAGACAAAGTCTGAAGTGAAAAAGCTGAAGACAAAGTCTGAAGCTAAAGAACTGAAGACAAAGTCTGAAGACAAAAGTTGAAGACAAAGACTGAAGAACAAGTTTCAGATGTTGTCACAATAGCTGAAGAAGACCTCTTCAGTAGTTGTGATGGTTTCCTTTCAGTAGTTTTATGTTTCTTGTAATCAGTTTATTGTAACAGTTTCAGTACATCGACGTTTTTACGAGAAGGATTTTCGAAATGCTCAGCCTTGTAGTGCCCTAACTAACAGTGAACTAGTTACCAGTGGGACAGTAATAAAGAAGCACTTTCCAAGTGCAAAGCAAGCTTTGCAGTGCATTGTTTGGCGTTGCAAGAGGGAACAGCTCACTTTTGTGGTCTATGAGAAGCATCAATACAAGGTGGGTGAGTGTTGTTGCAACATGGAGGAATCTAGTGATAGCTTAAGCATCAAACAGCTCAAGGTGCATGAGAAGAAAATACAACTAACGCTTAGAGTGGTAGTTTTGGTATTTTGCACCTTAAGAATTGGAGGCCTTACTATATAGAACCAAGTGCACGATCTTCACCGATACAAGAGCCTTCAGCAAATCTTGAAAAGGAAGGAGTAAGTTGAACATGAGAGAAAAAAGACATGTTTAGAAGTTGTGCAATGATTATGATGGTGCCATCAAGTATCATCTGGGAATGGCTATGTGGTAACCGATGCCCTTAGTCGTAACAAAACTTTTAAAACCTCATCGTTTGTGACATGCGTTTAGTTACCCATTCATCAGACCTCCATTACGATCAAGAATGCCCAGGTGAGATTACAAGAAAAAAACATCAAGTTTGAATCTCTTCAAAGGATGCTGAGAAAATTGTTTCAAGAGAGATCAGATGGGCTTATTACTATGAGAATTGGGTATGGATTCCATTGTTCGGAAATATAAGAGAACTGGTAATGGAGTGAAGCTACAAAAGTCATGCTATTCTGTCATCGGGATCTGGAACAAGATGTATAAAAGATCTGAGGTCATTATTGGTTGCCTAACATGAAAGATGAAAAATTGACACCTAAGTGTCAAATGTTTGGATGTTCTAAAGTCAAGTGGAAATATCAGAAACCGTGGGTTGCTCAACAAACCTAGATCCAAATTGGAAAAGTGAGAGAACATTTCTATGGATTTCCTTCCTAAGTTACCTCATCACAAACTAAATTGATACTATCTGGGTGATAGTGGATCGTTTGACAAAATTAGCACATTTTCTGCAATTTGCGAGAACTATAAGATCGTGACGCGTGATTCACTTTGCACTTCTAGCAGTCACCACAGAAGTCACTAGGCACTCGTTTGGATATGAGCACGACTTATCATCCACAGACCGATGGTCAGACAGAACGCAAGATCTAGACCCTAGAAGACATGATTATGGCATGCACTATAGATTTTGTGAATAGTTGGGAAACTCATCTGCCTTTGATTGAATTTTCATACAACAATAGTAAACATACGAGCATTAAGGCTGCACCATTTGAGGCACTTTATGGTAGAAAGTGTAGATCACCTCTCTGTTGGACAGAAGTTGGTGATAGTAAGCTAATTTTTCAGATTCGTAACCATATGGCTGTTGCCCGAGAACGTTAGAAAAGTTACGCAGATCAAAGGAGAAAGTCTTTGGAATTTCAAGTCGGTGACAAGGTTTTGTTGAATGTTTCACCTTGGAAAGGTGTGGTACTCATTGGAAAGCATAGTTAACTAAACCCTAGATACGTTGGACCATTTGAGATCATCAAAGAATCCGACCAGTAGCTTATCAGCTAGACTTACCGGCTGAACTCGATGGTGTTCATAACATGTTCCACATTTCAAACTTGAAAAAGTGTCTAGCCAATGAATCACTTGTCATTCCATTAGAAGAATTGGAGATTGATTAACAACATCATTTCATTGAGGAACCAGTAAAAATTATGGATCGAGAAGTCAAGACCTTAAAGCGTAGCAAGATTCCTATTGTGCGCGATAGATGGAATTCAAAGCATCGACTAGAATTTACCTGGGAGTACAAAAATCAAATGAAGAAGAGGTACCCATAACTTTTCAAAGATCAGGCATCCACTTCTTAAGGTATCCACTCTTAAGATATCTTTCCTTTAAATTTCGAGATGAAATTCCTTCAGCAAGGGGATGACGTGACACCTTGAGTTTTCAGGTTATTTTCTTTCGAGTTGTTTCTAAAGCCTTCTGAAAACATGTCTTGTACATTACAAATCACTGAATCTGGTGTTCCTAGCTAAACCTAGCGTTCTAATTTTTGGGACGAAAATTTCTTCAACAAGGGGATCATGTGACACATCGAGTTTTCAAGTAATACATCGTTAATACATCGTTAACCTAACGTTTGTTATTCAATTATTTCTATTATATTAATTAAATCTTATAACTATGAATGAAAATAACAAACCATTGGAGTTAGTTTAAACCTACCCTAGCTTAACTAAACTTAACCCAAACTAACTAGCAAATTATTTACTTATAATAGGCATTTAACCTTAATGGAGGGACTAGAATTGCCCATTTATCAAACTAACCCTAAATTAAATTACCCAACACCCTATAACCGACCCTATTCCATCGCCCGACCTGTTGCAACCTTAATCACCCACACAACCCTTACCGACGGTCGGTGGTAGCCCCTCCCTCCCCCGCGCTTGTGCAAATATCCGACGGCTCCGCTCTTTGGTAATCATCTTCTCGGCAACCCCTTTCTCCCCGACAGCCTCCTATCCATTTACTCTATGACCAATCGGAGCCCCCTTCCAACCGCAAGTTTCAACATTTTCGAACAGCGAACAAAACAAACTCGTATCTTGTTCGATATGTTCCTCCGACTATTCAGTCATATTAATACCATTTTAGTTCTGGGTTCGGGCCGCGATGATCGGGTTATCATGCATATACAGTTATTTTCTTGTCTACCCGGTGTGGTTGTGTCTGTTTTATCGCATGTATTATATACATTTATTAGGCAATCGGTCATGGTGTGGTGGTCATCATGATTGTGTGTTGATAGTTTTTTGTTTGTATGTATGCATAGTTGTGTGTGTGTTCTGTGTGTGTTTTTCTACTAAGAGTTGTGTGTGTGTGTGTCGTGTGTGTTCTCTATGTTAGTGTGTGTGAGTTGTGTGTGTGTGTTGTGGGTGTGTTTCTTCATGTATTTGTGTTCTTGCACGTAGGTGTGTATGTGTATGGTAGTATGTGTATGTGTGAGTAGGTAGTTTGTGTGTGTTTCTGCACGTAGGTATGCGATGTTGTATACGTGTGTGTATTTGTGTTGGGTTGAATTCATGGGGTTTGGGTGTGCATCATGCGGATGGGTGGGGTAGTAGGTTCTGTCTGCATATGCATGGTGTATCTAATTTTTTTATCTGGTGCATGGTGCATGTAAAATATATATATATATATAGGATATATATATATATATTATATATATATATATATATATATATATATATATATATATATATATATATATATATATATATTATATATTATATGGTATTTGTGTGTGTTGTGTGAAATCTATGTATATTGTAATATACGAGTATGTTGGGTATGAACCAGTAGGAATTACGTGTGCATGGTTGGTGCATGTGTGGACATGCTTGTGAATGGGGGAATTGCAGCAGTTTGTATGGTAACCTAGCCTTGAACGCAAAATCGAACCATTCTTGTATTAATATTTATAATTAATATTAATTAAATATTAACTGAAATTCAGGTTAATCAGAAACCTAATCGCTTGTGCTCGTAATTATCTGCTGTTGTGCTATCTATGGTGAGTTTACAGCCCCACTTACTCATATTCTTTTTTGGGGAAAAGAAACATGTTCATTTTAAACGTTCATTTCATTAGATTAGTATTACTGTAATTATCGCTCACTTTCGAACCGTTAATTTATGTACTAGTCGTGCTAGAACCCCATCAGGACTAGTCGTGCTAGAACGACTGCACGTTAAACATGTGTTTAACTGACCTAATTTCTATTGCTATGCTCTGGTAACCATAGCCGAGGAATACATTTACATTCTCACCTTCGACTCCGAACTTCATACACTAAGTAACTTCTTATGTAGACTAGCTATCTACTAATATTACATTGTTTACTGGATCTGCTTTCTATTATGTTACTGTTTATCAAAACTTGTGAACTCACTAACCCTGTGTTGACACTTTAGTATGTTTTGTTCAAGTTCATAAGGTGTGCACGGCTAGGAGCATCTCATATTTCATACATCATTGATTGGTTTAAATGATCAAACAGCATTTTTGCAAATTACATTTATTTGTGGTCCGCGTGTTTTGCACCATTTCAGTTATGAATTATTACTCTTCCGCAAATGTTTTCATGAATTCATTATTAATTATGTTTTTGGGATTTTCTAATAATGTTGCACAATAATGTTTTGTAGTTAATATGTCGTTTGGTGTAACTAACGGCTGAGATCCTGGTATGTCACGGCTAAAAGTAAAAGCCGTTTGTGGAAATTAAGGGTGTGACATAGGGTTTAGGTTCAAGTGAGATAGCTCCTCTACACACATTGTTATCTGTAAGATCTCCAAGGTATGAAACTTGTCAAGATGAGCTGCCCCTCATAGATCCTATCCAAGAAGAGGATGAAAATTAATAGGAGATAGTGAGGATGAATCTGTAGTGAGTGAGAAGGATCTTCCTAAGAAGGGTGACTATGCTCTGGAGAGAGAAGAAAAAACCAAGGATGACCAAGTCTGCTAGGAAGAACTTGATCAGAGCATCCAAAATAAAATCAATGAAAGCCCAAAAGATCAAGACCACTTTTCATCTCTAAATAAAAACAAGTCTTTATATTGTGGATTTAAAGTGGCAAAGACTGAAGACTCAACTATAGACACTAGTACTAGGGGTCCTTGTCAATGTCCAAATTATCCTAGTCAAGAGAAGAAGGTTGATCAATATGCACCACTACTGCAAAACTTGAACCATCCAGTTCCAAGAGCAAGCCTCAGCCTAAGAAGCCTACTGCATCATCTATAAAGATGAAGAAGGAAGTGGAAAGAGATCAAGCACAACCTTCTACTCAGAAGAAGACTCTTAGAAGTATGCCAACAAAATGCATCATGTGTTGTGGTACCTCTCACTTTTCTATGGATTGCATCTATAATCACAAGAGTACCATCCATATGACTAAGAAGAAAACATCTAAGAAGACAAAGAAGAGAGCTTCGGAAGGAAAATCTCTTCCTTTCAAAAACTCCAAAGTAAAGAAGAAGATAGGTGAAAAATTAACTTCAGAAGAAAATTTGGTCTCAAAAGAAAGGAATGCTTTCGAAATACCGAAGCCTGCTGCAGTGGATGCAAAAGCTTCTAACTTCAAAACTTCTGAAGTCATCAAAACTTCCGAAGTATTGATGGCCAAGTCTAATCTTCGAAAGATGGTGTGGAAGATGAACGAAGGCCTTATGACTGAAAATTCTTCATCAACAACAACAAATGATCCTCAGAGTTTGCATATAGGATCAATAACTTTTGACCTATCTTCAGTTCACTTTGATAAGCCCAAGACCAATAAGGCTTGGGTTTCCAAATGTAACTAACCATCTCCTTTTGTGGAGGAACAACTAAAGACCAAAGGAAATATCGCGTTCGGTGTGACAGGCAATGGTAGTGGCTGTTTCAAATGTAACTAACCATCATTGATAGTGGTTGTTCCAGGCACATGACAGGCAATGGATCTTTGCTTCAGAACGTTGAAAGAATTGATGGAGGGCCTGTTGCTTTTGGTGTGAGAATCAGGTGGTTACATTACTGGAAGGGGCAAGGTCACAAATTGTAAGCTTAGCATTGAGAAGGTAAACTATGTAAAGAGCTTGGTTACAATCTCTTGAGTGTATCCTAATTCTTTAACTATAGACATAATATGCTCTGTACTGAGCATGAGTGGATTGTTTTCAAGCCCAGGGTTGTGATTTCTCAAGAGCACATCCTTCTTAGAGCCCCTAGGAAAGGGAACATGTACAAGATGGTTGTAGGAAACATCCCCTTCAAAAGAAGTTTCTTGCTTTCTATCTAAAGCGAAAAGTGATGAGTCTTTCCTCTGGCATGAGAGAATGTGCCATGTAAACTTTAAGAATATGAATAATATAATGAATAATAATTTGATAACTGAATGCCAAAGAAAGGGTTTACAAGTGATGACCATTGTGTTGCATGTCTGAAAGGGAAGCAACACAAAGTGTCTCACAAGCCAAAGGAAAAAAACTCCATCACTACTCACCTACACTTATTACATATGGATCTCATTGGCCCTACCAGTGTAATGAGTTTAGGAAGGATCTCAAATTGCCTAGTGATCACAGATGACTTCACAAGATACACTTGGGTCTTCTTCCTTAGAACTAAGGATGAGAACCCTGAGAGCTTAAAGAATTTCATTCTGAAAATTGAGAATCAATGTGATCACAAGGTTCGAAATCATAAGGTGTGATAAAGGAACTGAATTCAAGAACCAAATTCTTGATACATTTTGTTATGAAAAAGGTATTACAAGACAATACAGTTAAAATAACCGAAAAACAAATAAACAAAAAATAAGGAAACACAAATAATAATAGATAGAATATATAAAATTAATATTAATTCACAAAGAAAAAAGGGCAAATGTGACTCTATTTTGTGACCTAATCTACATAATCTTCATTCTTCTTCTTCCCCCATATCTATAACAACAAAGAACACCGATGATCATAGAGTTCAATCCTCATCCCCACATAATTAAGGTGATATTAAATGGACCCTCAAACTTAAACCATTCTCCTGAAAACCCTTATCAACAATTCCATCTCACCTCCCATTCGATCTCTCTGTTTTGGGTCAGAAGTTGCGGTCGAGCACCACTATATCACAGGCTGTTGATTGTTTGTTTCAATTCGTCTAGACCTAGTTTTTGAGTTTGCAATTGAGGTAAATCAAAACCCTTGTTCTTCATGTTATGTTTTTGTTCTAGTTCCACCCTTATTACTCCTAAACTTTCTTAAAAATATTGTTCTGGCAATTGTGTTACAGCCATTGTTTTGAAGGGCCTCCAACCAAGACATCATTAAAATCCAAATTCTTGTTAATACTTAAAGTAATCACCAGAAACTTGGTCGTGCTATTGATATGCTTTTAGTCTATACATCCACTCAGAATTCAACAGGAAGGGCCCTGTACATTTAAAGTAGACAGATTCAGGGAGATCATGTTTTCTTCAAAATTAATTAGGCACGTCATATAGTAATAATAAAGGGTAATAAGCTATGTAAGTTTTTGAATTTTGAAGTAATAATCATACTTGATAATAATATGTAAATAATTCAAATGGTTCCTACCTGCTGCTCATATTCTTTTTGGTTGGATTTTAGCCAATTTATTCTTCTTTTGACTCACAAATAACAAGTTTAAGTATCCATAACTATCCACCAAAACCATGGTATAATAAGTATAATTTAACAGTTGATTAAATCAATAATAAGACTCAACTTCACGTGAATAGAACCTGACTAGATTATGTTTATTAATGGGTTATTAATGCTGTTGGATGCTGGTTAACTAAAGAATTACGAACGGGTCAAAAATTTATAAAAAATAAGGAAACTAGTAGGCTTGTTTAGTGTTCTGTCAGGTGCATTTCCTGGTGTATTATGAGGTTTGTAATCTTTTCTATCGGGTCTTGCTTCTGACTATATACTACCGGTTTATAAGCTGCAACCATTAAACTTAATTTTGCCAACATACCTAGGAAGTTTGCTAAATGAGTCGATTAGTAAGCTACGAAATTCTTGAACATGTACCAAATTATTATCAAACCATTTAAGCAATCTAAATAATCACAAGGGATTTGATGGGATAATGCTGACTAGTTAGTGTTTACTTCTTTATAAAGATTAAGTAATGGTTCAAAGGATTTTAATAGCATTTAATCGAGTTACCTCTTGTTGCTCATTTATCTATCATGGGTTAGGTCCCGTGTCTCTTTAAAAGTTTAAATAACTTTCTGTCCAATTAGACTCCTACTGGTTAATGATGGTTGCTGGTGTAGTGTTGTCTGTTTCAACCAGTTATAAACACATGTTTACAACATTAGAACCTTTATGTTAATTTCTTCCCTACTTACCCGTCTAATGGGCACCCTTTTCAACTCATTTTTCTCACCACACACGGTAGTTTGGGGTTCCCAATATGTCGGATGAGTAATCTAATTTATATAACTCTGGTTCACTAGTTATAAAAATATCTAAAATACATATAAGTGGAACCATGAATTTGTATCTGTTGGCATGGCATGACATTTTAAGTTTAAGTCTAATTATCTCAAAATTTTATTATATACATTTATTATGACAACGAACACTAATAAAATAATAATAACACCAATGACTAATAATTATTAATAGGTTGGGATTTTAAAACTACTAGTAGGATCAATATGAAATAAATTTGATTTAGAAGTCGAATCACTCGTTGTAGGTTTGTCGAACATGTTAGTGGAACTTTGAGACATTAGGAGCATTAGACACTTATTGAGGTACAGATGTTATTTGATACTTTTATATGCTTTACCAAAATTTCACTACTTTAGAAAATTGATCCGCTGATCTACGACTTACTTGTATGAAGTGCTTCCTTCGGTTGAGCTACTATGATGTGTGCTATTGAGCTATTTTTAAAACCATTAAGAAAAATATATTTTTTTAATATGCTTGTGAATGCTATCGTTTGTGTGCCATTACTTTATTTCATTCAATTTGGATCATTACACATGATGAACATACTTTTGATGGAGGTTGGATTATATATTCTTTCATGTGGCCATAGAACCCTAGATTTGTAGACAGGAGATAGGGATGCCGAGTCAACTAACTATGGAGGTACCATAGGCTTGTTGTTGTGGCTACCAATGACTTGACATTACTGTGAGGGTGTGATCAGTTCACGGCGTCTCTAGTTTATTTATATGATTATGCTCGCTGAAGAGACTTTGGATTATTTGGGAGGCGTGTGGATGCATCCTAGGATTTTGATAATATGTTTAGTTCGCGGTTGAGTTGTGTAGTGCTATACACACCTTTCGTTCTAGGGGTGCATTGGAGTTGCGACTAGTGTGCCATTGTGATTATGATATATGATATGAAAAATGATATGTTGGCACTGTGGATGTGCATTTTTCAATATTTGTTTGTAGGCTACCCGGTAGCAATAACCCAAACCCTTTGTTGCTTTAGCTTTTATTCTTTTGTTTGTTCTGGTGTAAAGGGTGGAATTTGATGGTGATGTTTTAAACATACAAATTTGGTTCTTTTCTAACCCGCTGACATTATTCTTCAATATATATTATTTTGTCTATTGTGATCTACATCCGTACACTGAGCTTGTAGCTCAGCCACTTTCTTGTTTTTTACGGCAGATAATCAAGGTTGATCGAGGCATTGTGATGAGTGCGAGTTGGAGTTTGGAACACATGCTTGGAGATTTATTTCATTTATTTCATAAGACTTGAATTTTGATTTAGTATTTATTTTGGTGGATGCTTTAGACTTATAAGTTGATGTTTTAATTTAAGCTCCGTAATATAATTATTCTTTTCGACTTAGAATGTTCTGTTAATATTTGACAAGAACTCTTGTTTAACGTTGGGGCCGGGGTGTTACAACAGTGCTCCCAGAACTCCTCGACAAAATGGTATTGCTGAGAGGAGAAACATGACACTTATTAAAGCTGCAAGAACCATGTTCTCTGACTCTAAACTGCCCATCACCTTCTGGGCAGAGGCAATCACTACTTCCTTTTATATGTAGAACATAGTTTAGTAGTCAAGACACATGGTAAGACTCCTTGGAGACCTTCATTTTTGGTTTCTCAGATCATTTGGATGTCTTTGTACCATGTTGAATACCAAAGATCAGATAGCCAAATTTTCTAAGAAATCTGATGATGGGATTTTATTGGATACTCTTCCCAAGCTAAGGCTTATTAAGTGTAATATCTCACAACTAGAGTAGTTGAGGAGTTAATCAATGTGACCTTCAATGAGCACAAACCCAGTGTGAAACGTTCTGGTCCTGATTGGATATTTGATCTTGATTTAGTTATCAAGTGTTTTAACAAATCTTATGAAGATGTCTTAGGATTTACAGGTAGCTTATAAATAGGAGATCCTGACCCAAGATTTGTGCTAGGCTGACCAAGCCAGAAAACTACTTTAGCTCTAGTGGTAACAAACCCTGCAATTGGACATCCAGTCAGTAAAACAATGACAAACTCTTTAGGTGACACATCTAAGGTGCCTACCAATTTGAGTACTAAGGCACAAAATCAAATGAAGGGGTTTCCAATGTAAGAGGGGATGGAGGTCGTGACAGTGATAAAGAATTTCTTGATGTTGATTGTAAGGTTATACTTGAAAGGCTAATCCAACCAAAGAAACCAAAGCAATCAAAGAGCTTCCAGCTTGCATGCACATTGTGCAGAGTAGAAGTTGCTTCGGAAGTTTTACACTTCTCACAGAAAAGACATGCTTTCTCTGATCTACTTTTGTATAAAGGTGACCAACTTTCCACTGCAACTTTGAAGACTCGCCAAATTGCATGAGTTGGTGAAATGGCCCATGCTTTAGCAACTATAGGTTATGGTTTAGAGTCTGTACCTTTCTACTTTGTACCTTTTTTCCTTTTTGCAATATATTAGGATATAAGCTATTGCATGTCATAGTCAGTTGTCAAAGGCAATATGCCTTTTGACTTTACATGATCTTGTTGTCTAGATTAGTGTTTTCTGCTGGCTTCAAAGTATGGCGGATGTAGGATGTAGTATAAAGTATCTCAGGCTCTTGTATTTCTTTTCATGCTTTGTAACACTTGTAAAAAAACTCGAGAGCAAGATACAGCATTGTTGAAAACCATAATCATCCTATTCTTGTTCTTCATTTTGTCTAATTGTTTACTTGTGTTATTAGTATCATTCATATAAACCAAGTTCCCTATTTGATCTGTTAAGTGTTCTAAGACTCTCCTCATTATGAGACTGATTGTATTAAACATCCCTTTAACCAGTCTTGCAATTGGTATCAGAGCATTTTAGGCTCTTGATTGTAAGATCTCACCATCTTAAATCCTTTCAGTTTCACAAAACACTTAACAACTCAAATGGCAGCTATCACAAAGGCTGATACGGAAACCGGTACCATGACAAAGTCTCCACTGATCACTCTGATGATTTGATACTTGGTGCCAAAGAATGGAAGGCTTCATCAAGTCTCAAGGCTCAGGGATATGGGGATCTCTTGTCTCTGGACCTCATGTACTATCCACCTCTTTAGCTGGTGGTGGTGGTGGTATGATATCAAAGGAAGTGGCTGACTATTCTAAAGAAGACTGGAAAAGGATAGATATAGATTAGAAATCCATGACCGCTCTCCAAATTGCTCTTCCAAACTCCATCTATAGAGGCTTCATGATGTGCAAGACTCCTAAGAAACTATGGGATGCACTAAAGCTTTTGTATGAGGGGTCCACTGAAGCAAAAGAAAACAAGAAGGACTTCATGAAACAAAAGTTTAAGAACTTCACCTTTAAGGCAGGTGAAACCATGACTCAACAATACTTCAGGTATGTTGAGATTGTCGACACTCTAATGGATGTTGGAGTAATCTTGAGAATAGGGACATTATGAGGAAGTTCATGTCCTCTCATCCCAGACAATGGATACACTGTTGTATGGTTATTAAGAGGACTAAGAACCTCTAGACCCTCACTCTCACTGAGTTGTATGGTATCCTCAATGGCTACTAAAATGGAGATGAACATGCAAAATCCATCTGGTAACTCCAACAATCAGCAGAGTTCAGCCCTTCATGTTGTTGAAAGGTATTGCAGAGAACCACAACATCATCTCATCTGCTACCATGACAACTCACAAAATGGTCCTTTCATCACCTTCTCGGAGACACCAAGAGAGAGCTATATCCAAGGAAGCCCATTCCAAGAGACAAGCTCTTCACAAGCCTTTGTGTCTACCGATGAAAGCACAGGCAACCTTCTCTTTACCCTTGAAGACCTGGACTGTATCCATCCAGATGATTTAGAGTACTTGGAAATAGTCCAGCAGATGCTCTTCTTACTCACAGAGCCAATAAGTTCTATAAGAGGATAGGGAGGAAATTTCCTAGCAATGCAACCAGTAGAAAGTTGGGCTGGACAAAAGAAAAGTGAAGTGTTACAAATGTAACCAAATGGGACACTTGCTAGAGAGTGCAAGGAACCAAGAAAAATAGTGGCCAAGCACAAACCATACCAAACTACACTTATAGAGCTCCTAAAATGAGAAGCCCAAGCAGCAAGCTGCAGTTGCTGTTGAAGAAGGAGGCTTTGACCGGAGCTTTCAGGTTGAGGTTGCATCTCCAAACCAAGCACTGATGGCAGATCATGAAGAAGCCAAGGTATAGGAACATCTCTGTACACCTGAATGTATTGCTAAAGTTAACAGATATAGGTCCTATAACTTAGAGATGAGGTCTGATCTTGAGTCTTTAAACATTTTAAAAGCTGATTTCAAAAGAGCTGAAAAAGATTATAAACATAAAATAGAATATTTTAAGAAAACCATTTCAACTCTTAAGCATGAACATACCAACTACAGGACTCAGATAAAAGACCTCATCACTAAGTTAATTGAATGTCAGGCTGAGCTTGTGATCAGCAAAGATAGGGTAAAAAAATGTGTTCTTGAAGAAAAGATGTTTAGGAACATGATATCCTTATCATTGCAAGCAAAAGTGTGTTATCAGAATAAGCAGGGATTGGGATCTACTGAGAAAGCTCCTTCACACACTCTATTGTTCGTAAGATCTCCAAGGTGTGGAACTTGTGAAGATGAGCTTCCCTTTATAGACTTTTTGATGAAGAGGATGAACAGCTTGGCTTTTCTGATTAAGTTCTTCCTTTTAGACTTGGTCAACCCAGATTCTTTTCTCTCCTCAAGAGAATAGTGTCCCTTCTTAGGATGATCTTCTTCACTCTTCTCAGAATCATCCTGCTATCTCCTTTTCATCGTCTTCATCAAGGGGTCTATGAGGGAAAGTTCATCTTCATAAGTTCCATATCTTAGACATCTTACAGACAATAGAGTATATGGAGGAGCTATCTCAGTAGATCCCAGTCCCTACTTATTCTGATAACAAACTTTTGCATGCATGGATGAGGATATCATGTTCTTGAATGTCTCTTCTTCAAGAACACATTTTTCTGCCTTATCTTTGCTGATCACAAGCTCATCTTGGCATTCAATTAACTTAGTGATGAGATCTTTTATCTGATTCTCGTAGTTGGTATGTTCATGCTTAGGAGTTGAAATGATTTTCTCTAGATCTTCTATTTTAAGTTGGTAATCATTTTCAGCTCTTTTGAAATCAGCTTTTAAAATGTTTAAGTACTTAAGATTAGACCTCATCTTTATGTTATAAGACCTATATCTTTTAACTTAGCAATACATTCAGAGTGTACAAAGAGTTCCAATACCTGGCTTCTTCACGATTGCCATCAGTGCTTGGTTTGGAGATGCATCCTCAACCTAAAAGCCCAGCAAAGCCTCCTTTTGCAACACAACTGCAGCAACTGCAGCTGCTGCTTGGGCTTCTCATTCTAAGGAGCTCTATCAGTGCAGTTTGGTCTAGTTTGTGCATGGCCACCATTTGTGCCTTTGGCCTTGCACTCTCTAGCAAAGTGTCCTATTGGTTATAGTTTGTAACACTTACTTTGCTTTTGTCCAGCCCAAACTTTCCACTGGTTGCATTGCCCCTGTCCTCTGTGTGTGAAAGAGCCATCTGGTGGACTATTTACATGTACTCCAGATCATCTAGATGGATATAGTCCAGGTCTTCATGGGTAAAGAGAAGGTTGCTTGTGCTTTCATCTGTAGACACAAAGGCTTGCGAAGAGCTTGTCTCTTGGAAAGGGCTTCCTTAGATATAGCTCTCTCTTGGTGTCTCTGGGAAGGTGATTAAAGGACCCTTTTATGAGTTGTCAGGGTAGCAGATGAGATGATGTTGTGGTTCTCTGCAATCCCTTTCAACCACATGCAGGGCTGAACTCTGCTGATTGTTGGAGTTACCATATGGATTTTGCATGTTCATCTCCATTTGGTAGCCACTGAAAACACTATATAACTTAGCAAGAGTAAGGGTCTTAAGGTTCTCAGTCCTCTTGATAATCACATAATAGTATGTCCACACAATCTCGGAAGAGAGGACGTGAACTTCTTCACAATGCCACTGTTCTCAAGAGTTACTCTAACATCCATTAAAGTGTCCATAATCAACATACCTGAAGTATTGTTGAGTCAGCTTTATGAAAAAATAGACCAGAGAAAGCATTTTGGAAGATTTGGTCTTTGGCTTTGGAAGATTTTACACTTAGAATAATTTGTTGTGAGAAGTGTAAAACTTTCAAAGTAACATTTACTCTGCATAATGTGCATGCAAGCTGGAAGCTCCTTGGTTGCTTTGGTTTCTTTGGTTGAGTCAGCCTTTCAAGTATAACCTTACATGGTGATTTGTTGATCATAGATAGTGGAAATCATAACTTGTTCATCTTGCATATTCTCTAAATGAGCATTGGTCCAAAACTAGACAATATGATCTTCTATAATCTCGGGACTGGCAGTCATGGCATGCACCAGCCTTGTTTTGTCTTATGGCTTGGATCATATCTCTGTAGTTCTCAGCCTTAGGTGAGTCAGGTTTAGATATACATAGAGGTTGTGATCTCTGACAAACACAAGGTTTGCCATATCTACAAAAAAAAGTAGTATTTTAGTACTTGAATGAATGAAGTGTATTATGTTAATCTAATGCAACTTTGATTAGATGTTCATTGGTGATTTGGAATGTTATGAAATGATTGATCATGTTTGTTTGGCATATTACTTGTATGTTATGAAATCTGTTGACAGTTTGATCAAAATTAATTTTGATCTTGGTGTTTTGATCAAATTTCATTTTGATCTTGTTTGATTCATAACAAAGATTTAATTTGTTCAAAACATTCAATGATTGTATCTCATAATAAATTAATCAGTGTTTTTTAGTTTACTTTTAAAGTCAAACCTGTTCATTTAATGCACACTGAATACTAGCATTAAATGATGTGTGTGTTTAATTCTATGCCAAACTAACTATCAACACATGTTTCTTAATAAATTTTGAACATGTTTACTAATTTATATCATATTTTAAAACCTTTTTAACATTTTCTAAGATCAATCAGTTAGGTTTTTAAAAATATCAACATGAAGATGTTGACTGTTCATTGATCGATGAACACCAAATTAAAATTCTTCAAATCAACAGTCCTAATACATTAGACTATGATTATCTAATATATATTCAATGTTTGATTTCAGTTTCAACATCAAATAATTTCATGTTAGGTCATGGTTCATAGTTCGACTTAGGGCATAACAATGCTTGAATCAAAATCGAAAAAACGATTGTTTTGATGATTGTTTGACGATTAGAAACATGTTGTTATACCTATTTGATTGAATATCAGTGATAAAATCAAACATGTATAGGTTTTGGATGATCAGTGGATGTTCGTACTCTAGCAACGTTCAGAAGATTTAATTTTGCCTCGCACACTCGTGATGAATGTGAAAATGACAAGTGTTGATCTATATATACAATAGACAAAATAACTATCCGCTATGTATACAGTGTAAATGTACATTGTGCAAATAGTATTAACTTAAAAAATAATTTTAAGTCATGCACTGTGAATAACACATACGCTGTGTGAACAGTGTGTCCATCCTACAATATTTTTAAGTTGTACGTTGTGGACCCTTGGAAGATTTTGACTTTATTCACAGCGAATGACCATTTAGTCATGTGTTGTGCACACTTGTGAGTTAAATGAAAGTTTACATCTTATGACTAAAATCATGCGCTGTATACTTGAACACTATACACAAAGCGTATTAAAACTTGTTCATGCGCTGTGCAAATTTGAATGATTTTTTTGATGTTCATAGCGGATGGCAAATTGTCATGCGCTGTGTACAATTTAATTATTCATATGATATTAACACCGGATGAGTTATTGTCATGTACTGTGCAGACTTGAATGATTTTGTATAGAGTATGCTTACCGGTGTACATACGATGTGTACACGTACATTGTTTCTACAACAGATGACTAAAGTTAGCCATGCATTGTGAAATGTTACTTTATTCACAGCGGATGCTTTATCATGCGCTGTGAACATGAATGTTCATTGATGCATAGCGGATGCATGTTTGTTTATCCGCTATAGGCACTTAGTGTATTTTGCATGATTGATGATGGTTAACTGTAGTTTACACCAGATGTATGTTTGTTTGTCCGCTGTGTCTACAGTTGACAAATTTAAAACTTTTTGTTTGTTTTTGAAAATTTTGCCCATTAGCTATGTAACTTAATACATAAGCTGTGAGCACTTGGTTTTCTGTTTTTGCTTGAAAATTGTTGTGAAATGTTTCAAAATTTGAATATTTGTTTAAATTTTATAATTTTAACAAGATTAATATATGGATGATAAGATATCACTCACAAGTAATAATGTGCATGTATATGTGTCAAACTACTATTTTTGAGTGTTTACTTGACATGGCTGTTTTTCTTTGTTTAAAAACTCAAATTTTTAAAACCCTCAAATTTTAATATGTCAAATTTTTAAGAATGTATGTATGATGATGCACATATTCTGCTTCCTTTGATATTTTCATGGTCATTTTTCTTCCCCTACATTTTTGCATATTTATGAAAACTTTTATAAAACGACAAAGTTTTGAAATTTGTTTTTATGGAAATTATCAAAGTCCAATTTATTTGCTTGCATGTTGAACTTTTTTTGAAAGATAACACTTAATCTAACTAAGTAAATGTATGATTTTCATGCTTGGACAAGAATTATTTGCACATGACATGAGATCATACTAGTCTTAAATTCCCATTGAGTTGATTTGATGATTTTGAGAATAGACAGACACTAATACGATGTTGAATGCAAATATTGTGATCCACCTAAACTCATGCATGATATTAATGATTGGTTGAAACACTGAGTGATTATCATGTTTTGAGTATATTTAGATGATTTGTATGTACCCCACACCTGATTGTATGCTAAGATCAACCCTCCACAACATATGACAAAAAACACTTTCAATACTTATGACCTAGCTACTTAGGAGTATAAATGTTCAATTTGATCCTTATTTTTTGATCCATATTTGGATTCTTTTGCACTTCACTTTGAAAGGTGATCCTCTTTGGGATTCTTTTGATTCATTCACAAGGAATGTAGTCTAAAAGATTTTATTGATTGTTCATCCTAGAAGGATGAGTTTCCCTATGGGAATCATTTTGGATCATGATATAGGTCATTCAGGTTTGTGCTTAGCATAACAAAGAATGCCTTAGTGTACTCCAAGTCTATTATAATCACAACAAAGGAGACACTTGTATGATTGAGCAATTTATAAAATGATTCACTTTGTGTATATGAGTTACTTTACAAGCAATCTATATTGGATAGACCAATACTTACCATAAACCAAGATGGATGTTCTTACCACATAATCATGAGAATTTAGTTCTTCATTGTTGTATGTTATGTTAGGTGTCCCATGCTGAGCCTATCCACACATAAAACAAAGTATTGTCAGTCTTTATTGGTTGAAAATGACTCATGTGAAGAAATAATTTAGTGTACTATCATTTCTCATGAGTAGTCATGTGTTATTCAAACTTGTTTGTTATTCTGAAAACATGAATGTTTATTTGATGTCTTAATTTTGAAAAGATGAAGACTTTAACAAAATCAAGCTTGAATGATTTTAATGTTTGGAAAAACATAAATTTTGATTCATACTGATGAGCAAGAGGTTCCAACTACTGACCCACTAACCAAAGAGCAAAAGAATGATGCAATTATGAAAACCACCACAGGGAAGGATAAGGTAGAAAATATCATCCCCACAGTTGATGATCAACCGTTAAACACCAATGCCAGAAAGAACAAAATTAGGGCAGCAAGAAAAACTGCCAAGAAGGTGGCTGAGTCAAAGTTGAAGATAGACCCAAAGCAAAGGGGAGTATTCATCTTAGTTAGATTTCAAGTGGTTGGAAATCCTGATTCAGGAAAGGAGTGTTGTACCAGCACACCTATCCAGATGAAGGATCAACAATTGAAAGGAAAGGTCGTTAAAGAAGAAAATAAGTGCAAGAAACAACAGTCAATATGCCCCATTAAGAATAACATTTAATGCATAATCTGTGGTCTGCATAACCATATGGCTAAAGATTGTTACTACAATCCAGCAAGCACACATTATGCATCCAATGTTAAGAAAGATGGAGTCAAGGATGGTTTCACATTTGGACCTTACCATATGGTCAAGTGTTAAGGAAAGGAAAACTTGTTTCCGAAGCCAAGTCGCTTTCTGAAGAAACTCTTTCTTTCGAAAGGAAAATAGCTTTGGAAGACAAGCCAAAGAACAAACAAAGGAACAAAAAGAATCCTTTGAAACCATTCGAGAAGAAGAATGATTCAGGAGAAAAGATGGTGACAACATCTTCCGAGAAGAAAGAAGCCTCGGAAGCAAGTTATGCTGCATAAGCCTCTTTAGGCTCATCTACACTGATCAACCAGAGGATGGAATGGAAGATCAGAAAAGATGCTGCAGCCCAACCCTCCTCTTCTCAAACCATAATTAAACCCCCATGCGTACATGTTGGTTCAGTTATATCACCCAAGACTAACATGGCTTGGGTTTCTAATAGTAACTAATCATTTCACCTTATATGTAGGGACATCCACATGACAAGAATGGAAATGTTTGGATTGTGGACAGTGGATGCTCTAGGCACATGACAGGGAACAGATCTCTCCTACAATAGTTTTAAACACTTTGATGGAGGTCTGTTCAGTTTGGAGGTGAACGGAGGTTTCATTTTTGGTAGAGGTAGTGTATCCAATGGTAAGTTAAAATTTGACAAAGTAAACTTTGTCAAATAGCTTGAACACAATCTCTTAAGTGTTTCTCAATTCTGTGATCAAAAGCACCAAATGCTCAGAACATGAGTGCATCATCCTCAAACCCGGGATGATAATTCCTTAGGAATTGGTGCTTCTTAGATCTCCCAGGAGAGGGGATATGTACAAGTTGGATATGAACAATGCTTCCCCACTGGGTGAAGTATCATGCTTCTTTCCAAAGTAAATGGTGATGAGTCAACTCTTTGGCATAAAAGAATGTGCCATGTTCATTTAAAACCATGAATAAATGGTTAAAAATAATTTGGTATATGGTGTGCCCAGAAAGGAGTTTTATCTAAAGGTAATTGTGTTGCTGCCTAAAAGGAAAGCAACACAAGGTTTCTCACAAAGCCAAAGAGGTTAACTCCATCAACACCCCATTACACTTATTACACATGGATCTTTTTGGTCCCAATAAGTATAATGTGCTTTAGAAGAAATCATATTGCCTTGTGATTGTTGATGATTTCACAAGATTTACTTGGGTTTTCTTTTTAAGAACTGAAGATGAAACTGTTAAAACTCTAAGATCTTTTATTCTTGAAATTGAAAATCAAATAAATCACAAGGTAAAAATCATTAGAAGTAATCAAGGGACTAAGTTTAAGAATCAAGTTTTTGACTCGTTTTGTAACTCAAAAGGGATTGCCAGACAATATAGTGCTCCTAGAACTCCTCAATAGAATGGTGTTGCTGAGAGGAGGAATAGAACACTTATTAAGGCTGCAAGAACTATGTTAGCTGATTCAAAACTGCCTCTAACTTTCTGGGCAGAGGCAGCCAGCACTGCATATTATGAGCAGAACAGGGTTCTCATTATTAAGCTTCATGGAAAGACCCCTTATGAGCTATGGAACAAGAGACCACCATTCATCGGCTTTCTTAGGTCGTTTGGCAGCAGGTGCACCATACTTAACACAAAAGACAATTTAGCAAAATTTTCTGAAAAGTCGGATGATGCTATCTTTATTTGATATTCCTCAACCTTTATTGCATATAGAGTGTTAAGGGCAATGGTCACATTATTGTCAATGAGCACACTCCTAGTGTTAAGGGCAATGGTCATGATTATATCTTCAATTTAGAATTGTTTCCAAACTATTCTAAACCATATTATGAGAATGTTTCAGCTGGAACAGGAACTCAAACTGACCCCTATGAAGATCAAATGTTTGAGTTACCAAGACCTATTCCATGTTCTCCAAGAAGAAATGAAGATCAAGCTCCTTCAACAGAAAGTCCTAAAAGTTTGAATATCTCAAGAAACAATGGAACTTCAATTGGTTGTTAGCCTACTGAGCCTCATAACTAAATAGCTAACAATCCAAGTACTTAACACCAAGCTAACAACCCAAGTACATATATTCATTGAATCAGTCCTCATTGAAAGAGTGTGAGACATCAACCAGTCATGGTGTTCAAAATCGTGAGCAAAACTTCTCAAACATAGATCTATCTATGTAACTAGATGTGATTCCTAGGCTCATGATACATAACACTCATCCAGCTAAAAACATCATTGGGGATGTCTCAGAAGGTGTGAAAATAAGAAGTCAAATCCACAATAGGAATATTTGCTTGTACTCATACTTTTTCTCTTAGATAGAACCAAACAAGGTAGAGAAATCCCTTAAGGACAACAACTGGATAGAAGAAATGCAAGAGGAGTTTCTTCAATTCAAGAGGCAAAAGGTATGGAACTTGTGTACACTGCCGCTTGGCCAAGTCCCTGTTGGCACTAAGTGGGTGTTCAGAAACAAAAGAGATAATAGAGGTTTGATTATCAAGAACAAAGCAAGACTTGTTATTCAAGGATACACACAAGAGGAAGGCATAGATTACACAGATGTCTTTGCACATGATGTAAGACTTGAGGCTGTATGAATCTTTCTTGCTTTTGCTGCATCCAAGAACTTTATAGTCTATCAACATGATGTCAAATTCATATTTCTTATGGGATATCGACAGAGAAGTCTATGTGTGCCAGCCACCTGGATTTGAAGACTCACAGCACCCCAACTATATGTGCAAACTTGATAAATGAATATGGGGAGCACCAGACTATTATGAGACAAAAGTTTCGGGTGCACCTAGGAGTGAGACACTGTCTTAGTTTCTTATCAGAGTGGCTATACCAGAGGCACAATAGACAAAACATTATTCATAAGGAAGTCTAGGAAGGACATGTTTCTTGTACAAGTCTATGTTGATGACATCATATTTTGTTCCTTAAATGACCAAATGTGCAAGGACTGTGAAAGCATCATGAGAAAGAAGTTTGAGATGAGTTCTATGGTAAAGATGGACTTCTTCCTTGGAATTCAAGTGAAGTAAATGGAAGAAGGGCTCTTCATTAATCAATCTAGTGTGTCAAGGACATCTTAGAAAGATTTGAGATGAAAGATTGTAAGCTAGCCAAGACACCTAAACCCAAAAATCACAATCTTTGTCCTGATTTTAAGGGGGAGGATACTGATCAACATCAGTACAGGAAAATTATTGGATCTCTAATGTATCTTTCTACAAGTAGACATGATATCATGTTTGCAACTTGCATCTGTGCAAGATATCAGGCTGCTCCAAAGGTGTCTCACCTAATTGCTGCAAAAAGGATCCTTAGATACCTTAAAGGAGCTCCCAAACTAGGTCTTGGTATCCTAAGAATAATGATTTTAACCTCTATGGTTACATTGACAGTGATTAAGGGGGCAACAACATCAACAAATCAACATCAGGAGGATGTCAATTTCTTGGTGGAAGGATCATCTCCTGGCAATGTAAGAAGCAATCATGTGTATCCACATCAACTGCTGAAGCTGAGTATATTGTTGTGGCAAGCTGTTGTGCTCAACTGCTTTGGATTCAGAATAAGATGCTGGATTATGGTTTCAACTTCATGGAGACTCCTATCCACATAGACAACAAGAATGCCATTTCTATCATAGAAAATCCAGTCAAGCACTCCAAGACTGTGACAACCCCAATTTTTGGGCCTAGAAAGTTTTATTTTTAGAAACCATAACGGGCCACATAATGATCACAGAAGCCCATATGATGGGCCCAACAAGATCAAACTCCTAGACATGAATACACACACACACCACAATGGGCTTAGGCCTATCAAACTTTAAACTGGTCATTGGACCACAGTGCTAAGTGGGCTTGACCCACGAGATCCTAATGGGCGATTTGGGCCATGTCATGAGATGCTTCGTGAACTACCGACACTAGTGGGTTTTAGGCCCGATGCCCTAGTGAAGCTATGTTCTAAAAAGTCTATACCTAAGACTATGAGTCATTCGCATTTGTTTACATCTTCCACATTTGTGTACTTAAGTGATCCGCATTTGTTTACTTCTTCCGCATTTGTATACTTAAGTCGTCCGCATTTGTTTACTTCTTCCGCAGTTGTATACTTAAGTCATCCGCATTTGTTTACTTCTTCCGTAGTTGTATACATAAGTGATCCGTATTTGTTTACTTCTTCCGCAGTTGTATACTTAAGTCATCCGCATTTGTTTACTTTTTCCGCAGTTGTATACTTAAGTCATCCGCATTTGTTTACTTCTTCCGCAGTTGTATACTTAAGTCATCTGCCTTTGTTTACTTTTCCCGCAGTTGTATACTTAAGTCATCCGCATTTGTTAACTTCTTCCGCAGTTGTACTCTTAAGTCATCCGCATTTGTTTACTTATTCCGCAGTTTTATACTTAAGTCATCCGTATTTGTTTACTTCTTCCGCAGTTGTGTACTTAAGTCATCCGCATTTGTTTACTTCTTCCGCAGTTGTATACTTAAGTTTTCGCATTTGTGTACTTAAGTGATCCGTATCTGTTTACTTCTTCCGCATTTGTGTACTTGAGTCATCCACATTTGATTCACTTCATCCGCATTTAGATACCTAAATCGTCCGTATTTGTTCACCTTCATCTGCATTTGTACCATTGTCATCAGCATTTGTACCTTAGTCATCGGCATTTGTTCACCTTCATCCGCATTTGTACCTTAGTCATCCGCATTTGTACACTTGTTGAGCCCATCATATGCTTACACCGTATAAATAAAAACTAAAAATCACCATACATTGAATAAATAAGTAATAAAAGAATTTCCACATACACCAGTATGAAAATATATTTATTTTAGAGAAAAAGAAATGCTAGTTGACTTGTCCAATCACCACCCAAGCCCCCTAATGAATGGCTTAGCTTCTCAACCCATGCTTTCTTGATCCACTAACCAAAAACATCCCTTAACCAATGCAGAATCCTGTATTAGAAAGTGGGACCCAACTCCCCTCCCAACACCTCTCGGCCGAAACACTACAACACACCACCACCCTCACTGTTAATTACAAACTTCCTCTAAACTACCAACACTCTAAACACTTCACTGTTTCTTACACTCTTGTGTTCTTTCAGCAGTAAACTCCAGCTTCTCGAAGCCAGAAAACGGCCTGCACCCGAGCCCAACACGTTAAGGTAAACATCGCTGAACACACACACACACACCCCTACATATCTTCGATTTCACATCTCCATTTCCGTTCATCTTGCAACCAGAACTAACCTGCCATTTCTAACAGCCTTCTCTCACCATTGCAAGCTTCTTTAGCAGCCCTCACTTCCACCACATCTACCTCATGTAACAAGGTAACCGTTGCTACCCGAAAACGCTCGAAATATCACGTATCATCTCGTTGGTGACACGAACAACCCCGTCTCACCCCCAACATCATATGAAAAAATATGATACCATATTTTCCAGTAATAAAAGGATGTAAAATCTTCGTAAAGAATGGTTTTCGTAAATATAAAGCAACCGAAAACCCAGTTTTCAGAAAAAATATAAAAGTATATTAAGCAAAATCAAAGATTATAATCTGAATGTTTCTGGAAGTTAATATTGATTAATCTGGAAGTTAATAGTGATGATATTAAGTAATAGTCATTAATCTGGAAGTTATTAGTGATGATCTTAAGTTTAAATTTAAGTTTCATGATTTACACGTATAAAATCCGCCTTTCAAAGTAATACAAAAACTTGAAAAATACGAAGAAAATACGAGAAACAAGTTGGGGATTTAACTTACTTGAAATATGGGGTTATGTAGGATTTATTCTCTTATAAATATATTTGCAAAGAGAAAAGCCAATTAAAACACTTAAAAATCCAAAACGGGACTTAACGGACACTTAACGAAACTATCGGTGGACTTAACGGAAGTATAAAAAATGCATACAATCTGATGCACAAAAATTACAGTAGACTTATAATGATAAGGAATGCTTAAAATTTAGTTTGATAAATTATAGAGCTGGTTTGCTTAGTAAACAATATATAGGGATATTAATGTTAAAATAGTAGAAATTCATAAAAACGTGCTCCTAAGCTAAAAAAATGAAATCTCCAGAATCAAAAACTTACTCTAAATATATTAGAAATTCTATGACTAAAATGGACCAAACGTTGACCCGAACCTAAGAACCCGTTTAAAAACCAAGCCCCAAACGTTAGAATACAAAATCAACATAAAACAACCTAAGACTTAAAATACAGTAGCTAATGGAGTTATAATGATAAAATTAAGCTACAAACCAAATATTATCAATTATAGAATTTTCTAGGAATTTATACAAATGTAACATTAAGCTAAGAAATCTAACAACGCACTAGCAAGAAAAATAGTAAAAAGAGTTACGAAGACCTAAATGGCATACCCTACTTGAAACAATCCAAACATAAGGGTTAAAAACCGCCAATTTAGCGAAATTGAGGAACCAATCATGCCAACAGCTTAAACCTCACTATTTTGGAACTAAATATCAACACTAACATCTATAAAATGAACTTAGGAACCTTGTCGGTCAGTAGCTCCCTAAACCACAAACACCCACTTCAAGGACATGCTAAGGTGAGTCTCAAGACCCCCTTTTTACTTTAAAAACTTTTGGGGTGAAATACATACTCGATGGTTAATACATTACTGTGGTGCAATATTACCAGCTCTTGTCCCCGAATATGAGCACAGTCATTAACAGTCATTAACTCCATTGGGAGCCATGTTGTTTGGGGATAGTACTATTTGGGGAATCCCCCGCACATAATGAGCCCTAAGGACAGGGAAACCCCCCCCCTTGACATTCAATAATCGTTGTGTCACAAATTAGTGCAGATTATATGTGCTTAGCAGGGCACACTTGAGCCCATAACAATAAGGGGTATGGGTTAGGGGATGTTTTAGCACTCGGGAGGGTCACCCGGGTCCAGGTTTGATTGTGATAGTTTCTCTTATGCACCATGACTTATGTTGTCTTATTTTATGAATTATGTTGAGGCTTGTGTCCTAAACTTATGAGCTCGCCAATATTATATTGATGTATTTTGGGTGTGTATTTCAGGAGAACAATGATTGGCCAAATGAACATGGATAGGAGTTGCTTAGCCAGACATTGGAGATTACCCATCACCCCATCTCTAGATAAAATCATTTGGGACATTTGATTAACATTAATGTAATGGGATTTAGAAAACACTTGAGTAGTATTGGTACTATTAATATGGATGATTGGTTGACAATCGAATAAGTTATGTTTACTTTATGCTGCATTATGTTGATATCGGTTAGTCACAGTCGGACCTCGTTCGACGGTTGTGACAAAGACAAAACACATTGACATCAGGCATCATTTCATTCGAGATATTCATGAGAAAAATCTAATTAAGCTAGTCAAAGTCAATTCAAATGAAAAATATGCTGACTTGTTCACAAAAGCCTTTGATGAACAAAGATTTAAATATTTAATCACAGCTATTGGGATGATTAACATTGACTAGTCCTTTTCATTTGAAAACCTTTTAAAAAATATGTCTTGTCTATATTGTTATATACAATCTAAGCCCTGTTACAAAAAGGTTTTCATCAAAAAATTTTAACTAAGAATTCTTCCGAAGAGAAATTCAGCCTCGAAAGAAATCTTTATTCATCTTCCGAAGACAAATTCCTCTGCATAAGTATTCTGTTCCAAATAAATTTTAGCCTCAGAAGGACATTTGATTATGGATCAAATCCACTTCTTAAGCATACTAACTTCTTTTCATGGAAGAAGATTTTACGCTCAGAAGCAAACTTGTTATCATGACATGGTTTGCCATCGAAAGTAAAATTGGCTTCGAAAGACAATATTGAGAAACACAAGCGTTTTCTCACGGAAGCAACCTTACTCTCGGAAGAAAACTTTTACTGTGTAACGAAAATCTTTGGGCCCCGGTATGTAAAATATAAGATTTTATTGATGATTGTCAAAATATTTTAAATGGTTTGCCTTACCACCTAAGTCCAATTGAAACCTAAACCGTCCTTCACCCATCTTTTCACCCTATCCGTTTGGACTTTTAACCCCATTTAAAACTTATGACTCTCTTTCTCTACTTTGTTTACCACTGCTAAAGCCAAAGTTTCCATCATTTCTCCACTCACTCTCAATTCCTTCAATCAAACAGTACCTTCTGAAAAATAGCTTTGTTACCCCACCCAACCAAGTTGAATTTTGCCCCTATTTTCGATTTGTGTCACAATCGACATACTTCACTGCCCTTACTGTTAACCCCACCATCTACTCAAACCACATGGCTAAATTTTGGGCCAATAGTTGAAGCGAGATGATAAATGATGAAAGGGTCATCAGATCGAGGATCTACGGACTGGAGATCACCATAAGTATGACCATCATCAGGGAGCATCTCAAACTCCATGATGAAGGCACCCCCACTGATTTCCCCAAGTCCGATTTAGAGGATACCTACACTCAGATGGGATATGGCGGTGTGAGCAAGTCTACTGTCTACAAGTTTAATTTCTCCAACAATAGGAAGATCTTGCCGCACATCATCATGCACAGCCTATCCAACAAGTCAGGGGGATGGGATAAAATCTCATATGATTTGGGTTGCCTAGTACATGGGTTGGTAAAGGGCCTACGCTTCAACTACTCAAGATTTATGCTAAACAACCTAAGAGGTAATCTCACCCGGGATCAATTTTATATGTATCATCGGTTCATTCAGCACATAATCAACTGTGAGCTAGAACAGGACAAACTACAACATGCAAATGTTCTACTGGTCCATCAAATGAGACCTAACATCTTCAAGACTCTGAAGAAGATGTCCACCAACTTCATTGGAAGGATCACTGATCTTCTTCCAGGTATGCTTGAGCCAATGGCTCCTGGTGACATCCCCGCAAGCCCAACAGATGATGAACCCATACCAGACACCACCACTATACTGCCATCTACTTCCTCCCACCCAATCGAAATTACCTACAAAATACGCCCCAAATGAACCCTTGATCAATCTACTCTCATTGATCAAATCCCTTCTGTTCAAAACCAAAAAGGCTAGAGTTGAATTCAGAGCTTATACTTAGCCAGAGGTCCAACCATCCTCCACTATTGACCTCAATGTCAGTGTTGAGTCTCTTAAGTCTCAACTTGACGAGCACTACCAAAGCCTTAAGCCCTCAGGGTGAGTCTCAACACTCCCATGAGCAGTCAAAAAGAGATAGCCACATCACTAGCTCAACAGCTATTGCAAAAGAGTCATTAGGTGCTGACCAACATCCCAGGTCATTCGCTATAACCTCCTTATCCTTTCTTGACCTTTTAACCCGACCTAATAATGATATCATGTTCCATTAGGGCCCTGATGTTGATCTCCATCACCACTCTCAAGATCAACTGAGCCCCAGGGAACCTCTGATATCTAGCTCACATCAGCTAGACCAAACAGAGGTGAGTCCACCCGATGTAGAGCTGACTCATGCAGATTCAGCTACCACTATTGAGAGTGTTTCACTAGCCTCTTAGGATAGTGGTAACATCAGTGAGATTGAATCTATGGCAACCTTTCTAATTGATGCCTCTGAAAGAGACATCTATATGCAAGGGTATCCATGGCGCCAAGAAACCACTATTGGTGATGACGATGTACATACTAGGTATGTTATCCCATCTCCCGATGATTCTTCAAAAGAATATGAGGGTAGTCTGCAACTCACTATCAGAGACCTACTTTCTAATGTCTGAAACCTTGAATTTAAGGTTAAGACTTTAGAAGATAGGTATGTCACACAGCAACTTGAGATTAAAAATCTCAAGGCTCAACTAGCTGAGAAGCAGATTGAGAAGTCTATTAGGCATGTACCAATTCAGGATTCTTTTAGTTCTTCCTCCAGCTCATCTACTTCTCAAGATGATGCTACCAAAAAAGAGGAGAATGTATAGAAACAAAGGCATGATGAGGAGATATCTACTCACTCTTTAGAGAAGATATCAACTCAAGTGGAACCCAACCTTGCCATTACTTCCCTTGATGCCATTTCTTTTTTCTATCCCATACAGCAACACCCTGCAACCATCTTTTCTCGACCTCTTCCTATTATAATTCAAGTGGACCCAAGGATGCTTATTGACCTTAACATATTTTTAACCAAGTTTCTAATAAGCTCCTCACTTGAACAACTCTCCCTTGATGTTGCCATTGCCTATTTTGGAGCTGAAGAGCTTCAAATTCTGGTTGCACCACCTACCTCTGAGGAGGAAGTTGGTCAACCTAAGGTCTCTATTGAACCTAAGATTAACTTTAAAGGGGTGATACAGACTGATGGCCCAACAACCAACTTAAGAGGGACAAGTAGTGCAGTTCCAATTACTTCTAAAGCAGAAATACAAGCTGCGGAAGGAATAATTGAACTATCTTCCTTGTTCGATGACCTGCTTATCACAGAGACCATTCTTGACCTAGCTTCTGAGGTCAGCAATGAGGATTTTCTTACAACTCCAATCTCCCATGCACCACAAGTTAAAATCCCTCTCCCCAATATGAATCCTCTATGCCTGAGTCTCCAAAGGTTCAATCTTCCATTGATCCTAAAGGGAAGAGGAAGCTCACTGCTGAAGAGCTTCTAGAAGAGGCAAGGTTGGAAAAGCTACAGAAGAAGGGAAAACATGATACAGAGAAGCAGCTGGCTGCGAGCAGCAGCCGCTCAAGAAAGTATCAATAATCAGAGGAGAATGGAGGCCAAAGACAGGCTCATCAGCCTAGGAGTAGACAATGAAGAAATACTTCTACTCCCACTTGATGAGCTTGTGAAGATGGAAAAGGCAACCTTGATATAAAACGAGAAAGATAAGGCAACAAGGTTGGCCATAGAGGAGGAGAAGAGAAGAAAGAAGGCAGAAGAGAGGATGGAGAGGATAGCCTTTCTCTGTACAAGAGGCTATTCCCAGAAGGCGCTAGCTCCTCAAGACTATGACATAGTCTTGTTCCTTTTCCACAAAGAACAAAATCAGATCAACAAGGAGAAGAAGAAGGCTGCTAGGGAAAAGTTAAAGGAGAAAAAGACGATGGAGGAAGAGGCAAAACTTACTGTAGCCCATGGATTCACTGGCAGGCTGATGGGTCCCATGTCTCTGAAGACCCTACAGGGATATGTTAGCGACATCAAGGCTGACATTCTCTTAGGAAAAAGGTAGGAGGTACCTCTAAGGCAAAGGGTTCAGAGGAAGGCACCTAAACCAACTCCTAAACCCAAACCAGCATCCAAATCACAACCTATGCCCACACCTTTTCCCTTCCCTATCAAAACTAGCCAACAACTAAACCTTACACCCCTAAACCAACACTATCAGCCACCCTTCACACCCTGCTTCTCAACAACCACTACCATCACCTATCCTAAAACCCAAAACATAACCCAAAACCCAATCTCTACCCAAACCAACCACTGAACCTTTCAAGCCTCTGACCTTAGAAGAGTTCAATAAATTGAAAAGAAAGCTCACAAACTGCGCTACCTTGATTCACATCTCGTATGAGGAAGAGTCAATTAAACTGAAATATATTAATGGTTCTTCCTATTCCCTCATAAGAGATGCATTACTTGATCTGCCAAGGGGAACACTGGACGAAGCTCTCTAACTTCTAGCCACCAATTCTGAGACACTTAGTGAAGAAGAGAAGAAGTTAAGAAGGAGACTGGTGACTCTACTGGACACAAGAAAAGGGGACAAGCTGCCAACTAATCCCCTCAAACCTAGAAGCTTAATTGTCCAGTGGAGGTTGGATGAAGCTACACACACCTTTGTTATGCAAAAGGAGAATGGTCAAGTAACCAGACTTGACACATCAGATCTGCTACACTCTCGCAGATTTGATATTGTTGAGTTAGCAGAGAGACCATTCTCCGACCCTTCTAACTCTCAGATTGCTGCTCACATAAGGAATCATCTGAGCAGTCTTCATGTTAATAAGCTTACAACAAAAGCCAAAACTGAAGAAGAGTTAAAAAGGAGAGCAAAGGAAGAAGAAGGAGCAACCAAAAAAGGAAGAACATTCATGCAGATGGTTGAGGGACCGACTTCTGAACCCATAGTTAGATGGGAATATGGCTATAATTCCTATTAACTAACTCTCTTCAGAGGGACACAACAATGGGTACATGTCATCCAGAGTAACAGATTAGATCTACTATCAACGGATGACTTGTACAAACTCCTCACCATTGCATCAGGGAAGAAAAAAGAGACAAACAAATATCTGCTTTCCCTGGTGTTGAAGATCTTAAAGAGGAGGAAGAAGTGAAGTTTTGTTAGCATGAGCCTAGGGGGAGTTTGTTGTATCATATGAGGCTGGTGCCACCAAAACAACACTTAGAAGAATTTTGAAGTACTAAAATGAAGTGGTCTTCCGAAGACAAAGCTACTCTTTTGAAGCCATGTCAAAGATCTTTCGAAGCTCAAACTATGAAGAACTTCCGATGGAAGAACTCAGTCTTACGAGACCAAGGTGTTCTCTTTTTGAGGTATACAACTTAGAAGATCCAAAGACAAAGTCTTCCAAAGAATAAAGTCCTGAAGACTTGCAGAAGTTCAGAAGAAGTTGTTTCTTTCGAAGCCAAAATGACCTCAGAAGAATTTATTCTTCCGAAGCCATTTACCTTCGGAAGAACCAACAATGAACCAGTGGACATATGTATGGTCTGTCTAACAGCCCACTACAAATCTTATATACTGTATGGTGCTTTCCCACACCCATGTAATTGACCATACTTTAATCCCCTATTCACCATTCTTAACTTAGTATAGTTTTCATTCTTAGTTGGTGACAAAAGATAAGTCATAGACCTGTCATGACTACTTAATCTAGGATATTATTACTTTATCTTAGATGCTTTACTTCTAGCAATGTAGTATTTGTCTAGTTGTAAATTCAAGCTGGTTTTCCAAGTATAACTGGCTATAGATAGTAGTACATATAGTTTCTCCATGTAACTTAGTAACCATGCTTGTAAGAGTATTGTAATACTGAGTTGAGAGGTAATATATACAAGTATATTGAAAAACCATTCTTGTGTTATTGTGCTTTCATTAACTTATTGTATTACTTGTGAACTTAGTAGAGATTTTGCTTCATCAACCCGCGTGATATTAAGTGAGTTTGTGAGAATATCTTATGTTGTGAGACAAACACCGATCCTGCACACTTCTTTATGTTTAATAAGATTTCCATCAAAACAATGACGAATGAAATGCATGTGAATTAAGGCACTTAAATGCCAAATGGAACTTTTCGCAATGTTGAGAATCATAGAATTGTTGCACCAAGTGGTTGTAAGATAAATATTTAAGTCACAATCAAGAAATTGTTATTAGATCCAGATAATCTTAGAAAAGTAGCTTGATGCAACCACATATTTTTCTTGGGAAGTAGATGTTGACGTTGTATTTTGTTTCTTTCACTACCTTGCGATCAAATGATTGCTAAAAAATTAACATCCGCTAGAGCTCAGGTCGTTGCTGGCCTTAGAGATATTTGAAAATTCGCTTGATAGCTTTCATATGCGATTCCTTGTGACTACTTTGAAAACAAGCAAATAGAAAAACTAGAAACATAATGTCTAGATGGCATTTAGTTAGATACACTAGAGAGCTGATCATTGATTGATACAAATGTTGATGAACACCATCACCTGTGAGATCTGGAGTTAAAGTAGGATGTGAAAACATAGGAGTTGAAGTAATCTTGGAATCCTAAATACCATCTTCATTTTGTTTCACTTCAATGCCTAAGAAGAATGATATTTCCCTAGGAACACACATCTCGTATTTGTTTTCCATCACATCTTCAAACATTTTGCACATGTAGACCTAAAGATAATGCCATCAACATATATCCGAAAAAGAATAGCTCATCACCCATTTTCCTTATGAAGAAAGTTTGATCAATGGCTCCTCATGTACGTCCATTTTCAAGCAAATACTCTATGAGAGTGGCATACCAAGCATGAGGTGTTTGATGTAAACTACATGGAGCCTTGTCTAACTTGTAAGGTAATTCGAATGATCTGGATCTTCAAATCCATGAAGTTGACATACATAAATTCTTCCTTGACTATACCATATAGAATAGTAGTTTTTACATCGATTTATAGACTTTAAATTCATAAATGAATCATACATAAGAAAAATGTGAATAAACTTAAGTCTAGCCACTGGTGCATAGACTTCTTCATAATATAATCCTTCAACTTGATGAAATCCTTAAACAACCAGTCATGCTTTATTTTGAACAATCACATCCTTCTTATTCATATTGTTGGGGGAAATCCACTTTGTTCTAATTGGAAGCTATCTTTTTGTAGATCAACAAGATGCCAAACATTCAGCTTCTTAAAATGCATCAACTCATCATTAATTGCTTCAATCCAGCTATTTTCTTTTATTGACATTTTTTTGGATAATCTAAAAAATGAAGAAGCATATAAACACGTGTTAATTTCCTATGATTAACTTCTAGTGTGTACACCATCTGACATTTGACAAATGAATACCTCAGTTGGATGATTTCTATGAATTCTAAGTAAAGCAATTTCTTCTTCAGAAATGACTTCTTCAAGATTTGATATATAATCTAGATCTTAACACCATCATTGCCTTTAGGTTCATACACAATTGTTTCCTTGAAATGATCATCTAACACATATGCTTTACGTGACATTATTTCTGATTGAGATTTTCTAAAAGGTACTTGAATAAGCTCAATAAGAAAGTCTTACGTAAAAGATTCAGATGTTCTAGAAACTTAGGTCACCTTATCCAGCGTTGGATAAACTTTGTTTGATGATTCTTTCCACTTCTAATTATCCTTCTTCAACTCCTCTATTTGGTAATTTTAATTCTATCAAACACATCTAAATTTACGACCAGTATATATGACTTCACTCTGATTGGAGCGTAATTCTTCTTTCGACTTAGGGCATCAGCAACAACATTGGCTTAACCGGATGTTAAACTATTTTACAACCAAAATTGTTGACCAATTCTAGTCATCATGGTGTCTCATATTAAATGCTTTCTGGTCAAAGAAATAATTTAAATGTTTATGATCAGTATACATGACACACTTCATTCCATACAAATAATACCTCTAGATCTTTAACGCAAATACTACCGCCTGTAACAACCGACCTCCAGGTCATAACCCTAACCTTTAACCCCTCCCGCATCATTATCCATACAATTAATATTAATGCAATATCACTATTACTATTACTATCAGTGTTATTATTACTATTGCTATTATTGTCATTTTTGTTATTTCATGTGCCATTTTGCATGAATTTGTCAGATCTAGCCTTAGCATAGAATAACTTCGTGTTCCGGGAAAGTTAGTTAGTCAATTTCAAAATTTAATCTTAATTGAAACAATTAAATATGTGTGCATACACACACAATTCATGGTTTAACATATACATATACATACTTAATACTTAAACAAATAATAAAAATTACCCATTTAATAATACTACACAATAACAAATTTTCATTTAAAATTTAAAACTAATTACACCCCACAAAGCTCCAAGATCGGCCGCCCCTTCACCCCCCCCCCCCCTCCACCAATCTCTTCTCTTCTACACCACCAAACTTGCAACCATTCCCTCCACTCCTATTACATGCAACACTTGAACCCACCCTCATTTCTCACCTCTCACTCTCTTCCCTCTTCTATCAAATTCTCTCTAACTGAAACACGCACACACCCACGGTTCCAGCTTCATTTCAGCCCCCTAGTCGAAGTTCAAGCATCAAACATCATCGGTCAAGCTTCATACTAGCAAGAGGGTTCTATCTTGTAAGCCTTTGACACACGGTTTCATCAAACTTGACTCTTCCAGACCTTGTTCAAAGACTTCCAGACCGTTCTGTCACTCTACACACTCTCCAAATCGTGAACCATACAAGAGTAAGCTTCATCCTACCCGAAACAAACTATGTCATGTGTTATTCTTTCTTCTATCCACCAAAACCCTTACTTTCTTTGTTCTAACAGAAGTCCACTGCTATCATCTCATTACGGAGGAGCTTTTAACTTTACTAGAGGTATCTCACATGAAATATTAGTCATCCTACGGGTGGAACACAAGTTACACCTAGAAAACCCTCTTTTGGGTGACTTTGACACCCATGAACTTTATGTTTTGTAACCCTCCGTAACCAAAGCTTGGGATCTGCTTAAAAATGTTTTTTTAAACCTCCTAAAAACCTGTTTTGAAAGTTACAAAACGATTTGGTGGTGAATGGGTACAACTAATATGTTTTACACATGTGTAAAGGGCTAAAATGGTAAAAATCTCCCAAATACAGCTTATATTATGGTTACATGTTAGATCCATGTATTAGAACTTATTTTCAGTAGTTTTTTTGATGTTATTGGGCATATGAAATGTTGTCAAAAGCTGAAAAATTAAAATAGTAGGGATTATAGGCATTTTTGGACTTATTCGGGGACCCGAAAAGGTGGTAAATTGACTTGAAAATATGAGGACATAGGGTATAACCATGTTAAAAAGAATTCCAGGATCTAAAAAGGTTAAAAAAGTGAAATTGGTCGAATTTGTGGTTAAATGGGTCTAAGAACAATTTAAATGAAATTTTTAATTAAAAACGGGCCTTAACCGGGTGATTTTTGGATGAAATTCATGGAAATACAAGAATAAATCTAAAATCTATGGGAAACTTGTTATTTCATAAGATTAGAACTTTAAGACTGAAAGATGGTGAAAATTGGTCAAACATGATTTCGAGCGATCGGTTTCGGGTAAAAACGCGCTTTAACGGGTCGAACTTAAAAACGAGACTTTCAACAAAAAGGGCTTAAGAATACATTCTTAACAGATTATAAAACTTATTAAAAGTCCTTAATATAATACTTCAAATTTTAAGACATAAAATTATAAGGTTTAATACTTAACCGTTAAAAAACCCCCGGTTTCACCGTAACCGGTAACGTAAAAACACATGTTTACCAACTAAATTCTAAAGTTCTAAAAATTGGAAGTTTAAATTGATTAAGATGTATTATTTAACTCCAAAATCTGTTATTTTGTCAAAAAGGCCATTAAATGTAAAGAAGCAAACTTTAGGGTAGAAATTGTAAATTCTGAAACTTGAGGGGCTAAACTGTAAATTCTGCCAAAACTCTATAAACGACCTTATGAACATGTAATCACTTGGTAACTTAATTTAACTGGTATCAATGACCTCATATGTAAAAAACTATAATTATCCATAAGAAACCATGACTTACTATAAAAGGAAACTTTCTAATGCAAGCCTTGGCAAATCTAGACTAGTTGTATCCATAAGAAACCATGACTTACTATAATTATCCATAAGGTGAACCATATCAGGCTCAGTTCTTCCCTCATGATTAGCCGGTGTAACATAACTTTAGAAGAGGCTAGCCGGGACAGAGTGCTGGGTTGATTGTGATCCCCACAACTATGATACTATGATCTATGACTTTTAAATCAAATGTGGATTCTTTTGAATCCTTTTGTTTTTGAACTTTAAGCACTTGAATTCACCAACTTTTTAGTTGACACAAATTTCTTTTGAGCATATTTCAGGTAATCCTTGAAAGGAGTCTAGCTGTGTAGAAGACTTGACCTAGCACCGTGACCATGGCATTGGCTTGTTTTGATTTTCAAACAATTTGGACTTATTTCTGTTTATTTTGGTTGGGAACAATTTGTATTGTTGAAAACTTATACTCGTATGGGTGGTTAGACCCACATCTAGCCCGGTATTTCTTTAAACTGTAATGCCATGTGATGTTCTCTCCTTTTGTGCTCTTATGATGGTTTGTTTCCGCTGCCATATATTGTTACTAGTCTGTGACATCCCACCCTACCTGGACCCGGGGTGTGACAGATTGGTATCAGAGCCAAAGGTTGTATAGAAGTCGGGAATACCATAGTAGACCCTAGGCTACAACCCTGATACCTTAGGACCATCCTCATGGAAAGTGTTGGGATGATCGGGTTGGGTAAATTGATGATTACACTTGATCAACGTAATCATGAACTTACCGGATGCGTAAATTCCAGCATGGATCGTTAGGCAATAATTGGACTTTTGTTTGAATGTTATAATTCTTAAAATTTTCTTTGAGTGTTTTAAGGGTTTCTTAAAATGAAACTACTTTATTTGTTAATTATTTGAAGAAGCTAAGGATTGAGGATACTATTGATAACTGATACCTCTGGTATTTGATACTGTTGGGATATCTGATACTATTGCCATCACTACTACTATAAGTACTATTATCATTGCAATCATGAGCTATGAGAAACCAAATTACCCATGATATTTCTTACAGGACATCGAGGCTATGGCTAACAAGGGGAAGGCACCTGCATACCCGACTGACGGTACTGCACCAGCTGGGAGCCCTAAGAGGGCGAAACCGCGGACGGAGTATGAAGAATACTTGAGAAGATGCGAACACCCGGGCTAGATATCTGTTACGTCTGATGACACTGAGCCATCGGAGGACTCTTCCTCGACATCTCCCTCCAGGAGCCGGACGCGCTCCCAGTCACCGCATGTCGCAGCTCCTGCACGCTCACCTATCCCACCTATCGGGAATAGGGGTGCACGTGTTATCACCCGCCCAAGCAAGAGTACTAGGTCAGGACCCTCAGTCTCCTTTAGGATGCCACCTCCTCCTCCACCACCTGTTAGGACATCGACACCTGCACCACCGATGATTGACCCGCTCCGATACCATCCACGTGATGAGCACTAGATGCCACCGAGGCACAACATGTATGATGGCCCTAGTGTGCTAGCTGGTGACCGGTACTCCCAGTCTAGCCGCCGGGCAAGCGACGTAGGACCTTCTGATGCTGCATTGGACGAGATTCTGAAGACCGTCCGTCGTCATGAGCTGACACTCCAGCACGCCACTCGGACCTCCCAGTCCGCCCAGTTTCAGGCCATGATGGGTCACAGGGAGTCCAGTGGTTGGAGCAAGAGCGAAGGAAGAAGAACTCAGGGTGGCTAGGGTGGCTGAAGAAGAAATGGATGTGAGAGCAGGGGGGGAGATGTGGGATTATTTGTCACTTAGACAGTTGAAGGAAACAATTTTATTATTATCAGACACTATTATTATTATGTATTATGGGGGTGATGGCACCTTCCAAATTGTAAGAGTTTAACTCTGATGCATTTCTATTTTGCTGATACTATTAACCCTATCTATCTATGAAACTACTTCTTATGGTGTTGATTCTGCAGGGTAATTTGTATTGAATTGCAATGTGATATGTCACGTGTAGGAATTTTGTCTTGCATTCTTTTTGGGTTGAACTGCCTTAAAATTAATTTATGGAACATATTAAAGGTATTTAGTGGTGCGTATATTACACACTCTCCTGTTAGAACGTGGTATATTAGGATAAGTGATGCATGGGCTGTTGAAACCAAAAATTTATGAAATGCTAAACAAATTTATCTGTGATGCTACCAGAATGCCGACCAGACAAGGAACCCATATTGGAAGATCAGGAGCTACGAGTGGTCGTCATGAGGAAGCTAGACCAACCGGCAACCAACCCCTTACTCCACCAGGAGCTTCCTGTGGAGAGAATGTCAATCAGGGGAACGATGAGAGAATTGCCAACCTCGTAGCACAACAAATTGCTAACGCCATCCCGACCATCATCGCCCAAATTAATGCGGACCGGAATAACCCCAGTGGTAATGGTGGATTTGGGAGCAATGAGGGCAACAATGAGGAAGTTGAAGCACTAAGGAATGGATGCTCCTACAAGACCTTCATGGCGTGCAAGCCGAAGGATTTCTATGGTACCGAGGGTACGATTGAGACGTACCGATGGATTGATGAAATGGAAGCCGTCATAGATATCAGCGAATGTAAGATGGAACACATGGTGAGGTATGCTTCCCAGTCACTTAAGGGATCAGCACTGGAATGGTGGAAGACTGTTACTCAACCGTAGGGAAGAAACGCTGCTAACCAAATAAGTTGGACCGAATTCAGGGAATTGATAACCAACAAACACTGCCCCATCAATCAACTGGAGAAACTGGAGTCCGAATTTCTGAGCCTGGAAATGAAAGGCCCTAACTACACCGAGTACATCAAGCGCTTCTTAGCCCTGGCTCGACTGGTGTCACATCTGGTGACACCGAAAAACAAGGGCGTATAACGTTTCATCTGGGGACTACATCCTAGAGTCAGGGGTATGGTTCGCTCCTCTAGGCCCCTAACCCTGCAAGCTGCGGTTGACTTCACCAGTAGTTTGACCGATGATCTAGTCAGGGCTGGATGGACTGAACAAAATAGGATAGAGGAAAGGAGGAAGTCGATGGGTGAGAAGAGAAAATGGTTTGAGGGGAAGAAGGCAATTGGTAGCAGCAGTGGGTCAAACAAGAAGAGTTTTGAAGGTATGAGGCGCGAATACCAGGGTGGAAGGACTCGAAAGCTATACTTGGGAACAAGCCCATTCTGCAACAAGTGTAAACTGCATCATCAAGGGGAGTGCAACCCGATGCCCTGCTTCCGATGCAAACGACCAGGTCATCTGATTAAGGATTGTACATATGTGCCAGGTAAACAATGCTATGAGTGTGGAGATCCAGGACACATGAGGAATAAGTGTCCTAAGCTGGGGAGAGATAAGGACGCCAGACCTAATAAGCCAAAGGGATGAGCATTCGTGATGGATCCAGCCGGTGCTCGTAAGGAACCTGATGTGGTCAATGGTACGTTCCTTATAAATAATCATCCTGCTACCGTTCTATTTGATAGTGGAGCAACTGCTAGTTTTGTCTCTAGCGCTTTTAGGCGTTTGATTGACTTGAGTGCATGTGTCCTGACTGATACGTTTACCGTAGAATTAGCTAACGGTAACATCTTAGAAACAAATGAAGTCATCCAGGATTGCTTAATGAACCTAGAAGGTAGTACATTTAAGATAAACCTGATGCATATTAAGCTAGGAGGATTCGATGTGGTTGTTGGCATGGATTGGCTGGCTAAGAATAGAGTCGAAATCGTGTGTGATGAGCGCCTACTTAGGATACTATTGAACGACGGGAAGGTGTTAGTTTTTCATGGTGAAAGATGTAACACGTTATATCCTACGATATCCCATTTGAAGGCAACCAAGAGTCTCATGAAGGGATGCCCAGCTTTCATAGTTTACGTGATAAAAGCCAAAGAGGAAAAGAAGATTGAGGATATACCAGTGGTTTCGGAATATCCGAAGGTATTTCCCGAAGACCTACCGGGACTCCTTCCGACCCATCAAGTTGAATTCCAAATAGACCTATTGCCTGGTGCTGCACCGGTAGCCAAAGCACCGTACCGACTTGCCCCTCCCAAGATGAAAGAACTAATGCTACAAATCCAAGAGCTACTCGACAAGGGGTTTATACGACCGAGTGTGTCTCCATGGGGTGCCCCGGTGCTATTCGTGAAAAAGAAGGATGGGACCCTACGTATGTGTATTGATTACCGGGAACTAAACAAACTGACAATAAAGAATCGTTACCCTCTTCAGAGAATCGATGACCTATTCGATCAACTGCAGGGGGGCAAGCTACTTCTCCAAAATAGACTTAAGGTCAGGGTACCATCAACTGAAGATAAGAGAGGAAGACATACCCAAAACAGCCTTTAGAACTAGATATGGACATTATGAGTACCTGGTTAAGCCCTTTGGACTGACTAACGCACCAGCGGCATTTATGGATTTCATGAACCGAGTGTGCCGCCCATATCTAGACAAATTTTGATTGTATTTATCGACGACATCCTGATCTACTCCCGTGGAAAGGAAGAGCATGAGAAGCACCTTAGGCTGATTCTTGAGTTGCTCAAGAATGAGCAACTATATGCCAAGTTATCCAAATGCGAATTTTGGATGCGGGAAATCCAATTCCTAGGGCATGTCCTAAATGAAGACGGAATTCAAGTGGATCCTTCAAAGATAGAGGCCATTAAGAATTGGAGAATTCCGGAAACTCCTACCGAGATAAGGCAATTCCTTGGATTGGCCGGATACTATAGAAGGTTTATCAAGGACTTCTCGCGTATTGTACAACCGTTAACTGCCTTGACCAAGAAGAATACAGCTTTTGAGTGGGAACAAGAGCAGAACGAAGCATTCGAAACACTCAAGGAGAAACTATGTAGTACACCTATCCTCGCCCTCCCAAAAGGAGTTGAAGATTTCGTGGTCTATTGCGACGCCTCGCGTCAGGGACTGGGATGCGTGCTAATGTAGCGTAACAAGGTAATTGCTTATGCATCCAGACTACTGAATGATCATGAGAAGAACTACACAACGCATGATCTAGAATTGGGTGCCGTGGTATTTGCACTCAAAATGTGGAGGCATTACCTCTATGGCACGAAGTGCATTATATACACTGACCATAGAAGTTTGCAACACATTCTTGATCAGAAAATGCTAAACATGTGTCAGAGAAGATGGGTTGATCTATTGAATGATTACGAATGCGAAATCCACTATCATCCCGGCAAGGCCAATGTAGTGGCGGATGCCTTGAGCAGGAAAGAAAGAGAAAAACCCCTTCGTGTCCGTGCCTTAAGGATGAGTGTGTATACTGACCTTGTTGCGACACTAAAAGAAGCTCAAGGTGAAGCACTAAAGGAAGATAATTTAGCAGGGGAGTTGTTAACAGGAATGGAGAAGTGGTTAGAATTGAGCAACGATGGTATATATAAATATGAAGGAAGAACATGGGTACCAAAGTATGGGGGAATTAGAGAGGTGATCCTAGACGAAGCCCATAAATCAAGGTACTCGATTCACCCCGGAAGTGACAAAATGTACCAAGATCTAAAGGCACTTTTCTGGTGGCCTGGAATTAAGAAATCAATCACCGTATACGTTGGGAAGTGTTTAACGTGCGCCATGGTGAAGGCTGAAAATCAAAAACCGTCAGGGACGTTACAACAGCCTGAAATTCCAGAATGGAAATGGGATAACGTCACAATGGATTTTGTTACAAAACTACCCAGAACTTTCAGAGGACATGACGCCATCTGGGTAATAGTTGACCGGTTAACTAAATCGGCTCACTTCTTGCCGATTCGAGAGGACAACGACCTGACGAAGCTGGCCCAACTGTACATCAACGAGATAGTGACCAGGCATGGGGTGCCACTATCAATCATCTCCGACCGTGATAGTCGTTTCACTTCTCGTTTCTGGCAGTCACTCCAACGGGCTTTAGGAACCCGTCTGGATTTAAGCATTGCTTACCACCCACAAACTGACGGTCAGAGTGAAAGAACCATCCAAATCTTGGAAGATATGCTAAGGGCTTGCGTGATTGACTTTGGAGGGAACTGGGATAACCATCTTCCTCTAGTAGAGTTCTCCTACAACAATAGTTATCACGCAAGTATAAAAGCAGCTCCCTATGAAGCCCTATATGGCAGGAAATGCCGATCACCGCTGAGTTGGAATGAGATCGGGGATAGTCAAGTAATGGGACCCGACATTGTGATGGAGACCACCGACAAGATATTTAAAATTAAGGAGCATTTAAGAGCGGCCAGAGACAGAAGTAGGACCATGGAAGGGGACTGTGAGGTTTGGAAGAAAAGGAAAGCTAAGCCCGAGATATATAGGACCATTTGAGATACTAGCGAGAATTGGCCCCGTGGCGTATCAATTAAAGCTACCGCAAAAGCTAGGCCACATACATGACACCTTCCATATGTCAAATTTGAAGAAGGGCATGGTAGACAAAGCCATGGAGTTACCCCTGATGGAAGCAAGGATTAATGACAAGTTGAACTTCATGGAAGAGCCTGTAGAGATTACTGACCGGCTAGTCAAGAAACTCAGGCGAAGTCGCATACCCAAGGTCAAGGTAAGATGGAATTCTAGGCGAGGACCTGAATTCACTTGGGAGTGAGAAGACGAGATGAGAAAGAATTATCAACATCTCTTCAGACCCACCCGTTCCGGAACTTATCGAAGCTAAAATTTCGGGACGAAATTTCCTAAACGGTGGGAGAATGTAACAACCGACCTCCAGGTCATAACCCTAACCTTTAACCCCTCCCGCATCATTATCCATACAATTAATATTAATGCAATATCACTATTACTATTACTATCAGTGTTATTATTACTATTGCTATTATTGTCATTTTTGTTATTTCATGTGCCATTTTGCATGAATTTGTCAAATCTAGCCTTAGCATAGAATAACTTCGTGTTTCGGGAAAGAAAATTAGTCCATTTCAAAATTTAATATTAATTTAAACAATTAAATATGTGTGCATACACACACAATTCACGGTTTAACATATACATATACATACTTAATACTTAAACAACTAATAAAAATTACCCATTTAATAATACTCAAAATATCAAACTCGACTCTTCCAGCCCTTGTTTGAAGACTCCAGACCGTTCTATCACTCTACACACTCTCCAAATCGTGAACCATACAAGAGTAAGCTTCATCCTACCCGAAACAAACTATGTCATGTGTTATTCTTTCTTCTATCCACCAAAACCCTTACTTTCTTTGTTCTAACAGAAGTCCACTGCTATCATCTTGTTCCAGAGGAGCTTTTAACTTCACTAGAGGTATCTCACATGAAATATTAGTCATGCTACAGGTGGAACACAAGTTACACCTAGAAAACCCTCTTTTGGGTGACTTTGACACCCATGAACTTTATGTTTTGTAACCCTCCGTAACCAAAGCTTGGGATCTGCTTAAAAACATTTTTTTAAACCTCCTAAAAACCTTTTTGAAAGTTACAAAACGATCTGGTGGTGAATGGGTACAACTAATATGTTTTACACATGTGTAAAGGGCTAAAATGGTAAAAATCTCCCAAATACAAGCTTATATTATGGTTACATGTTAGATCCGTGTATTAGAACTGATTTTCAATAGGTTTTGGATGTTATTGGGCATATGAAATGTTGTCAAAAGTTGAAAAATTAAAATAGTAGGGATTATAGGCATTTTTGGACTTATTCGGGGACCCGAAAAGGTGGTAAATTGACTTGAAAATATGAGGACATAGGGTATAACCATGTTAAATATAATTCCAGGCTCTAAAAATGTTAACAAAGTGAAATTGGTCGAATTTGTGGTTAAATGGGTCCAAGAACAATTTAAATGAAATTTTTAGTTAAAAACGGGTCTTAACCGGGTGGCTTTTGGAAGAAATTCATGGAAATACAAGAATAAAACTAAAATCTATGGGAAACTTGTTATTTCAGTAAGATTAGAACTTTAAGACTTAAAGATGGTGAAAAATTGGTCAAACATGATTTCGAGCGATCGGTTTTGGGTAAAAACGCGCTTTAACGGGTCGAACTTAAAAACGAGACTTTCAACAAAAAGGGATTAAGAATACATTCTTAACAGATTATAAAAACTTATTAAAATTCCTTAATATAATACTTCAAATTTTAAGACATAAAATTATAAGGTTTAATACTTAACCGTTAAAAAACCCCCGGTTTCACCGTAACCGGTAACGTAAAAACACATGTTTACCAACTAAATTCTAAAGTTCTAAAAATTGGAAGTTTAACTTGATTAAGATTTATTATTTAACTCCAAAATCTCTTATTTTGTCAAAAAGGCCATTAAATGTAAAGAAGTAAACTTTAGGGTAGAAATTGTAAATTCTAAAACTTGAGGGGCTAAACTGTAAATTCTTCCAAAACTCTATAAAACGACCCTATGAACATGTAATCACTTGGTAAATTAATTTAACTGGTATCAATGACCTCATAGTGTAAAAACCTATAATTATCCATAAGAAACCATGACTTACTATAAAAGGAAACTTTCTAATGCAAGCCTTGGCAAATCTAGACTAGTTGAACATTTAACCCCTTAACACATTATTATCTACCTCGTATGACCTTAGAATTAGTGTCTTAACACTAAATCTTTTTGGTAGGGTGCTAAACTTGAAACCTTCCCGGTACACGAAGAACCCGTTACTTGAAGCTCTAAGGTGAGTTCTAGTGTCCCATTTTTACTACTGTTTTTGGGGTGAAGCATGCTCTGTTTAAACTGAACTTTTCTGTGCTATAATATGCTGCTATATGTTGTGGAAATGTTAGAACCTACTTTTACTTTTATCACGATCATTAATTCTAGTGTGAACCGCTTGTTTTATATGGGTAGATCTACTTGGGGAATCTCCCACACACAGTGCCTTCCTTGATGAACGGGAAGGGTACCACACTAAGATCCTGCGGGGTCATTTGTGGCATGTGAAAAGTTTTAATAAGATACTAAGGTGAACTATATGAGGCTCAGTTCTTCCCTCGGGATTAGCCGGTGTAACATAACTTTAGAAGAGGCTAGCCGGGACTGAGTGCAGGGTTGATTGTGATCCCCACAACTATGATACTATGATCTATGACTTTTAAATCAAATGTGGATTATTTTGAATCCTTTTGTTTTTGAACTTTAAGCACTTGAATTCACCAACTTTTTAGTTGACACAAATTTCTTTTGAGCATGTTTTAGGTAATCCTTGAATGGAGTCTAGCTGTGTAGAAGACTTGACCTAGCACCATGACCATGGCATTGGCTTGTTTGGATTTTCAAACAATTTTGACTTATTTCTATTTATTTCGGTTGGGAACAATTTGTATTGTTGAAAACTTATACTCGTATGGGTGGTTAGACCCACATCTAGCCCGGTATTTCTTTAAACTGTAATGCCATATGATGTTCTTTCCTTTTGTGCTCTTATGATGGTTTGTTTCCGCTGTAATATATTGTTACTAGTCTGTGACATCCCACCCTACCTGGGCCCGGGGTGTGACACCGCCACTGGTTAAAGATCATGGGTTTGGTAATTTGCTTCATGTGACTTTAGTTTTCGTGGAGTATACACTATAACTTTCCTTTTCATAGCATATTGAGAACCTCATAAAGATACTAATCATGACCTTCTTTAGTTCAAGATTAGATAAGAATATGATAAATAAAATCCATGACAACACGATCAAGCATAGTCCTCAATTCATGAGGTCCTTGAAAGTTGTGTTGGACCCTGAAAGGATCATGCATACCAATTAAAGAGGTGATGAAATTTGTTCTGGTTAGAAACATACAAGTGTGGAACTTTGCGGATGAAATATGAAGAAATGTGGATGAAGTAAAAGGCTATGTATTGTTTAGCCGCCTTAGTTTTTATCGGTGAATAAATACAAATGCGAATGAGCTTCTATCTACCTGCAAAGAACTAACGCCTATGAACTCAAACAAATATTTATGCCTATGTGCAACAAATGCAGATAAGACTTGTGTGCCTGCAAAAACAAATATGGATGTAAAAATGACAAATACAGGTCAAGACCAACTTTTGCGGATACTGTTATCTTTCTTCCTTGTACTTAGTATTCCTAGATTACATGTTAGGGTAGTTAAGTCATTGTACAAGTCATAGCATCTGACCTATAAATAGATAAAGTTTTTACCCTTTTTGGATCTCTGAGAAAAACTCTTACAAAACACTAGCCACTCTCATTACACATAAACCTTTATTTTAATATTGAATACTTCCTATCAATATACAATGAATATTATTAGTATTTCTGACTATTTTGATCATTGATCTTTGTATTTCCGCTACCATTATCATTGAAATCAATTCATATATTCGATCCTTATTGATTGTCACCCGATTAATTGGTATCAGAGCCTTGGCTCTAGAAATCAAGAAGAAAACCCATTATTCTTCATGATTATCCATCGACTTATTGAATTGCTTATCATTGTCTTTCACACAATCGATTTGACATCAAAATAGAATTACTTTTTGTTTGAATCAATTTACACTTTGAAATTCATCATGGATTGAACACACTGTTTCATTGATCAAACCTACACCAAAACAAACCCATTCACCAAATTACTGAGTAATTGTGAGAAAATTGAGCTAATATTACTTAAGAGTTCCTAATCGTAAGGTTTTTTAGAAAATTTGAGTTAAAACATCAAACTAATTCATTAAAACCATTCAAACAAAATGAAACACTAGTCATTACAACGTACTATTGTTCATCGTATTTGCCTTGAATTCAATATTCATCACATTTGCTGAAATAAACTGTTCATCACATTTCTTTGAATACACTTTTTATCGTATTTAAGATTCATACAAGTTTTAAGGACTGACACTGTTCTTTGCATTTGTCTGTCTCACTGTTCATAACATTAGATCATCAGTATTTGTATCCAAGGGTTGTTCTCCACATTAGTTTGTGACACTTGACAGTTATTTGGACTTTGGACTGATTGGACATTTGGACTTAAAGTTAATCTTAACATTAATACATTAAGTCTAAAATCATTCTGATCACTATCTAAACCAATTTAAATCAAGAAAGAATCGTGGAAACACTAAGCTTAGTTGAACTTAGGCATAACCCTAAACCACCAATGTTGAAACATAATTTAAATAATGGAAAATTAGGTTTTGGAATTATTTCGTTAGAGTTGATGTAGATTATTGGATCTCAATATGTAGAAGTCCTACAGTCCTACTTCTTTGGATGCTGATCAGTATAGGAATGCAAGGAACCCTGTTGAAGACCCGACTATAGTCCTTGATCCTGAGGATTACAAGAAAATCAAGATTGATATAAAGGCCTACTTCCTACTTACTCAAGCACTAAAGATGGATGTGTTGAAAAGGCTTGAGAATTATACAACTTCTAAAGGAGTGTGGGATGCAATCAACATCATGTGTGGGGGAAGTAGTGAAGTCACATAGATCAACAAGGATAAACTGATAAATCATTATAAGACTTTCCATCACATCAAGAGTGAATCAATCTTAAAACAACCATATAGATTTGTGTAGTTGGTTTATGACCTTGAGATTATGGGTGTCACTCATAAAGAAAAGAATTTAAACAAGAAGATCCTTCACTCTTTGCTTGAGAGCTGGATGCAGGGGGTATAATGCTAAGGAACACTCTTAACCTTGATAGCACCAGTCTAGACAATATGGTTGCTAAGATTGAAGCACTAGAACTGGATGAAAGATCAAGAAATTTGGGTGGTCCGCTGGTCATAGAGGCTTAAAGTTTCCTACTAAAGGTCATTCAGTGGAAAATGCCTTTGTTTCAAAGAAACATGACTTCATGTCAGTCCCTAGAAAGCCCGAGATCTACAGCATTAGTGTATGCTCCTTAGATCAAGATAAACAAGTCTACATCCTTTACTCCTCCAACTACAAGTCAAACATTCATATTATATGATCATAGCAATGGTGAAAAAAAAGATAATTACAATGATTTTGTTTCAAGCTTTGAAGTGTATCTTGGTGGAAGATTCACAACTGCTTATGTGATTCAAGATGATTTAGAAGAGATGGAACTTGATGATGTTAAAAAGATGTATCTTTAATGAAAGATGGCCATGATCACTCTGAGAGCTAAGAAATTTTTCAGAAATGTCAAGATGTTAAGAATAAATGAGAACCCTAAACTTGAATTTGACAAAAACAAGGTTAAGAGTTACAACTATGGTGTAAACAGGTACTTTTCAAGAGAATGCAATGTACCAAGAAGCGGTCACAAAAAATATTCAAGAGCTCCTTGTCAATCATCAATCAAAGCTCTTATTCATATCAAGGTAATCAAGGATCTAATAAAGAATCATCTCTCCATCAAGCATAACACAGATTGCACATCATCAACGATCTTTTTTTATCATCTTAACCTGCCTCAAGTGCACTTGTCATCAGACAAGATGGAGTATGTGACTGGAGCATGTATGCTGAGTAAGTGAAGCCTAACTATCAAAATCATGCTCTCATGGATCACATAAATGACACTCCCACTCCAATGCAACAAGAGGTAAAAGCCAATCTTTATAGTCAAAAATGCATCAATGAGGTGCAAGGCCACACAGAACATAATCTCAAATTGGCTCTAAAGGTAAAGGATGAGAAGGTTAAATTAGAAATGTTAAAACATGAAATGAGAGATTTTAAAACTTAAATTAAATCTCTTATTGCAGATATTGAAAAGCTTCATGGAGAGAAACACACCCTTGAAGCTCATGTTGAGAATTTGACTAAACTTCTAATATTCTTGTATTATCTGTTTTGGATGTTGGATTATGAAGATCTAGGTGACTCGGGGGTTGGAGCTTCTAACTGGTTAAAGCATAAATATAATATTTTGGACTTATAAATTTTTAAATCGTTAATTTTGCTTCTTCAATCGAAAGACGCGTTGGAAAATCAAAACAATGTATCGATTAACTAATAATGTGAACCGGAAGATTAAAATCTAAACTAACTAATTTTGGACTAAAAATTTGGAATAAACTAAGTGTCTAATGCAAGGTTTGGTCATTTAGTTCATGGAATATGCATTAATTATGGTCTTGGGTCAATAATGGTCAAAAATCTAGGTTTGGGATGCAAAAGGACAAGATTAATAAACTAGACAGTTTGCTGTCAGAAATGTAGGACGTTTTGAACAGTTCATATCTTGATCATAATAAGTCCAAATAGGTAAAAAATTTCTTCTAAAAACAGTTTCATTGAGTCCTCTAACTCACCCAAGTGGTGTTTTGTCGTTTCGATACCGTTTGGTCCTTCAAACGTTGGTAAATAAAACTAAAGGTCAAGGCTGCTAAATTTGGGCAGAATGTTAGTCTGTGTTCGTAAGGTCATATCTCCTTCATACTATATCCATTTGTCATTATTCATTTTCTGTAATTTATTTTAGAATCTTATCTTTTATACGATGCCTATTACGTGACGTCTTGTTACTGTTTCAATCTCCAAACAGTCTACAAAAGATCGGTGTGTGATCAGCTCTACAAGCTGAAATATTTTTGTGATCTAAAATACTAAAAATTGGGATTAAATAACTGATTAAAAGCAAGATTCTTATCCAAAAAGTAATCTTAAGGATTTTAATAAGATGAACAATTAATACTTTTAGCTTAGTGGATGCATATCAACGGACGTTAAGAATTTAATATATGATGATAACTAAAACCCTAATTATGGCGAGATTTAAAATTTATATCTAGTGTTGGACTTGTTCTAGTAATAAACCATATTCTCATTAAAATAAAAACCTGTTGAGCATTAAGGACCGGGCTACAATGATCACACCCATATTAGTTATCTCGACCTTTAGTAACGCTTATGTAAGTTGTATTTAGTTATCTGCTTTGCTTGTTGAAGACTTTGGATCGTACTATTTCTAGGTGAGTTTTACGTGCCCTTTTTTATGTGTTTTACTTGGGGGAAAAGCTTGCTCATTGTCTTGGTCTATTCCTTGCTTTAAAGGTTATATTGACACATTTTATGTGCTTTGGTTCATGGGTTAAGTCTAGATTTTCATTCACGAGTATGTACTTGTACTTGGGCTGGATTATCATGGAAAGCTATTATTAGTACTAATGGGTTGAAACCCCACCCCTATCATCGATATTCTAGCTGAGATTAGCATGGCTTGTGCATGCCCTTGGGTTAATATAATCCAGTTAATTGCACTTGGAATGATCATAAACTTGTGTTGATGTCTATGGCCACTAGGCTCTCTTACTCACATACAAGTTTCTTTACGTGTTGAAACCCCACCCCTGTCATCAGTATTCTAGCTGAGATTACAATGGCTTGTGCATGCCCTTGGGTTAATATAATCCAGTTAATTGCACTTGGAATGATCATAAACTTGTGTTGATGTCTATGGCCACTAGGCTCTCTTACTCACATACAAGTTTCTTTACGTGTTGAAACCCCACCCCTGTCATCGGTATTCTAGCTGAGATTAGCATGGCTTGTGCATGCCCTTAGGTTAATATAATCCAGTTAATTGCACTTCGAATGATCATAAACTTGTGTTGATGTCTATGGCCACTAGGCTCTCTTACTCACATACAAGTTTCTTTACGTGTTATACATAGAAAATTACTTTGAACTTATAAACATGTGAACTCACCTATCGTTTGTTGTCTTTTTAGAGCATGTTTTTTAGCTAATGAGGCTTAGTTCTTGGCAGTGGACTATAGACAAGACCGCTCCTATGGGAATAATAGACATTTTATAAGACTTTTGGACTTATTTTACAATTACTTGTTTGTTGGATTGTAATTGTTGAATTTGTTTTTTGGATTGTCTTGTGCTTGTGCTTGTTCATTCCTACATGGATCTTTGGGCTATTTATGCATTTATGGTATGACGATTTGGGATTTATACTTGGCACGTGTTCCTATGTGTAGGGTGATGTCATAACCCATTTACGAAGAATGCCTTTAGTGACTCTCTTAGAACCCTAATGTGTTATAACTATCCCGTCCATCACATCCTCGTGTTTTCGCTACTAGTTAGGATGTGACAGATTGGTTTCAGAGCCATTGGTTATAGAGAATTAGGTGGATTATTCGACCTATACTATAACCTAAGAACCCACATGTAGTATGCATAATAGGGTATGCAATCATCATTGTGCATGTGTATGTTTATAAGCTAATTGTTTTGTTTTAGAGTTTTACTTTATGTTTTTTTATTACATGACTTCTATGAGAAAAAGTACTTACACTTATTCTTCTATGTTATGATTTCTGTTGTCATTTTGTTCCCCCTTCTATCATCGTGATCTCTTCTGACTCGAGAGTGACGAGGTGCCACCTAGTCTGTTAGTGCAGATGAATCGAGCAGTATTTGTGCGGGGATGTAGACCAATTATGAGGTCTATGACAAGGTGCTTTAGACACAATGGATTTGGAGCACCCACGAGAGCATATGCTATAAGGAGCACCTTCCTTCATCCAGGGACAAGGGACCGCCCAGAGGAGTTATCGGGAACATTCCAGAGTCACCCCCTGATTCTCCTAGGTCTGTTAGAAGTTGTGAAAGCGGTGTGGGACCTATCCGTGAGGCGGCTACGCACCCACATTCGTGATGATGGTGGCTACTTGCCTGCCCCTCCAGCCCTAAAAGGGAAGAGAGAGTTTGTGTGTCGTATGAAAGGAGGACCGATTGCTTCTTTCTTATGGAGTAATCAGAAGGATTGAGCTTAGTATGCCTCATTAGGTTGCTGACTATCTATATCTATTATTATTATATTGCTTTTATGCACTATTGACTTGAGATCATAAGTGAATTGTACGTGTGTTTTGGTATTTGGAATATTATGGATATTTGGATTGATATTAATAAAGTTATTTTATTATGGATTGTAGAGGCGTGAGTGAAACAATTATGCGCTACAATATGACTGTATATTGTGTAAAATAATTCATAGCCTATAATGATATTGTAATAAACGGTTATAATTGTTTACCAACTATCTTATATTCAGAAGATTCTACCAAGTAGGGTTACTCATAGTTCGAGCCGTGGAGGTGAAGTCCCTAGGGGACGGGGATGTGGTCGTGGTTCTGGTAGCCATGGTGGAGCCACAGGTGGATGAGGCCAAGGTGGACAGAACAATCAGAACAATGAGGCTGGCAATCCGGATATTGCCGCTATCATTGGTCAGAAGTTGGCTGAACTAGTTCCTACTAGTGTTATGTAGGTGAGTCACAATATCTTGAACAATGGAGGTGGTATGGGCAGAGGAAATAGGAATGGTAACGGGAATGGAGAGGACAATGGTAACCATGGAGGCGAAGAAGGAGCGAATGGTGGTGAGGTACTGATAGGAACTAAATGGTGGTAATGAACATGCTGCTAGAAATGGTCTTAGGGGTAGGGTTGTTTGTAACTTACAATGAGTTCATGACTTGTAAACCAAACGAGTTTGATGGGAAGGGTGGGGCCATTGCCTTGACCTATTGGATTGAGAAGATGGAAGCTGTGATGGATATCAACAACCTGCTCCTAGTGGGTAAGGCACTAGCATGGTGGAACAACCAAGTTCAAGCCCTTGGTAGGGAGGCAGCAATGGCCATGACTTGGACTGGATTTAAAGCTTTGGCAATTGAGGGGTACTTTCCAATGAACGAAATACAAAAATTGGAGCATGAGTTCTGGAATCATTCTTTGATGGGGTCGGGTCATGCCACTTATACTGACCGATTTCACAAATTGGCGAAGTTGGTGCCATATGTGGTGACACCTGAATCAAAAATGATTGAGCGTTATATCTGGGGATAGGTACCACAAATCCGTGGTATGGTGACTGTTGTTACACCCCCCAACTATTCAGAGTGCGATTTTGAAAGCAGGCACGTTGACAGATGAGATGGTGTGGACTGGAGGTTTGGGAAAAGCTAGTGGAAAATGAAAGGATGTTGGGGAGTCAAGCAAGCCAACGCGAAATAAAATGGTGAAAAAAGAAAAAGTGGGGAAGGGGTATGTCACTGTCGTGCCCGTAGAGAATGATTATGCTGGTGCCTACCCAAAGTGTATGAAGGGTAATCTGCATCATCCATCTGCGACGCCATGTCTTGTATGTTTCATCCACAAATAAATCAGACATTTTTCTAGGAGCTGGAAGGTGGGTGTGAATCCAATGGTGCCAATCAATGCACTTAATTCGACATGTGCTCAACTAGGATGTTATGAGTGTAGGAGTCAACAGCACTATCGCAATGCTTGTCCAAGATTAAATAAAGCTCCAAGGTAAGTGGTCAATCAGATTGCAGGGAACAACAAGAAGAACCGGCTCCTGGTGATCGGTGAAAACCCAGGACAAGGAAACCATGGTAATCTTGCTCGCAGAAGGGCGTTTGTAGTTAGTGCTAATGACACTCACCAGGAATCGCAAGTGGTGACGGGTATGTTTACTTTGAATGAACATTATGCTATGGTCTTATTCGAATAAGGGTGCTGATAATAGCTCTGTGTCATCCGAGTTTGTTAAAATATTTTATGTCACCCCAGTTATGTCAATTCAAGTTATCTAGTTGAATTGGCTAATGGTAGTCTGATGGAGACTAGAGATGTATTTTCGGACTGTACCTTAATCTTAGACGATCATGCCTTTAGGATAGATCTTATACCATTTGGGCTTGGGAATTTCGACGTAGTAGTAGGTATGGATTGGTTAACAAAGAATAAGGTTGAGATCGTTTGCAATGAGAAGATCGTACGCATCCCATTATCGAGTGGTGAGAAGCTTGGAGTATTTTAGGAGAAACAGAAAGAGAATAAAGGACTCATAATATGAATGAAAGTGGCAGGGAAGAAAATAATGGACATACCCATTATGCGAGACTTCCTAGAAGTGTATTTGGAGGATTTGGCAGGATTTCAACCTCCAAGATAAGTTGACTTTCAAATTGGCCTGGTGCCTGACGCGACGCCTATGGCCAAAGATCCTTATCAATTGGTCCTGTCGAAGATGCAAAAAATGTCTAGTCAACTATAGGATTTACTAGACAACAGTTTTATACGACTCAGTCATTCACCATTGGGAGCTTTTGTTGATCAAATAATCCATACTAATTGTTTCATCATCATCTTAACTTCGCATAGTAGTTTGGATATCTTCTCGTGTGAACATTGGAGCTTTAGTAGTTGGTGCTCTGGTAGATGTCATCAGTGTATCAATTATAGTTGTTGATTCCGTAACTATTTCTGCAATATCTTGATGAATAGCTTCAGTAACAACCATCAGTGGCTCAAATACTGGGATGTCTCTAACAGGTGAAGCAGTGGTCATCACGGTTTGAGTTCTCCTAATTACAATACCTCATCGTCCACCCCTACCATGTTTACCAATGTTAGGTGCAGCTCTCTTCTTTTCTATTGTCTTCTTCCTTCTTTTTGTAGCAGGAGAATCTTTAGAAACAAAATGTATATCAATATCCTCAGTAGTGCTTTTTAGTGGTGTAACAGGCACTCTGGATCTTTGAAGAAATAAGGAACTCTACCAATTTCTTCAATTGTTATGTCACTGGAACTGTTCTCAAATCAATATTCGATCTCTTCATATGATGTTATCTCTGTTGGATCATAACCAAAACAACACTTAGAAAGATTTTGATGTGCTAATTGAAGTGGTCTTCGAAGATAAAGCTAATCTTCCAAAGACAAGTTAGAGATCTTTCAAAGCTTAAAGATTGAAGAAAAAGAACTCAGTCTTCCGGGACTAAGTTGTTCTCCTTCTGAACTATACAACTTAGAAGATCAAAGGCAAAGTCTCTCAAAGAATAAAGTCCTCAAGACTTCTGGAAGTTTGGAAGAAGTTGTTTCTTCCGAAGCCAAAATGACCTCGGAAGAATTTATTCTTCCGAAGTCATTTAACTTCAGAAGAACTAACTATGAACAAGTGGACATAAGTATGGTATGTCTGACAGTCCGCTGCCACTCTGATATACTACATGGCGCTTTCCCACGCCCATGTAGTTGACCATACTTTATCCACTATTCACCCATTATCAGATTAGTAGAGTTGCCACTTTTAGTTGGTATTAAAAGGTAAGTCATGGACCTGTCATGACTACCTAATCTAGGATATTGTTTTATCTTAGATGCTATACTTCTAGCAATGTAATATTTGTGTAGTTGTAGATCCCAGTTGGTTTTCCAAGTATAACCAACTGTAGATAGTAGTATATATAGTTTCTTGATGTAACTTAGTAACCATGCTTGTAAGAGTCTTGTAAAACTAAGTTGAAAAGTAATATATACAAGTTTCTTGAAAAACCATTCTTGTGTTCTTATTTTTTCATTAACTTATTATATTACTCGTAAACTTAGTTAAGATTCTGCTTCATCAACCCGAGTGACATTAAGTGAGTTTGTGTGATTATCCTGTGTTGTGAGACAAACATTGATCCTGCAATTGGTATCAGAGGTTTTTTAGGATTTTAATTTAGCGATCTTACCATCCCAAATCACTCTTGTTTCTTCATACTCACTCACATCACTCAAATGGCTTTCAACCAGAAGTCCTCTGAATCTTAGTTGGGAACTATGACCAAGGCTCCCATCATCACTCCTGATGATTTTGGGACTTGGTGCAAACGTATTTAAGGCTTCATCAAGTATCAAGACAGTCGCATGTGGAGATCAGTTACTCACGGTCCATACCAACCAAAGGTGGGATCCCCAGCTGGTAATGATGCCATGATTGAGAAGGTCGTTGTAGACTACTCAGATGAAGACTTCAAGAAAATGGACATTGATTGCAAAGTTATGGCTATTTTGCTTACTGCTATACCAAAATCCATAATGGTAGGCTTTAAGCAATGCGAGTCTTCCAAAGAACCCTTTGATGCTTTGAAGCTGATGTACCCTGGTTCTGCTGAATCCAAGGGGTCAAAGAAAGATGTACTGAAGCAGAAGTTAAAGAACTTCACATATATTGTTGGTGAGACCTTGAGCCAACAATACTTCAGGTACATGGACTTGATAACCTCTCTTCAGTCTATAGGAGTGGTTCTTGAGAAAAGAGACATAGTAAGAAAATTCATGAGTGCACTTCCTAATGAGTGGACTTTCTATTATGTATCAATCAAGAGAACTAAGAATCTCAACACTCTCACCCTAACTGAACTATATGGAATCCTTGATGGATACCGTGTGGAGATGGAATCTGAGAAAAGCCATCAGATGAACAGACCCTCAAACCTTCCAGTCCTCAATGCTTTACATGTTGCTGAAGGTTCAGAACTCCCTAGCCCAGTTGTACCTGAACTAACCCCAACAGCGATCATCTTCCTCTGGGCCATACATCACTTTCCTTAAGCCACCTAGGTCTTAACAGGCTCAACAAAATCCTTTATAGGATAGTTGTGCTTTTGTTTTAGGGAGTGAGCACTCTGGAGATTTTCAATTTTTTTTTTGATGATCTAGAGTGTTTCAGTCCAGATGATGTTGAGTACATGGACATTGTCCAACATATGCCTCTCCTGAACTATAGAGCAAAGAAGTTCTTCAAAAGAATTGGAAGGCAGTTTCATCAGAACCCAACCAATAGCAAATTTTGGTTTGACAAGACAAAGCCCAAGTGCTACAACTGCAACCAGCTTGGTCACTTTACAAGGGAATGAAAAGCTCCTAGATCTAATCATGGAGCAACTCAAGCCTCCCAACATCCTGCCACCCCTAAAGTTGTAACTAAACCCGCTAAGCAACAAACTACAACTGTTGCTCCAGAAGTTGATTGGAGCTTCATGGTGCAGGATGTCACTCCTGCTCAAGCTCTCATGGCTGGAACTGAATACACCAACTATATGAGCATCTCTGTACTCAAGCCGGTATTGCTAAGTTCAAATTGTATCATAACTATAACATGGAAATTAAATCTGATATTGAGTTTTTAAATATACTAAAATCTGATTTTTAGATAGCAAAATCTGACTACAAACTCAAAATAGAAGAGTTAAAGAAAATTGTGTCCTCTTTAAAACATGAACATTCAAATTAGTGGGCTCAAATAAAAGATTTAATCTCCAAGTTGACTGAGGCTCAAGCCTAACTAGTGATAGCTGAGGGTAAAGCTAAGAAATATGCCATTGAAGAGCATAACTTCAACACCATCATTGCATCATCCTCCCACTCAAAAGTGTGTTATGAAAACAAAAGTGGGTTGGGAACCAATAAAATTGCTCCACCACACTCCTTTATGTCTATTAGACATCCAAGATGTGGTGTTGATGAGGAAGAGGTTCCAACTACTGACCCATTACCCAAAGAACAGAAGAATGATGTAATAATGAAAACCACCATAAGGAAGGATAAGGTACAAAACCTCATCCTCACAACTGATGATCAACCATTAACCACAAAAGCCAGAAAGAACAAAATCAGGGTAGCAAGAAAAACTATCAAGAAGGTGGCTGAGACTAAGTTGAAGATAGACTCAAGGCAAAAGGATGTATTCATATCAGTTGGATTTCAAGTGGTTGGAAATCCTAATTCAGGAAAAGAGTGTAATACCAACACTCCTATCCAGATGAAGGATCAAAAATTGAATGGAAGTCTGTTGAAGAAGAAAAGAAGTGGAAGAAACAACAGTCAACATGCCCCATCAAATGTAACATTGAATGCATAATCTGTGGTCAGCATAACGACATGGCTAAAGATTGTTACTACAATCTAGCAAGCACACATTATGCATCTAATGTTAAAAAAGAAGGAGCTAAGGTTGGTGTTGGACTCAACAAGTGCATTAAGAATTAATGCATAAAAGTATGATGCTTGCCATATCAGACATATATCAAACAAAATGTGTTTTAACATACAAAACAATCATTTATAACACATTAACATTATTAACATTCATAACAATCACTAAAATTTGTTTAAATTTCTTTTTCAGATTTGTAGATAAAAGAAATTTTGACCAAGTGTTCGCAGCGGATGAAGAGTCTCCACAGCGGATGAAGAAAATTCATCTAAGTTTGTGCAGCGCATGAAGAACATACATCGGACAACAGATAAGCAAAAACACACAAGTGTTCATAGCGGATGTTCAATCCACAGAAGATGAACATTCCACAGCGGACAACATTCAAGAAAACACACAACTGTCCACAGCGGATGTTCAATCCACAGCGGATGAACATTTCGCGGCAGACAACATCCACAGTGGATGTTCATCCACAGCGGATGAAAATTCCACAGTGGATGAACATCCACAGCGGATGAACAACCATGTATGCACAGCGGATGAATAGTCTTCTCCACAGGATGACTTAATTCCACAGCGGATTGCTTATAGACTTAGGATTATTTATGTAATATTCGTTTACATAAGGGTAGTTTAGTAATTGTATATAGCTATGTGTATAGGCTATAAATAGCATTCTACCCTAATCCTTTGTAAGCTTTTGAACAATCAATACAATCAAGCAGTTATTATTATCAAGCATTCAAACACACACAAACACACACACACACACACATACTGATTTCATACACTTGAATCATGGGTTTCCATACCATGGTTCTTGTTTATTGATTATTGAGAGATACTGAAAAAGGTCCTTGGTGGAATCAACTTATTCATGTTGAATATTGTTCTAATATGTTCATGTTCAACATGTTGTTGTAAAGTTGATTTCATCAAGTGGTATTAGAGCCTTGGCTCAATCATTCATTGATTTCAATCCTCTCATTCAAAAACATTCATTTTAGTGGTTCATTAGCTTTAAAAATACACATTGAAGCATCAAAGTCATCTTCTTCTTCTCATAAACATTCATTAAATGCAAACATCATGATTACTGAATCATTTTGTGCATTTTGAAGAAGTGTTTTTGATTTTTGCTTGAACATCACACTAGCACACAAGTTTTCAGTGGTTTTTGCAACAAATAATACACGGGTATTGTTCATACATTGTTAAACAGCCTTTAAACATAAGGTTTTTAACTTTTAACATCATTCAAGCCTTAAAACCCCTAATCAGATTTTAAGGGCTTTGTTTTTAAACACTGTTTCATTGATTTTTCTTTGAAACAAATCATTTTATGAACAATCTAAACCAGTTAGATTGTTCATTATCATCATACTCTAGTGACAATCTCACTAGAAACATATTTTGTTCATTGTTCAACCATCGGGTTGAATATTTTGAAAAACATCACAACAAAACCCTAGGAAAACCCTAGGTTTTGCATACACAATTCACGGGAATTGTGTTTGTTGTTTTTGATAAAACCATCGAAAAACTAGTTGTCTTGTTTGAAAAGTTTTCAAAATCAACTTTTTGATCCAAAAAGTTGTATAACAAAAGACAATCTCTGTTTTCAGGGTTTTTGCAAAAAGATATTGACTTTTGCACTAAAAGACAAATATTCTCATCATCCACAATCTTTCTTATGACCGTGACCTAGAAAGCGACAAACATAGGATTTTAATTAATTAATTAATTAATTCCTTTATTTGGTAAACAATTAAAACAAATTAATTTATCAAATTAACAAAAAATCCTAGAGACAATTAGGATTAATTAAAATTTTAGCACCAGACTAAAATTTAAACAAACCAATTTAACTTAAAATTTATTAAGTTTAAATCATTCAAACATGGCTGATGATATGATGAGTTCAAACAGTTGACTAAAACCCCTAAAGTTGAAGAACAAATCAGATTTCAAGCAATGGAAAATCATGTTCAGGAATTGGATTACATATCAAGATCTAGATCTATGGACATCAATCACTGAAGGTCCTTACATTCCAGTGACTTTAGGACCTGACTATAACATACAGACACCAGTTAGTCTGAAAAGTGTAGCTGGTGATGACCTCAAGCGGGTCAAAACAGACATGAAGGCATACAATATTCTAGCTATGACTTTGCCTTTTGAAATTTTGACACGGGTCAAAAATTTCAAAACAGCCCATGAGCTGTAGAAGGTTCTTCACACCATGTGTGAAGGAAGTGAGGAAATAAGAGAGATCAAAAAGGAAAAATTAAGAACTCAATATGAAACCTTCCACCACATCCATGGAGAATCATTTCCTCAACAGTTACACAGATATATCCAATTGGTCAATGAAATGATAGTATATGGACTTAAATATGATACTGTTTAAATCAACAAGAAAATGTTGCATACATTGCCTGAGAGTTGGACTCAGTCAGTGTCTCTCATGAAAGCAACATTGGACTTGGAGAGACTATCACTTGACTCACTTGTAGCCAAAGTCGAAGCACTGGAAATGGATGAAAAATCCAGGAACAACAACCAAATCAGACATGTCGAGGCCTACAAGTTCAAAGAACCACAACACACAGACAGTGCTTTCCTTACAAGCACTGGAGAAGATGAAGAAGAAGAATTTTGGGATTCTCTTGATACATCATTCTTCTCAGCACCAGGATCATCCAACAACAAACAAAAGTCTAAGAAGACTGGAGTTCATGCTTCTCATGAAGCTACACCCCAAAGTAAACATCAACCTCATAACTCCACCTCAAACAAATAGTCAAAACCTCAAATATCAAACATACATAGGCTTGAAAAACCTATGGATGCTCTTACTATTATTCTACAAAGTGAAGAGCAAAAGGCAGCTTATGCAGCCTTTTCAACAAGCTTTGAAGCATTCTTGTGAGCAAGTCTGACTCCATCTCAGATCATCCAACAGGATTTGGATGAACTTCCACCAGATATGGTAGAAGAGATGGATCTTCAATGGTTAATGGCCATGATAGCATACAGGTCTAAAAGGTTTCTACAAAGAAATCGGGGATTAAACATGGACGAAAAGACTAGAATTGGTTTTGATAAAACCAAAGTTAGGTGCTACAATTGTCAGCTTTATGGGCACTTTTCAAGAGAATGTCAACAGCCCAGAGTTGACAGAAATACACATCTAGCACAACACTCAAGTGGAATTCATACAAACAAGACAAGTGCCTCGACCAATCAGTATTCCAAATGCACCAACTCAACCTCAAATCACTTATTTCAGTCCAACTCAACATCCAACATCTTCTGCCATGATCATAAAAAAGGATGGAGAATGTGACTGCAGCCTTTATGAGGCTAAAATACCATCACCTTCAGATCATGCTCTTATGGCTGATATTGAAGACAAATTAATAGACATCCCAAAAGAGGTAAAAGAATACCTCTGCAGTCAAGCATGTATTGATGAGGTAAACAGGTATAAAGAGCATGCTGACAAGCTATCAAAGAAAGTAATTGACACAAACATTCTTAATGAAAGTCTAAAATCAGAACAAAAGCAGTATGCTACAAAAATACTTTCATTACAATCAGACCTAGACAAACTACTTTCTGAAAAATTAACATTGACAGCTCAGGTCGAGCAGCTCTCTATCTCATTAACTTGAGTAAAAACAATTCAAGCTGAAACTGAAGGTAAACTTCAGAAGTTTCAGGTAAGCAATAAGAAGTTCGAAGAACTTCTTGCTCACCAAAGGGCTTTTAAGGACCCTTCAGGTTTAGGATATAATAAGGTAAGTCCACCTTATAATGATAATTATATTCCTATACCTGACTCCATGACCAACAAATAGGATGAATCTCATGATTCTCAAGGAAAGACTGATGACTCTAAACAATCATCATCATCATCAAAATCACTTTTAAAATCAAAATCACCCTTGATAAAGTTTGTTAAAAGTTCAACACCATCATCAATCAAATCAACTGACTTTTATCAAGGAGAAAATAATGAATTTGATAATCAAACAATAGATAATGATGAGGACGATCAACAAATTACTGAAACTCAAAAGGTTTCAAGTGTGGCTGATACATCAAACAAACAATCGAAACAGATTCAAGGATTTGATATATGTTCTAGTGGAAGGAAAGCTGTAACTTCCATTGCCCCTTCCAAACAGGTAAATAAAGGGAAAGGCAAAACCACAATTTAGCCAGAACACAGTCTGTAACTTTTGAAATTCCATCAAAATCTAATTTGAAATCAAAAGTTTTCATCAAACAAACAAAAAACAAATTACCATACTGTGAATGGTGTGATCAATTCACATATTCAACTAAAAAGTGCAGATATGGCAAGTACTGCAAGTACTGTAAGATGAATAATCATATTACAAAAACATGTCATTTTCACAATTATTGCTCCATTTGTGAAAGAAACAATGATAGCACGGCAAATTGTTTTTTCAACAAGAAAAACAAGAAACAAAACAAACAAGCTCAGGTTGAGAAAACTACTGAAAAACAACCTGTTGCACAAAATAAAAGCAGAGTAGGAGTTCCTAAACATACTCCTCATCAGAAAATTGTTTTAGATAATGATAAAACCTTATATGACAATTTTCAACACACATCAAGGAGGCATAAGTCTCAGAACAGACAAATCACTGACACTAGCTCACAAAAGAGAAGAGCACAAAGCACTTCTCCTAAATAGAGCTAAATCAAACCAAAGGAAATCTAGTGTGTCTAGAGCTCCAAAACCTTCAGACAATGTTTTCTTGGAAGAAATTTGCATTGTTGGAAAAGACTAAAAACCCAAGACCATCTTGGCTTGGGTTGCTCCAACTAACTGATTTATTTTGTTTTTCAGGGACATCTTAGAAGGACTGACAACATCTGGTATGTTGACAGTGGATGTTCCCGTCATATGACAGGCAACTGTTCCCTCCTTCGGGATTTTAAGAACAAACATGGAGGCAATGTAGCCTTTGGAGGAGATAAAACAGGTGGGAAGATAACTGGCGAAGGAACAGTAACAAACGGGTCAACTACTGCTCCAATCTTTAGTTCAATCTTCTGAGTGTATCCCAAATCTGTAACAAGGGATATGTCACCCTATTTGACTCCAACAGCTGCTACATCCTTAAGAAGGGTTTTCAGATTCCAGAAGATCATATCCTTTTGAAAACTCCTCGTCTAAACAACACATACATTGTTGATATGAACAATGTTTTAGCATCAACCCCTAAAACTTGTTTATTATCAAAAGCCATAGAAAATGTATCACAATTGTGGCATAGACGATTAGGTCATTCCAATTTTAACCGAATGAACAAACTTGTTAAAAATGATCTAGTCATAGGTCTGCCACAAAAGGAATTTTTCTATTCAGACCACTGCACAGAATGTTTTAAAGGCAAACAACATAGAGTTTCACATAAATCAAAATTGAATAACTCTAACAACACACCACTCAATTTGCTTCATATGGACCTTTTTGGCCCAACAAACATCCTAAGCATAGGAAAGAAGCAATTTTGTCTTATCATAGTAGAGGATTACTCCAGATTCACATGGGTTTTCTTTCTACTACATAAGACAAAAACAGCACAAATCATTACATCCTTTATCATAAAGATTGAGAATCAACTGGATCTTAAAGTCAAATCTTTAAGAAGTGATAATGGCACTTAATTTAAGAATGACTACATTTCTTCTTTTTGTGCAGAAAAAGGAATAATCAATTCAGTGTAGCAAGAACTCCTCAGCAGAATGGAGTAGCTGAACAAAGGAACAGAACATTAATAGAAGCAGCTAGAACCATGCTAGCTGACTCTCTATTGCCCATATCCTTTTGGGCTGAAGCCATAAACACAGCATGCTACATACAAAACAGAACATTAATCATCAAAGAACATTCCAAAACGCCTTATGAATTAGTGTTTAAAAGAGAACCATATATAGGATTTCTTAAGGCCTTTGGACGTTCTGTTTCAATATTAAACACCAGAGAACAATTATCCAAATTTGTTCTAAAAGCAGATGATGGATTCTTTGTTGGATATTCTAGAAGCTCAAAAGCTACAGAGTATTCAATCCAAGGCTAAATATAGTGGAAGAAACAACAGAGGTTGTTTTCAATGAACATTCTTTCACTAAGAAAGTCATTGGATCTAACTGGCTATTTGATATTGATGCATTAACCAAATCATATGACACAACATATTTTGATGTTTCAGGTTCAAAGGAGAACAATGAGTATCCAATGGTTCCACCATCAACCATTGATGTTCCATTGACTGCTGATCGTCCAAGGAGAACCACTAACACACCATCAAGCACAACTGTATCAACACCTCAAGAGAAACATCATCAGACACTCCAGTATCTTCATCTCCTGTACCCACTCAATCACAAGATACCAACAAAACAAAACAACCAGAAGATGATGATGACTACCATTCTCTACCACACACACATCATGAAGATGAAATCCCAGATTTCTTTCATGATTTCCCTCAAACATTCACTGAAGCTCTTCAATCAGACAATCATTCATCACCCAATACTCTTGCTCAACCCTCATCACATGGTTGGACAATCACCAATCTTGATTCAACAATCCATGTTGATCAAATCACCACAACAAGAATTCACAAAGATCGTCCCATCGAAAACATCATAGGTGATCTCAACACCAGATTGACTTGTAGTCAATCTGATACAGCAAACATTTGTTTGTATTCTCGTTTCTTATCCTTAACTATACCCAAAAACATCACTGAAGCCTTAAAGGACAACAGTTGGATAGAAGCCATGCAAGAGGAACTACAACAATTCAAGAAGCAAGAAGTTTGGAAGCTGGTAGATCTTCCTGAAGGTCAATATGCAATTGGCACAAGGTGGCTATTCAGAAACAAAGCAGATGATAGAGGGATTGTCATAAGAAACAAAGCAAGGCTTATAGCTCAAGGATATACTCAAGAGGAAGGCATTGATTATGATGATGTCTTTGCTCCTGTAGCTAGATTGGAAGCCATCCGAGTATTCTTTGCTCCGAGTATTCATGAGAAATAAAAGTACACTAGCATAATTCTTCACTTGAGTCTTTTTCCACTAATAAAGACTGACAAATTTTTTTTTGATATGTGGATAGGCTCAGCATGGGACACATAAAATCAGATACAACAGTGAAGAACTAAATTCTCATGACTGTGTGGTTAACAACACATCTTGGTTTATGGTGAGTATTGATCTATCCAATATAGGTTGCTTTCAAAGTAACTACAATACACCAAGTGAAACAGATTATAAATTGCTCAATCATTCAAGTGTCTCCTTTGTTATGATAATCATAGACCTGGAGTACACCTAGGCATTCTTTGTTGTGCTAAGCACATACCTAATGACCTAAATCATGATCCAAAAAGATTCCCAAAGAGGAACACATCCATCTTGGATGAATCATCAATAAAGTCTTTATGACTACATTTATTGTGAATGAATCAAAAGAATCCCAAAGAGGATCACCTTCCAAAGTGAAATGAAAAAGAATCCTAATGAGGATCAAACATCATGGATCAAATTGAGTATTTATACTCCTAAGTAGCTAGGTTTTATGTATTGAAAGTGCTTTCTAGCATATCTTGAGGAGGGTTGTACCAATCATACAATCAGATGTGGGGTACATACATCTCATGTCAATCAACTCAAAACATGATAATCACTCACTATTTCAATCAACCATTAATACCATACTTGAGTTTAAGTGGATCATAATATCTGCAATCAATATTGTACTTGTCTATGTCTATTCTCCAAATCATACAAACAACTCTCTGAGAAATGTAGACTAGTATGATCTCATGGTAAGTGCAAAAGATTAATGTGTCAAACATGATAAACATCCATTTTTTTGTAAGATTCACTCTTCTCTTGCTAAATGATTATCAAACAAGCAAAATGGACTTTGATAATTTCCATATTAAATCATAAAATTTTTGTCATTTTGTAAAAGATTTTTATAACTATGCAAAAATTTAGGGGGAGAAATTGAACATGGAAATATCAAAGGCAGCTGAATTGTGCACTGTCACACATTTCAAAATTTGAAATTTTCTAAATTTTGAGTTTTAAACAAAGCCATGTCAAGCCAACACCCAAACACAACACTTTGGCACACATATATATGTTTATTCTGTTGCACAATATTGCTTGCGAGTGATATCTTATCATCCGTATATTGAATATGTTAAAATTTCAGTATTTTAACATATATTTTAAATCAAAGATTTAAACAAACATTTTGATTTAAACAAGTTTCATCAAACAAATGTTCTTTTGGAAGAAAATTTTATCAAACATATGCTTCGGAAGGCATTAGTTCAAAACAAACAAAAATCTGAAATTAAAAAAAAAAACTGTTATCATAGCGGACACACAAACATACATCCGTTGTAGTTACAGTAATCATCATAACATGCAAATTTCACCAAGTGTATATCGTGGACTAAACAAACAAACATCCGCTATGCACTTATGAACATACAATTGTTCACAACGCTTGATGTTGGTAAGGCATCCGCTGTGAATACAGTGCCATTCAACAGCGCATGACTAACATAAGTCTTCCGTTGTAGAAACAATGCAAGTGTATACAGCGTATGCACACAGGTAATCATACGCTGTAAACATTCACACATCACATCCAAGTGTCCACAGCACATGAACAAATTTTCAACCGCTGTGAACAATCATCACCACATTTCATGTGTCCATAGCGCATGAACAAATGTTCATCCGCTATGAACAAACAATCAAATGTTTCAAGGATCCACAGCGTATGAACAAATGTTCATCCGCTGTGAACTAACAAACCATTTTAATAACATACAATCATGCAATCAAATAGTTTAAGCGATAACACACAATCAGTTCAATCTTTCATATAAAACACACACACACATTTTCTTAACAATCAAATCATTAACAAGCACCAACACACACACATTATTTCTAACACACAAAACAGTAACAAGCAATCATTAAATTGATGGCAACATCATACTTAGGGGGAGTATTGTTGGACTCAACAAGTGCATTAAGAATTAATGCATAAAAGTATGATGCTTGCCATATTAGACATATATCAAACAAAATGTGTTTTAACATACAAAAACAGTCATTTATAAAACATTAACATTATTAACATTCATAACAATCACTAACATTTGTTTAAATTTCTTTTTCATATTTGTAGATAAAAGAAATTTTAACCAAGTGTTCGCAGCGGATGAAGAGCCTCCATAGCGTATAAAGATCATCAGCAGCGGATGAAGAATATTCATATAAGGTTGTGCAGTGAATGAAAGAATCCCACAACTGATGAAGAACATACAGCGGACAACATACAAGAAAAAACACACAAGTGTTCATAGCGGATGTTCAATCCACAGCGGATGAACATTCCACAACGGACAACATTCAAGCAAACACACAACTGTCCACAGTGGATGTTCAATCCACAGCGGATGAACATTCCACAGCGCACAACATCCACAACGGATGTTCATCCACAGCGGATGAACATTCCACAGCGGATGTTCATCCACAGCGGATGAACATCCACAGCGGATGAACAACCATGTATGCACAGCGGATGAATAGTCTTCTCCACAGCGGATGAGAAATCCTCTATAGCGGATGACTTAATTCCATAGCGGATTGCTTATAGACTTAGGATTATTTATGTAATATTCATTTACATAAGGGTAGTTTAGTAATTGTATATAGCTATGTGTATAGGCTATAAATAGCATTCTACCCTAATCGTTTGTAAGCTTTTGAACAATCAATCAATCAAGCACTATTATTATCAAGCATTCAAACACACACAAACACACACACACACACTGATTTCATACCCATGGTTCTTGTTTGTTGATTATTGAGAGATATTAAAAAACGTCCTTGGGGGAATCAACTTGTTCATGTTGTATATTGTTCTAATATATTCTTGTTCAACATCTTGTTGTAAAGTTGATTTCATCAGTTGGTTTCACATTTGGAACTTACGACATGGTCTAAGTGTTAAGGAAAGGAAAGCTTGTTTCCGAAACTAAGTTGCTTTCGGAAAAAACTCATTCTTCTGAATGGAAAATAGCTTCGGAAGATAAGCTAAAGAACAAACAAAGGAACAAAAAGAATCCTTTAAAACCTTCCGAGAAGAAGACTACTTTGGAAGAAAAGGTGGTGACAACTTCTTCCGAGAAGAAAGAAGCCTCAGGAGCAAGTTATGTTGCACAAGCCTCTTCAGGCTCATCAACACTGATCAACCATAGGATGGAACGAAAGATCAGGAAAGATGTTGCAGCCCAACCCTTTTCTTCACAAACCATAATTGAACCCCCATGCATACATTTTCGTTCAATTATATCATCTGCATTAGAAGAGCCCAAGAACAACAAGGCTTGGGTTTCCAATAGTAACTATTCATTTCATCTCATTTGTAGGGACATCCATATGACAAGAATGGAAATGTTTGGATTATGGACAGTGGATGCTGCAGGCACATGACAGGGAACAGATCTCTCCTATAATAGTTTGAACACATTGATGGAGGTCCTGTTTAGTTTCGGGGTGAAGCCGGAGGATACATTTTCGGTAAAGGTAGTGTATCCAATGTAAGTTATAATTTGACAAAGTAAACTTTGTCAAACAGCTTGAACACAATCTTTTAAGTGTTTCTCAGTTTTATAATCAAAAGCACCAAATGCTTTTCTCAGAACATGAGTTCATTATCCACAAACCCGGGATGACAATTCCTCAGGAATTGGTGCTTCTTAGATCTCCCAGGAGAGGGGATATGTAAAATCTAGATATGAACAATGCTTCCCCACTAGGTGAAGTATCATGCTTTCTTTCCAAAGCAAATGGTGATGAGTCAACTTTTTGGCATAAAAGAATGTGCCATGTTAATTTTAAAACCATGAATAAATTGGTTAAAAATAATTTGGTACTTGGTGTGCCTAAAAAGGAATTTTTCTATAAGGACAACTATGTTGCTTGCCTGAAAGGAAAGCAACATAAGGTTTCTCACAAATCCAAAGAAGTTAACTCTATCACCACCCCATTACACTTATTGCACATGGATCTTTTTGGTCCTACAAGTATAGTAATCATTGGAAGGAAATTATATTGCCTTGTGATTGGTGATGATTTCACAAGATTTACATGGGTTTTCTTCTTAATAACTAAAGATGAAACTGCTAAAACTTTTAAATTTTTTATTCTTAAAATAGAAAATCAGAAAGATCACAAGGTAAAAATCATTAGAAGTGATCAAGGGACTGAGTTTAATAATCAAGTTCTTGACTCATTCTGTAACTCAAATGGGATTGCCAAACAATATAGTGCTGCGAGAACTCCTCAACAGAATGGCATTGCTGAGAAGAGGAACAAGACACTTATTGAGGCTGCAAGAACTATGTTAGCTGATTCAAAACTACCTCTAACTTTTTGGGCAGAGGCAGTCAGCACTGCATGTTATGTGCAGAGCAGGGTTCTTATTGTTACGCCCCATGGAAAGACCCCTTATGAGCTATGGAACAAGAGGCCCCTGCTCATTGCCTTTCTTAGGTCCTTTGGCAGTAGATGTACCATACTTAACATAAAAGATAATTTAGCAAAATTTGCTGAAAAGTCTGATGATGCTATCTTTGTTGGATATTTCTCAACCTCTATTCCATATAGAGTGTATAATATCAAAAATCAACAATTTGAGGAATCATCCAACATTCTTGTCAATGAGAACACACCTTGTGTTAATGGCAATGGTCCCGAATATATCTACAAGTTAGAATTGTTTCCAAACTATTCTAAACCATCTTGTGAGAATGTTTCAGCTGGAACAAGAACTCAAAGTGACCCCAATGAAGATTAAATGTTTGAGTTACCAAGACCTATTCTAAGATCTCCAAGAAGAAATAGAGATCAAGCTCCTTCAACTGAAAGTCCTAAAAGCTTGAATATCTTAGGAAACAATGGAGCTTCAACAAGTTGTCAGCTAACCCAGCCTCATAACTCAACAACTGACAACTCAAGTATTCAACACCAAACTGATGAAGACAGTGATCTGGGGGAACAGGAAACTATTGATACTACTTTCTTAGAAAAATACCATTGATGTTGTCACACATTGGTTGAATCAGTCCTCATTGAATAAGTGTGAGACATCAGTTAGTGATGGTGTTTAAAATCATGTGCAAAACTATTCAAACTTGGATCTATCTATGCAACTGGATATGATTCTTAGGCTCAGGATACATAACACTCATCCAACTGAGAACATCATTGAGGATGTCTTAGAAGGTGTGAAAATAAGAAATCAGACCTACAATTGGAATGTCTGCTTGTACTCATGTTTTCTCTCTTAACTGGAACCAAAGAAGGTGGATGAAGCTCTCAAGGACAACAGCTAGATAGAAGTAATGCAAGAGGAGTTACTTCAATTCAAGAGGCAAAAGGTATGGAACTTGTGTCCATTGCCATCTGGTCAAGTTCCTATTGGCACTAAGTGGGTGTACAGAAACAAAAAATATGATAGAGGTTTGATCATCAAGAACAATGCAAGACTTGTTGTTCAAGGATACACACAAGAGGAAGGCATAGATTATACAGATGTCTATGCACCTGTTGCAAGACTTGAGGCTGTGCAAATCTTTCTTGATTTTGCTGCATCCAAGAACTTTACAGTCTATCAACTTGATGTGAAATGTGAATTTCTATATGGGGATATCAACAGAGAAGTCTGTGTGCCAGCCAACTAGATTTGAAGACCCACAGCACCCCAACTATTTGTGCAAACTTGATAAAACTCTTTATGGGTTGCATCAGGCACCTAGGTTATGGTATGAGACACTGTCTCAGTTTCTTCTAAAGAATGGCTATACCAGAGGCACAATAGACAAAACATTATTCATAAGGAAGTTTAGGAAGGACATGCTTCTTGTACAAGTCTATGTTGATGACATCATATTTGGTTCCTTAAATGACCAAATGTGCAAAGACGTTGTAAGCATCATGAGGAAGAAGTTTGAAACGAGTTCCATGGGAAAGATGGACTTCTTCCTTGCAAATCAAGTGAAGCAGATGGAAGAAGGGTTCTTCATCAATCAATCTAAGTGTGTCAAGGACATCTTAGAAAGATTTGAGATGAAAGATTATAAGCCAGACAAGACACCTATACCCAGAAATCATAATCTTTGTCCTGATTCCGAGAAGGAGGATACTGATCTACATTAGTACAGGGAAATTATTGGATCTCTGATATATCTCACTGTAGGTAGACCTGATACCATGTTTGCAACTTCCATATGTGCAAGATATCATGCTGCTCTAAAGGTGTCTCACCTAATCGCTGCCAAAGAATTCTTAGATACCACAAAAGAGCTCCCAAACTGGGTCTTTGGTATCTTAAGAGTAGGATTTTTAACCTCTATGCACTGACAGTGATTATGGTGGTTGCAACATCAACAAGAAATCCACATCCAGACGATGTCAATTTCTTGATGGAAGGATCATCTCCTGGAAATGTAAGAAGCAAACATGTGTATCCACATCAACTGTTGAAGCTGAGTATATTGCTGCTGCAAGTTGCTATGCTCAACTGCTTTGGATTCAGAATCAGATATTGGATTATGGTTTCAACATCATGGAGACACCTATCCACATTAACAACAAGAGTGCCATTTCTATCACAGAAAATCCGGTCAAGCACTCCAAGACAAAACATATTAACATCAAGTACCATTTCATTCGAGATATTAATGAGAAAAATCTAATCCAACTAGTCAAAGTCAATTCAAATAAACAATATCCTGACTTGTTCATAAAAGCCTTTGATGAACAAAGATTTAAATATTTAATTTCAGCTATTGGAATGATTAACATTGATTAGTTCTTCTCTTTTGAAACCTTTTAAACTATGTCTTGTCTATGTTGTCTAAATACAATCTAAGCCCTGTTACAAAAAGTTTTCTTCAAATTTTCCAAGTATGAATTCGTCCAAAGAGAAATTTACCCTCGGAAGAGATCTTTATTTATCTTCCGAAGGAAAATTCCTCTGCATAAGTATTCTCTTCCGAAGTATTTTTAGCCTCGGAAGGAGGTTTGATCAAAGATCAAATCCACTTCGGAAGCTTACTAACTTCTTTTATGAGAAGAAGACTTTACTCTCAGAAGCAAATTTGTCATTAAGACATGGTTTGCCTTCGGAATTAAAAATGGCTTCAGAAGACAATATTGAGAAACACAAGTATTTTCTCTCAGAAGCAACCTTAATCTTAGAAGGAAACTTTTACTGTGTAACGAAAATCTTTGGGCCCGACTCTGTAAAAAGTAAGATTTTATTGATGAGTGCTGGAATATTTTAAATGGTTTATCTTGCTGCCCAAGTGTAATCAAAACCTAAACCGTCCTTTCACTGATCTTTTCACCCTATACGTTTGGACTTTTACCCCCAATTAAAATTCTGACTATCTTTCTTTACTTTCATTAACACTGCTAAAACCCCAAATTTCCATCATCTTCTCCACTCACTCTCAATTCCTTCAATCAAATGGTACTCTCAGAACAATGGGCTTGAATACCCAACAAAACCAAGTCGCCATCCTTGACTCTTCAAGGGATGCCGATTTTGACCCTATCATCCATTTCTTTCTCAATCGACATACTTCACTGCCGTTACTGTTAACCCCACAATCTACTATAACCACATGGCCGAATTCTGTGCCAATAGTCGAAGTGAAACGATCAATGATGAAAGGGTCATCGGATCAAGGATCTGCGGATAGGAGATTATCATTAGTGAAACAACCATCAGGGAGCATCTAGAACTCCTTCATGAAGGCGCCCCCACTGATTTCCTAAAGTCTGATTTGGAGGAAGCCTTCCTTCAAATGGGTTATGGAGGTGATGTGAGAAGGTCAACGGTCTACGAGTTCAACTTCTCCTACAACTGGATGTTCCTGCTTCATGTTGTCCTACATAGCCTCTCCAACAAATCAGGGGGATGGGATCAAATTCCCTATGATCTGTGCTGCCTAGTCCATGGGTTGGTAAAAGGCATCCGCTTCAAATACTCAAAGTTTGTGCTGAATAATCTGGGCAGCAATTTCACCAGGGATCCATTCTATATGTATCCCCAATTTACTCAGCACATCATCAACTGTGAGTTGGGCCAGGACAAACTGCAATTTGCAGTCTGTCATCTTCAAGACTTTGAAGAAGGTGTCCACTAACTTCACTTGAAGATTCACCGATCTCCTTCAAGATATGCTTGAGCCAATGGCTCCTGGTGACATCCCTGCAAGCCTAGCAGGTGATGAACCTACACTAGACACCACCACTACACTGCCATATACTTCTTCCCACCCAATCAAAATCACATACAAAATACTCCCCAAACGAACCCTTGATCAATCTACTCTAATTGATCAAGCCCCTTTGTTCAAACCAAAAAGGCTCAACTACTATTACGGAAAAGCCTGATGAGCCAGAGGTCCAACCATCCTCCTCAATTAACCTTATTATTAGTGTTGAGTCTCCTCAATCTCAACCTGATGAGCCCATTATCCAAGCCATAAGCCCTCAGGGTGTGTCTTAACACTCCCCTGAGTAGCCAAAAAGGGATAGCCACATCATTGGCTCAACTACTATTACGGAAAAGCCATTAGGTGCTGACCAAGATCCCGGGTCAATAGATATAACCTTTGTATCCTTTCTTGACTTTTTAACCCAACGTGATAAGGATTTCATGTTTCCTTAGGGCTATGATGTTGATCTACCTCACCACTCTTCAGATCAACTAAGCTCAGGGAACCTCTGATATCTAGCCCACATCAGCTTGACCACACTGAGGTGAGTCCAACCGGTGTAGAGGTGACTCATATAGATTCAGCTGCCACTACTGAGAGTGTTTCGATAGCCTCTGAGGACAGTGGTAACATTAGTCAAACTGAATCTAAGGCAACCTTCCCAATTGATGCCTCTAAAAGAGACAACAGTATGCATGGGTATCCAGGGCACCAAGAAACCACAGTTGGTGATGAGGATGAATATACTTGGTATGTTATCTCATCTATTGATGAATCTTCAAAAGAAGATGAGGGTATTTTGCAACTCACTATCAAAGACCTACTTACTAAAGTCTCAAACCTTGAATTAAAGATTAAGACTTTAGAAGATAGGTTTGCCACTTAACAACTTGAGATTCAAAATCTCAAGGCTCAACTAGCTGAGAAACAGATTGAGAAGTCTGTTAGGCATGTACACACTTAGGTTTCTCTAAGTTCTTTCTTTTGCTCATCTACCTCTCAAGATGATGCTACCAATAAGGGGGAGAACTTAGAGAAACAAAGACATGATGAGGAGATATCTGCTCACTCTTTGGAGCAGATATCGACTCAAGTGGAACCCAAACTTCCCATTTCTTCCCTTAATGGCATTTTTTCATTCTATCCTATAAAGCAACATCTCGCAACCATTTTTCCTTAACCCCTCCTATCACAGTTCAAGTGGACCCAAGGATGCTTATCGACCTTAACAAATTTTTAACCTAATTTCGGATAAGATCCTCACTTGAACAACCCTCACCTGATGTTGCCATTGTATACTTTGGAGCTGAAGATCTTTAAAGGCTAAATGCACCACCTACCTTTGAGGAGGAAGTTGGTCAAACTAAGTTCTCTATTAAACCTGAGATTAACTTTGAAGGGGAGATACAGACTGATGGCCCACAACCAACTTAAGAGGGACATGTAGGTAAGTTATTTTCGAAGCAGAAATCCAAGCTGCGGAAGGAATTATAGAACTGTCCTCTATGTACGATGACATGTTCATCACAGAAGCCATTCTTGACTTAGCTTCTGAGGTTAACAGTAAGGACTTTCTTACAACTCCCATCTCTCTTGCACCATAAGTTCAACCTCCACCACCCCAACCTGAATCCCCTAAACCAGAATCTCCAAAGGCTGAATCTTCCTTTGATCCAAAAGGGAAGAGAAAGCTCACTGCTGAAGAGCTTTTAGAGGAGGAAAGGTTAGAGAACTGAAGAAGAAAGGAATACTTGATACTGAGAAGTTGTTGACTGCAAGCAGTAAAGCAGTAGCAGCTTTTCAAGAAAGTATCAACAATCAAAAAAGGGTGGAGGTCATTGACAGGCTAGTCAGTCTGGGAGTAGATGATGAAGAAATGCTTCTACTCCCACTTGATGAGCTTGTGAAGCTGGAGAACGTAACCTTGCTACAGAAGGAAAGATAGGAAGCAGCAAGGTTAGCCATAAAGAATGAGAAAAGGAAAAAGAAGGAGGAGGCAAAGGTAGTAGATAAAAGGGAAAAGATAGCCTTTCTTTGCTCAAGAGGCTATAAGGAGGAGGAGTTGGCCCCCATGATCATAATATGATCTTGTTCTTATTCTATAAACAACAAGATCAGATCACCAAAGAAAGAAAGAAGGCTATCAGAGAAAAGATGAGGGAAAAGAATAAGAAGGAGGAAGAGGCACAACTTGCTACTACCAATAAGGTGGGATATAATGATTGGATGAAAGCATAGCTTAAAGCCTACGGCTTCACTAGCAAGCAGGTGGGACCCATGTCTGAGAAGACCCTACAACGAAATGTTAGTGACATCAAGGCTGACATTCGCTTAGAAAGAAGGCAGGAGGTACCTCAAAGACAATGTGTTAGAAGATGGCACCAGAACCAACACCCAAACCCAAACCAGAACCAATACCCAAACCACAACTATAAAACCTATGCCACACCTTTTCCCTTCCTTATCAAAACTAAGCCAACCACTGAACCTTACACCCCTAAACCAAGATCATCAACCATTCCTACACCTCCACACCCTGCTTCTTAACAACCACCACCACCACCTGTCCTTAAACCCAAAACACAACCAAAACCCAATCTCAACCCAAACCATCTTCTGAACCTTCCAAGCCCCTGACCTTAGAAGATATCAAGGAATTAAAACGAAAGCTCACCAACTGCACTACCTTGAGCGAGATCTCTTATGAGGAAGAATAATTAAACTGAAATACATTGATGGCTCTTCCTGTTCTCTCATAAGATATGCATTCCTTGATCTGCCAAGGGGAACACTAGATCAAGCTCTCCAACTTCTTGCCAAAAACTCTGATGTACTTGGAGAAGAAGAGAAGAAGTTAAGGAGAAGACTGGTGACTCTACTGGACACAAGAAAGGGGACAAGCTGCCATCTAATCCCCTCAATCACAAAAGCTCAATTGTTCAGTGGAGGTTCGATGAACCTATGCATAACTTTGTTGTGCAAAGGGAGAATGGTCAAGTAAACAGACTTGACACATCTGCTCTGCTACACTCTAGCAGATTTGATATTGTTGAGTTAGCAGAGAGAACATTCTCCAATGTAAGGCCCCCAGTTCCCGAGATGCTTTCAGTTGGTCAATCATCGCATAAACAATATAAAACACCATATTTTGCAGTAGAAATTTAACTTTTCATTAATGAATAAAAGCATGTCAAGTATCACATCATTTCATTTACAACCCAAAAATTTATTAATACATTAACATGTTCAAAATGTGGATGCCAGGCTCGAATTGTCCCCAGTAGTTTATGCATCCATGCCTGCACCTCCCCAGCATCATCGATCACCTGGCAACTGATATGCATATAAAAAGTCAGCGACGCTGAGTGCGTTCTAGTTTATATAATAAAATACTTTACTTTAAATAAAATCCTTTCCTTTACTTTCGTTCCTGATCACACATCATACGTACATCTTGATAATATCATTATTATCTTTCATCATTCGTCTCGTTTATTTCGTACTTTATTATCTTTCACTTTCATCTAGACGAATGTCATATGCTATACACCAAACATTGTGTACGAAGCTGGTACTGGGCGAAGTCTATAAATAGACCCGTAACATTGTGCACGATGCTGACTCCAATACCAGGGCAAGTAACAAGGGTCCCGTATCGTACATATTAGTCAATCACCAAGATTGACCCCTGTGTACATCCTTATAGGTTATCTTTATCTTTCATATTCATTACAATAATACTTTACATACATAGGCACACATCACACCACGTAAGGCACATCATAATACATAGATGGAGCATCGTCAACAGCCCACAAACATACATAGCGTCAATAGGCATAAGCCACCATAAAAGGTCAAGACTTAACTCTTAATTCTATTTCCCAAAATTTTAGAAAAATTTCTAAATGTCTACAGTGCATGAACGGATATACAGCGGATGGCTTAAAATTTTCAAAGTATCCAATGCGGACGAACATAATCCAATGCGAGTGCATAAAGTTGAATGCGGATGAATGAAACAAATGTGGATGCACAAGGTCCAATGCGGATAGACAAAGTCCAATATAGATGAACAAAGTAAATGCGGTTGAACAAGGCAAATGCGGGTGAACCAAGCAAATGCGGATGAACAAAGCAATACGGATGACAAGGCAAATGCGGAAGAACAATGTCAAATGCAGATGAACAAAGTCAATTGCAGATGGACAATACAAATGCAGTTGAACAAAAAAAATGTGGATGAACAAATTCCACAGCGTACAACATGCAAAATTTGTCTAAGTGTCCACAACAGACGTACCATGTCCAATGCGGACACCATAATTATCACCTGCAATACATCATACGTATTTCCTAGTCTCCAAACATCAATCTAACTTTTAGTTAGCATGGATCTAACATACTAAACACTTAAAACTTACTAAGCATCTACCCAACATCACCGAAATAACATAAAACAAGCATTCATCCATTTCAGTCGTACAATTCGCGAAAAAGAAGTAGTTTTGTGCAGAAAACAATAGTTTAATATGTATACCAGCCCCAAACAATCAGAAACATGTAAAAGACGGGATCTAAACTCACCTTTTAACTGCTTTCGAGTAAAACTCCTCCAAACCCGAGAGCAACCTAGAGTTCTAGCACCTAAGACATGAAAACACACAACAAACACATAGAAAACACTTAAAGATCAGATCAGAAGCTGAAAACCCAATTGAACCAAGAAGAACACCATAAAATCTTACCTTTGAAGTCTTTCTCTCTCTAAAACTGGGTGAAGCTTCTTCTTCTTACTTTAGCCAAGATTTCTTGCATGAGAGAGACAAGTGTGGGCGGCCTTATCACCTTTTGAACCCATTATGGGCAAGTTTGGCTCTGCATGCTTTTAACCCATTGTTTTATAATAATTCTCTTTTTCTCCCTTGCTTTCTTTCTTTTCTTCATGCTGAAATTTTCCGTGTGTTACAAGTCCACCCCCCTTATATAGGTTTCGTCCTCGAAACCCTCACTCCTCGAATAGTTATGGGTAATGCTGTCTCATCTCCTCCTCCGCCATGTCCCACATAGACTCGAACCCTTCTGTGTCTCCACTGTACTCGCACAAGTGGAACCACTTTATTCCTTAGCCTCTTCTCTTTTATGTCAATGATGGCCATTGGCTGCTCCACATAATTGAGCCGTTCATCCACCTTGATGTCCTTGAGTAGCACAATCATATCCTCCTCAGGTAAGTACTTCCTTAAATGAGATACTTGGAACAGTGGAAGAATTTCACTTAACATCGGGTAGCTCCAGTCGATACTTCACCTCTCCTACTTGGGCAATGATTCAGAAAGGCCTTATGTACCTCGGACTTAAGAGGCGAGACCATCAGCATGGCTCTATCACCCGCCTTGAATTCAATTGGTCTACATCTTTTGTCTGCATAAGACTTCTGTCTATCCTTTGCCACCTTCATAAAGGCCTTGATCTTTCCAACTTTTCAGTCGTAGCCTCGATCACCTCAATGCTTCCTATCTCCTTCTGCTCTATGTCACCCCAATATACAGGTGTTCTACACTTCCTACCGTATAGCATCTCATATAGAGGCATACCAATGATGGCATGATAAGTGTTGTTAAATGATAATTCGGCTAACGGTAAGTGTTCGTCCCAACTTCCTTTGAAATCAATGACGCATGCTCGTAGCATATCCTTTAGTGTTTCAATCGTCCTCTCCGACTGACCGTCTGTTTGAGGATGGTAAGTCGTACTGATATGTAACCTCGCCCCCTCACATCATGAAATCTTTTCTAAAACTTAGATGTAAACCGAGTGTCACAGTCAGACATGATAGACACTGGTACACCATGACGAGTAACTATCTCTTTGATGAACAGACCTGCCAACCTCTTAGATGAATACATTTAGCGGATCAGTAGAAAGTGACCACTCTTTGTCAGACGATCAACTATCACCCATATGGCATCGTATCCCCTTGCCATATGCGGTAACTTCGTAATGAAGTCCATGGTGATGTGTTCTCATTTCCACTCGGGTAATCCAAGGGTTGGATCTTCCCATATGGCTTCTGGTATTTCGCCTTCACTTCTAAACAAGTAAGGCACCTACTCACATACTCCGCCATATCACGCTTCATTCCCTGCCACCAGTAATTTTTCTTCATATCATGATACATCTTTATAGCACCACGATGAATTGAGTATCGATCTTGTGAGCCTTATCCATGATCTTCCCATGCAGATCTCCAAAACGAGGAATCCATATCCGTCCCAATCGATTCCGGACACCAAGAGTGTTCTCCCCAACTTGGTGACTAGACCTTTCATCCTTTCGTAGTTAACCCGATCTTCTTTCAGCTCTTCATCCTGAAATTCCTTAACCCGCCTCATCACATCGAAGGTCATAACCAACTGATAAGCTTTCACTCGAATTGGCTCGGTTCTTTCTTTCGGCTAAGGGCATCTGCCACCATGTTGGCCTTGCCCGGATGGTAATGGATCTCACAATCATAGTCTTTGATCAACTCTAACCATCTTCTTTGCCTTATATTGAGATCCGTCTACTTGAAGAAGTACTTCAAACTTTTGTGATCATTGAAGATGGTGCACTTCGTCCCGTACAAGTAGTGCCTCAAAATCTTCAATGCAATGACCACAGCCGCCAACTCCAAGTCATGAGTAGGGTAGCTAGCCTCATGGATCTTCAACTGTTAGGACACATAGGCTATAACCCTTCCCCGTTGCATCAGCATGCAACCCAATCCAGAATAAGAAGCATTCAAATAGACCACCAAGTCAGGAGCTTGAGTCAATCTTGTGTTTAAGTCTTCGAAACATTCTCCTGCTCTCGACCCCATACGAACTTCACATCTTTTCGGGTCAACTTGGTCAATGGTGAAGCTATCTTGGAGAAGCCTTGGATGAATCTTCTGTAGTAGCCCGCCAAACCCAAGAAACTATGAATCTCAAATGGCGTCTTTGGAGACTTCCATTGCATCACCGCATCAAATTTCGCCAGGTCCACTATGATCCCTTCAGAATTAACCATATGACGATCCCTTCAGGATTAACCACATGACCCAGAAACTGAACTTGGCATAACCAGAATGCACACTTGGAGAACTTGGCGTATAGCTTCTCCCTTCTAAGCGTATCTAAAACTTCCCGAAGGTGACCGACATGTTGTTCTTCGTTCATTGAGTAAATCAGGATATCATCGATAAACACAATCACTGACTTATCTAGCATAGGCCAACACACTCGATTCATCAAATCCATAAAAGCCGCTGGCGCATTGTGTTAAAGCTCTTGGAAGATTAACATTTTGTCTTTATGCGTTTTTTGTCATAGTATAGGGACTTATTTTGTAATATATGTTCCTTTGTTTCTTGATAGTATAAATAGGATATTTTATGTATTATGCAGGTAGACTAGAGAATATAAACGTAGGTGAAAAAACTGTAACCCTTACACATTGTATCCTGTGCATTTGCTATTAATGAAATCTATGAATTTTTTTTATGTAATTGCATGTGTTAGATTACTTTGTGTTTGAATTGATCATTACTTTACAATATCATCATAGATTCGATCATGTTGAACCGATCAATTGGTATCAAAGCCTTCGGTTCAGTGATAAGAGCTTATAGACATTCTTGAGCTCTTTGAATCACTTGAAATCTGTGATTGATTGCAATTTGATCGATTAATTGTTGTTTTCAGTTGTGTTTCATCCATAGAACATGATTTGAATCATAATTTAGTGTTCAATTCGTTCAAATCTGAAGAATTAATCAAATTTGTGTTCGAACTGTGTTCTTCATTTTTGGACTTCAATTCAATTAGAAAACTGATTTGTAGTTGTTGTTTGATCAAATTGAAGATTGAGGATTGTTAATCAAACTAATTACTACATAATTGGATGTTTTTAGATCAATTGAACAAGTTTTAAAGATTTTCATAAGATCTGAGTTCGTTGGAGAAGCTGAATTAGGCATATGTGGTTGAAAAAAAAAACTGCTGAAAATTGACCAAGTGTCTAGACGCATCATAACTGTTGGTCGTTTTAGCACTATGTAGGCATTTTCAGTTCAGGCGTTTTACCACTGTTGGAATGCATTTTGACTGTTTTGCTCACATTGAGACTTTATTGAAACCAAGTAATTCTAGGCGCACGAGGACTGTTTGGGCGTTTTTAACCAGGCATTTGACAACTGTTCGGGCGTTTGACAACTAGTCATGCGCATCATCAGTGGGGCATTTCAGAATTAAACCAAGGCATTCCCTTAGGCGTTTCTACTTCAAAGTTAGGCGTTTCAGAACTATTCAGGTGCTTCACCACTGTTTAGGCGCTTGATAACTATTTAGGCGCTTGAGCACTCAGACTTATCGGTAAACACTTAGAAATTTTGTTTAACAACTAAAATCCAAAAATATTTTCATTTCATAGTTTTAATTCAAAACTTAAAAACAAAAAAAACAAGTTATTTTCTTAAATTCAAAAATACAAAATGGTTAAGTCTGAAAATTCTGAGAACAGGGTTCCCAAGCTCAAAAACAGAGCTGATTTCAAGAATTGGTCTCCTAGATTGAAGCATCATCTGAATTCTATTGTCACTGACTTGTGGAAGTCAATAGAGAAAGGACCACATATACCAATTACATCTGATGGTCCTGATAGAGAAGTTGTGTATACAAAAGACTCTCCAGAACCTTATCCAGAGGATGGTCTACAAGATGATGACTTAAGAAAGGTGAAGAATGACATCAAAGCTTACTCACTGATGTGTAAGGGATTACCATTGGAAGTCTTGACTAGACTTGATGGTTATCAAACTAGGTACACTATGTACAAGGCTTTGAAAATCATTTGTGAAGGTGGTAAAGAGATACAAGATCTCGAAAAGCAGAAACTAAAAAGGCAATTGGAGTTATTTGAGCATCTTTCTGGGGAAACAATTAACCAAATGATGAACAGAATTGTGCAACTAACTTGTAACACCCGAAACCTCGGTAAAAATACAAAGAAAAGAAAAGTATTTTGAAGAAAATAAAAAGAAGGCAAAGTTGAGGGGTGCTTTGTGTAAATAGTACCAAAAATTCAAAAAAAAGCACTTTATATGGGCATGGCCGCCCATATCATCCTGCTATTGCTGTTGTTCTACCGAAAAGAAGAAGAAAGAAGTCGAATTTTTGCTTTCTCTCGGTTTGTTGGAGAAGAAGAGGCTGAAAATCTTCAAGGTAAGTGTGTTGTGCAAATTGGCTCGGTTTGTGTTGGGTTTTCAACTTTAAAACCAATTTTAAGTGCTTTTTGGTGTTTGGTGTTTGTTTATGCTTGTTATAGGTGTTTGAACTCTTGTACAAGCAAGTTTGGAGGAGTTTTGCTTGTTTGCTACAATAGGTGAGTTCTAGACCCCGATTTACATGTGTTTTAAACTAACTTTGGGGCTGAAAATGCATTTTAAAGGATTTTCAAACTTGTACTTATGTACCCGTATGATTATGTATGTTTATGCTTATGTTCTATACTTGTTTATGTGTTTTGGTTGCTTAGAATGTTGGGTATAAGCTTAGAACATGTTAGTATGCAGTTTGGGTTCGAATGTAAGTCTGAAATACGCATAACAGGTGGTCATGCACCCAAACAGGGCCCATGCGCTTGGTTTTTTATTTAGAAAAAGTCTAAGTATAGGCCATGCGCCCAAACAGGGCCCATGCGCCTGGAAATTTGCCTTATAAAAATTATAAGTAGGGCTCATGCGCCCCAATAGTGCCCATGCGCCCAGAGTTTTGCCTGAAATTGTTGTGTAGACTCATGCGCCTGAATAGTATCATGCGCCCAACCCTTTGTTCAGGCGCCTAAGTGCTAGTCCATGCGCCTGAACGGTTCATGCGCCCAGAAGTGAGTTGAAATGCCTAAGTGTAAGATTCATACGCCCGTATAGCGTTAATGCGCCTAAGCATGGCTCATGCGCCTGCATAGTGTCCATGCGCTTAAACACTTAGAAAATTTTCTGGATTTTGGTAAATCAGAATTTTAGGGTTTGACCCTGGTTTGACTTGATGCTATTATCTGATTATTTTATTTATGTTTTGGGCTGTTCTTGTGTTCCTATTTATTATATTATTATGTGACTTTACGTGGTGTGATTTATCTGTATACGTAAAGTATTATCATTAAAGAAAGTGGAAAGATTAACAATAATGTGAAGTGCAACATAAAGAACGGAAGAAAGTCTTGCAAGCAAATTCACATGAGGTTCACAACCACTAGGTTGTTAACTCAACTATGTGCGGTTTAGCTAACCGTTGGATGCACACAGGGTCAATCTTTGAGATTGAGGGGACCCTTTTTGTTGCCCCAATACTGGAGTCAACTTCATGGACCAGTTTAGGGTCTATTTGTAGACCTCGGTCCCAGTACCAGTTTTGTGCGCAATATCGGGGACATAGCATATTGGTCCAGATTAAGTGAAAGATTAAAATAATGGTTCAAATGAACGATGATGGAAATGGTTAAGAAGATAATGGATGATATCTTAACTGTACGTATGATGTGTGATCGCGTATAATGTTTTTAAAACTAGAGCTCATTCAGCAACGCTGACTGGTATGCATTTTCAGTTGGCCGGTAATTTTGCTGAGGATGGCACTCGGGGAGGCTACTCTTCGGGGCTAGACTGGCATCCGTTCACGCATACTAATATTGTTGTTTGTAATGCAATTAATATGATCTTTTGTAACTATTAACAATTAACAATGTATTGCTTAGCAACAGTATTTATTAATGAAGTGAATGGCTTTTGATATTAATTCCGCTGCACTGGTTTATGAACTATGAAATGTTTTATATATATCGTGCTATGATTGACCAACTGTGAGGTCTCCAGGAACGGGGCCTTACATAACTAATGAGATGTCAACAGCTGGTATCAAAAATGATCTCACAGATCTAAATTACAACCTTCTTAATGCTCTTCCATCTTCATAGAAATAGATAGTTACTCTGTTAAAGCATACTGAAAAGTTTCCTATGGATCTAGATCTTTTGATTTCCAAGATTGAATCGGTTAAGATTGATGAGAGCTCTAGAAACAATGATAGAGCTGCTTCAATGTCTTGGTACAAGTATGTTGCATCTCCAGCTAACACAGTGGAGAATGCTTTTCAGGTCAAAGATGATAACTCACCAGAAGACGAGGGTGATTTGTTCGTTGGAGTTGGTTTCTTTACAGATTCTTCTTACACAAGTGCTCCTGTTTATACAACTCAACCTAAAACTCAGTCTCCTCCTAAATTCAAACTCCTAAACCTCAAACTGAGACTTCATCTTCTAACTCTGTTAAAACTAGCAAAGTTAAAGATGTTACTATTATCCTTTTACAGGATGATGAGTCAAAATCTTCTTTTACTAATTTTATGGCATGTTTTCAAGCTTATCAAGATAGTCATTTAACACAATTAGATCTTGTTTTGCAGGATTTGTTCGAGATGGATCCTGATGATGTGGAAGAGATGGAATTGAATTGGCAGATGGTGATGATTGCTTACAGAACCCAGAAACACTCTTATGTTAACAGGAACTACAAGCCAAGTGCTAACAAAACCGTTGTCTTCGACAAATCAAAGTCAAGGTGTTTCAACTGTAACAGCTATGGTCATTTCTCGAGGGAATGTAAAGCTCCCAGAAACCAAGGAGGAAATGGTCAAGCAGGTTCTAGCAGTCAAATATATCATCAGCAGTCTCAAAAAACCTTCCAAAAGCCTTATCAGAGTATTCCTATACTAGAACTTAAAGATGAATCAAAATCATCTGAAGAGCCAAAGAAAGATCTTGTTGTTAGCATCAAAGATGGATATGACAGGAGTGCTTATGCTGAACAATTTACAGCTGATCTAACCTCTAGTTTATCTCTTGTTGTAGATATTAAAATGAAGACTGGTCTGAAGATAATGATCCTAAGGCTGATGGTGATTCAAAAAATGATGATGAAGACTATGACTGGAGTGACAAATCTGACCCAAAAGAGGATTCAGAAGAAATTGCACTCATGGCGTAGTCTGAACAACCAAAGGTTGAGCATCCATCATCTGACTCTAAGACTTCATCTTCAAGTTATCCTGAAATTCCTGTTGAAGTCAGAGAGAAAACATGCACAAAAGCATGTTTTGATCAAGTTGAGCATTACAGAACATATTCATATAAGATCTATGATAAACTTAAACAAGAAGAAGTAATGCACAACAAACTAAAAAATGATCACAAAGTCTCTGATAAAAAGATCCTATCTCTACAAACCTCATGGGACAAAACTCTCAAAGAACTTGAAATTGTGAAGAAACAACTTAAGGAGATGACTAAAAATTTAAAAGAAGAAAAAATAGCTCATCCTGCAACTCAGGTGGATCTAGCTAAAGTTAAAAGTTTTAAAACTATTGTAAAATAGCTGGTAAGTGAGAGGAATGACAAAAACAAAACAGGTCTAGGTTTTACACATGAACCAATGCTTGAATCTATCACAAACACTCTGCTAGAAAACATTAATACACATGATCACTCACCTGAAAACAAAGCTAAGCTAAAAGCATTTCAAAACAAGAAAAAGAATCCTAAAATGATGAAGAGAAAACAAATGTTGAAATATTTGAGGAACAAGATTCTGAAAAGATTAAAAATGGTCATCCAGTGAAAGTTAAATCTTACGAACCACGACCAAAGAATAAGAAAATGTTTGTTCCCAAAGAGCATGTTGTTGAAGAAATCATTGTTAAGAATGACAAACAAAACTCAAAGAATAAAGAGAAAGCAAAACTAGATGAAGTAACATCTGAAGATTCATTTTCTTACGGTTTAAACAATCCAGACTTTATTAAATGGCAGAAAGAACAAAAAGATAAAAAACATTCAAAAGAATCTTCTACTGAAGATGTTCAATCCCAAAGCAAACAAAGATCATCAAGATCAAGAAATCAAAGAAGGAGAAGGAAAAATGCTAAATCTAACTCCTCTCAGAATAAAAATCAAAAAACAAATCAAGCTATTCAGTTTAAACCAATGAAATTTGTGTTTGCTGGTACTTTTGATATGAACACAATTCCTGAAATCAAATCAAATTCAAAAAAAATAATCTAACTTTGATCTGAGAACAGGTTCAGGTCCAAAGTCTTCCGCTGTCAACAAAAGATTTGTATCTAAAGAATATAGGAATGTTGTTAATGAACAAAAGTCAAAACCCAATATCAAACGAACAAATTCTCAAATTAAAAACAACAGATTAACTTTGTAACTCCTAAATCAAAACAAGGATCAAATATGGCTTCCATATCTAAAGTTAATCAACAGTTGTTTAAATTTCAACCAAGGTACTGTGAAATATGTGATATGTACAATCATAAGACGGAAGAATGTTTCTTTAACAGGTATTGTCACATATGTGATATGAAAAATCATTCAAGAGCTGATTGTTGTTTTAACAAATATTGTACCTATTAAGATGAAATAACTCACAAAATGAGAATTACTCCTTCAGAAAGAACTCGCCGAGGAATGGATATGTTAATCCACAGTTAAGAAATGGATATGTCAATTCACAAGTTCAAAGAAATCAAAGTGTTGGTTTTCAAAGGTTGACAAAACAACCTTCATTAGGCTTGAGATCTTTTCAAAGAAATGATTCTGATTATGATGATTCTTATGCTGCAAAACCAAGGCAGTATAATCAAGGAAAATTCATTCCACTATCTGTGAGAATGAATGGTAAGAAGTTTGGTAAACAAAATTTTTCTAAAAATGTTTTGTCTGATGGTTTGAAATATCTTGATGATGATCTTGAAAATGTTACAATGTTTTAAGGACAAAACAAATCAAAGATAATCAAAATTTTATAAGAAACGGAATTGGTAAATTTGCTAACAATAAGCCTGATTTGAAAAAGCTTCACTTTAAATAGTTTACTATTGTTGATAAATTTGGCAAGCACAAGACCATCTCGGCTTGGGTTGATAACTCAACTTAAATTTCTTTGAAATGCAGGTACGCCCAAGAAGACAAATTAACACGTTGTATGGTGACAATGGGTGTAGATGGCATATGACAGGCAACCATGTCTTGCTTCAAGAATTTAAGTTAAAAGATGGTACTCATGTTGCATTTGGAGGTGATGCAGGTGGTAAAATTACAGGCGAAGGAACAGTGTCTAATGGGATTATCAGCTTTGATAAAGTCAACTATTAGTCACTCTTGAACTTTAATCTTACTCAGTTCTTTTTGATGATTCGTTTTGTTATATTTTGAAGCCAGGTTTTCAGATAAGAAAAGAATGGGTAGTTGTTAAAGTTGTTTGTGACCCAGATGTATACAAGTTAGATATGTCTTAAGTAGATCCATCTACAGAAAAAACATGCCTAATTGCTCAAGCATCTAATGTCGAAAGCCAGTTATGGCATAGACGTCTCGGGCATTCCAATTTCAAGAACATGAACAAGCTTGTAGCAGGAAATCATGTTGTAGGTCTTCCAACAAAGAAGATTGCTACATCAGATTTATGCTCAGCAAGCTTAAAAGGAAAGCAACACAGAGCGTCTTATAAGCCCAAGCTGATAAACTCAAATTCCAAGCCTCTCCAGATGTTGCACATAGATCTATTTGGACCAACAAATATGCAGAGTATTGGAAAGAAATCTTACTGTTTAGTTATCATTGATGACTTTACAAGATTTTTATGGGTGTTCTTTTTGCATGCTAAATCTGAAACGACTGAATTATTAAAAGAATTCATCATTAAAGTAGAAAATCAATTAGAACGAAAGTTGAAAATAATTAAAAGTGATAATCGAATAGAATTTAAAAATGCTAATATTAACATGTTTTGTACAGAAAAAGGAATTGCTTGTCAGTTCAGTGCTCCTAGAACCCCATAACAAAATAGAGTTGCTAAAAGGAAAAAAATAACTTTGATTGAGGCAGCACGTTCCATGTTAGCAGATGTAAAGATTCCAATCACTTTCTGGGATGAAGCAATATCCACTGCATGTTTTGTACAAAATCGTACATTGCTTGTGAAAGATAAACAGAAAACTCCTTATGAGTTGATGTTTGGCAGGAAACCTAATATAGATTTTCTTAAATCTTTTGGTTGTCTAGTTTTGATTTTAAACTTGAGTGACCAGCTAGGAAAATTTGATGCAAAATCTGATGGAGGATTTTCGTTGGATATTCATCGGTTTCAAAAGCTTTTAGAGTTTATAACTATAGGATGAATGTTATCCTTGAAACATTAAACGTTAAATTTCTTGAAAACTCTTTTCCATTAGTTGCAAATAGTCCAGCTTGGTTATTTGATTTAGATTCTTTGTCAAACTCTTTCAATTCTAACTTATTTTGAATTTACAGGTGAGAAGAAGAAACAAGAAGGAGATCTCGTTTCTTTCAGCGATGATTCTGATTCTGATGATATGGATGACTCAAGCCCAGATTATCCATTTTTCTCTTTTGTTAAAGATCCTATATTTCAGTCTAAATCAAATGATCAACATCAACAAGATCAACATCAAACGTTATCATAACATTTGATCCAGCATGGATACACGTGAGGGAAAATCGATCTTACTTTGTTTATTAAGAAGGATGCTGATGATCTCTTATGTGTTCAAGTGTATGTTGATGATATCATATTTGGTTCTACAAGTCCAAAATTGTGCAATGAATTTGAAGAAATAATGAAGTCTCGTTTACAAATGAGTTCTATAGGAGAAATAATTTTTTTCCTTGGTCTTCAAGTGTAGCAGTCTGCAGATGGAATTTTTATCAATCAAGAGAAATTTGTTGAAAAACTCTTGAAGAAATTTAAACTGCAAGATTGTCAATCCATAAGAACTCCAGCTGATGTAAATACCAAGATTGAACCTGATCCGAAAGGAAAATCTGTTGACCAAACTTTATACAGATCTATGATTGGATCTTTGATGTATCTTACTGCATCTAGACGTGATATAATGTATGCTGTTTGTGTCTGTGCCAGTTACCAATCTGACCTGAAGGAATCCCACTTAATTGTTGTTTAATGAATATTTAGGTATCTTAAAGGAAAACCGGCTTTAGGGTTATGGTATCCTTATGAAAGAAACTTCGAGTTACATGGATGTACAGATAGTGATTAGAGGGGATGTTGCCAAGATCGAAAATCTACGACGGTGGTTGTCAGTTTTTAGGGCCCAGATTAGTCTCATGGCAATGTAAGAAACAAACAAATGTCTCTATTTCAACCGCAGAAGCTGAGTACATTGCTGCTTCAGCAGGATGTTCTCAAATCCTTTGGTTACAAAACCAACTGCTGGATTACGGGTTCAATTTTTTTAAAACTCCTATTTACATTGATAAAACTGCTGCTATGTTTATTACAGCTAATACTATCCAGTACTCAAAAACAAAACATATCGAGATTTGATATCATTTTCTCAAAGATAACTCTGAAAAAGGTTTAATCATTTTGATTCAAATCACAACTGAAAAATAGTTGGTTGACCTATTTATAAAATCCTTTTTACCAGGTCGATTTGAATTTTTGGTCGAGTCAATTGGACTTATTAATCTTGTTTAAAAACAAGTTTTGTGTTTAATCAGTTGTTTGATTCATAAAAATGATAAGAACCCTCCCTTAGCTTAATCATGAATATAGAGAAACTGTCAAAGTTAACTGCCTGATTGTAAATATTATGTGTGCATGTTTAATAGAAAATGAAAAAGAAAATAAAAAAATCAAAAATTACAAAATCAAAATAGAAAAATATAAAACAAAAACAAAAAAATAGAGTTTTCTTGTTAGTTAATAGTTTAGGACTGAATCTGTCTTTGCAATTTATGAGAAATGATAGATACATTAGTTATGATCAGTTGCATACTTCACTCGCTACTAAAGTCTGACGTGATCAGATATGATGTGCAGGTAAGCTCATGCAATTATACTCAAAAAGTAAATTCTTGTGATCAAACTAAATCAATCATGCATTCATGTTTGTCCCTCTTCTTGCAGCCGAAATCAGATGTGTGGAAATGGGGGTGTAGGCAGCCATCCGCTGCTTTTTGAGCCCACTAGTGGCAAGTTTTCCACTTGCACACTTTAACCCCTTTTACTTTTGAAAAATGTAATATTTCCCCTTTTTATAAATTTTCGGGTGTTACACAAAGGAGTATACATCGTTTATGCTCGATCCACCCAAGGTGAGCTCCCCTCGGGTGGCCTATCATACAACTCTATGCTCTCTCACCCTCAGAGCACTTTTACAAATGAACACACACACACACTGAAATACAAAGGAAAAACATCTATATATACTATGCAGATGGGCTCGCGCGAGAACTTGAAGCTCTCGCGCGGCAACTCCATGTTTCCGCGTGATAAATTCTTCTTCAATCATCTTGGAGTTTTCGCTTCCTTGTACTTCTCGCATGAATTGAAATTTTTTCTTTTCACTTGATATTGTAATCGATAAAGACTAGGTCCTTACAGTTGTTTCTATTATAATATAATCAATAGAATTCATAGTGGCATAATATGTTTATTCTAATACTCTCTAGGTATGAAAAAAAAAATTTATCTTTATTTTGATTTTCTAATTTCAATGTTCAGATATTTTTCCATATGTTTTTATTATGCACCTATACAAAACACTTTTTCCTACTTTCCTCTACCACTACTAAACTGAACCCTCTCATTTCTATAGCAGCGACACTTATAGTTTGAGTCTAAGTATTTTGTTAAACACTTAAATCTCTCAAACTGTGCTCTGATACCAACTTGAAATACACCAATTATTTTTCACTAAAATACATTCACATTCATATCAGAGTGAGGTCCTAGTTCACATCAAAATATGACACTCTTAGTGACATGTCATGTCATAAAAATAAGTATTACAACAAAACATAATCATTTTACATGCTTTTCTACAACATTTATTATATTAAATATCAAGAGAGAATAGGGTTCCTTCGTTAGTATAATCATGTCCACGAAACATTAACTATCTAGGGGTGCTTTTCGTAAAACCATTTAAAACGTACTTTTGTTAGCTTTCGATTTGTAAGCACCACTTTTAATATCAAAAACATATATTCTTTTTATTTGGATTTAACGCTCATAATCATTTTTACTTAAATCATCATTACTTCTAGGGATGTTACAATTACATGGCTGTCAATGAGCTAGATTGCACTTTAATTGCATCATATACACGAGACACTAAGCACATGGATTCCGCATGTGCCTTTGGTGATTTTGAGTCAAACATGAAGATCCGAGACCATCAACGAGACCATCAAGTCGTTATAGTCTTGCAAAAAATGTTTGGTGGTTTAGTTTTTATACTAGTGTATGTAGTATTTTGGCTATTGTTGCATGGCCTTATGTCGATATATATATTCTCAATGTTTGCACCAAAGTAATAATCTTAATCAGGACCTAAAATTTGTGCCTAATTTATTGGTGCTTAAACTAGTGTGACATAATGGTTACAATAACGTGACATGATAATTATAATCACATAACATGTTGCTGCACTTATAAAACTTAGGCAATATGTAGGTCTAGGAGGGAGGATTACACTAGTGTAGACATACTGATTACATTGGTGTAAGCCCTTCTACAACAACGTAACTGCTACACTAGTGTAAGAATTGAACTCTAATTTTTTTTCTTTTGACTAAAATGGATCCAAAGAGAAAAATATGAGAAGTTTAATAGTACAATTTAAATGAAAGTTATCATATTAAAAAAACAATTATAACGGTCTAAAAACAACGAGGGGAAGTTTTTTATAAAAATAAGTAAAATAAATAATTATGTGGTAAGTAATTAAATCTGAAAATAACAGGTGTTAAAATGACTATATTACCTTTAAGTAATTTTCACCACTCCTTTCATATTCAAAAGTCCAAGAACCAGTCACATAGGTTTAGTGGGTTCACAAAATTTTGAAGGGTCCCGCTTTATACCAAATTCTATATATGGTGAAGTGTTCACGAAAAAACCATGTACCTACATATACTATATTCCAAGGACTTGGAAACACTAATGAAATATTGTTGTGTAACCGGGTCTTTTAAATAGACCACCAATATTTTTATATAATGAGCTGTAAGTCAAATATATATTATCTAAATTTATAGAGACCAAGTACTACTATGATTAGCAAGACCAGTTTTTTGTAATATTAACCAAGTATATTTTACTAGGGAGGCATATTGAGAACCATAATATGTAAAAAAAACTACTAATAATCGCATATGCAAAACACATAAAACCTCAACAAAAATAATAACACTAAAATAGGAAGATTTAATTCTATATTTTCACAGTTTCCTTAATTATATCACCTCTCTCCTTAGTTTTTTTTTTTTAAAACTATAAAATGTGCACTTATACAACACAATGTGTGTGCATATATGCACCAAATCAAACGACTATAGATATTGAACTTTTTTAAAATATTAGTTAAAATTACAAGCATTTTGATCAATCTATATAATAAATAATAAAAGATTTAATGCGGTTTCTTATAGATTTATGGTTTTCAATTGTATGCTCCTCTATTTTAATATTTTAATATATTTTCACTCGTCAACTAATATGCATGCTTGTATCGCGTGGCGTAGAAACTTTAGTGATTGCTCCTCACAGTGTGATTTGATTTGAATTTCAATAAACAAAGATCGATTTGTCATAGTTAAGAATTAAAAAGAAAAATTGTTATTAAGAAACACTCTCTTTCTGTTTTAGTATTATTATCATGTATCAATTTTTATCTTTTTCTAATTTGATGATTAAAATCTTAAAAGTATTATTATAAAATGAAATGATTGTTCGATAAGGCCAATAAGTTTTTCGACACTTTGAATTGGGCAAACTACAAATTTATATATTTCTTTTGCTTCTCAAATTGAAAGACCGAAGAAAAGAATGGTTCCTGATTGTAACGTTACTTGCAAATTCCAAGCAACTGCAACATGCCTTGACAAATAAGACTTTCCAAGATAATGACGTTTCTAGATTCCTTTATTAAATCTTTATTTTCATCTTAATCGAATATTGTTTTACTCGCAGATAGACTTCAATTCAGTGAAGTTAATATTACAATTCCAAACCGTGTCATATATACATATATATATAGATATACATATATATACACACACACATATATAGATACATACATATATATATATATATATATATATATATATATATATATATATATATATATATATATATATATATATATATATATATATATATATACATATATATCATATATGCATATATAGATATATATATATATTATATATATATATATATATATATATATATATATATATATATATAAATATATATATATGTATCTATATATGCATATATGTATATATATGTATATATATATGTATATATATATATATATATATATGTATATATATATATATATATATATATATATATGTGTATATATATCTATATAGATATATATATGTATATGCGTATATATATGTATATATATATATATGTATATACGTATATATATGTATATATGTATATATATGTATATCTATATATGTATGTATATATGTATATATGTACATCTATATATATATATATATATATATATATAATATATATATATATATATATATATATAAAGGTATATATATATGTATGTATATATGTATATATATATAGGGGACGATTACTATACAAAGTGTAATTTTCATGCGAAGCGTACGAAGTCACCAGAGTGTGACAAGTGTTTTTTAGCGAAGGGGATGTTTCATCCGCGCTATAATTACGCATAAAAGTTACATAATTACGCAAATTATATTAATAATTACGCAAAGAAAATATACTCTGTTATAAAAATTAATCATGCAAGTTATATTGATAATCACGCAAGTTATATCATAATTACGCAAGTTATGTTGATAATTACGCTGTGAATAATCACATAAGTTATACGCACAACATATAGACGTTTTTTTATAATAATTATTGTTTTTTTTTAAAATATAGCAATACTATACTCATATTAAAGAGAATAAAATACTTGTTTTTATGGTCTATTTTTTTAAAATAATATCATATAAAAAAGTTATATGTGTTTAATAAAACGGGAGGCAATTAAAAAAATTCAAAATTGTATGCTATTACCAATTCTACCCCTCCAGTAACATTCATTGCGTGATTTTTTCTTCTAAAAATTGAAGCGTTCATCTCTTAGATTGATGGTACTTGTTGCTTCGTACCCTTTGCACAAAAACAACACCTTGTACCATAAACTTTCCCTATATATATGTGTGTATGTGTGTGTGTGTATATATATATATATGTATATATATAAGTGTATATATGTATGTATGTGTGTATATATATATATATATATATATATATATATGTATGTATGTATGTATGTATGTATGTATATAAGGAAGGGTTCAAATGATAAATCACTTATTTGTAAGAACTCTAGACCAATGTGAGTCACTAGTTTCATTGACAAAATGTTAATTAATATAAGTTTCCTGAGAAAATCAATAGTTATGTGAAAAACAAAGAAAACCAAGAAAACAAATAACAAAATTCATAAAATTTTGTTACTTTAATTGTTAAAAGGTTAATTAAGTTTTTTTTTTACATAAATGTTGAACATAAATACGAGAATGAAAAGTTTTACGTATACGTAACACTATGCCGAATGAAAAACGGTTAGGTATACTATTAGAACTAGATCAAATGTATAGGTTTAGTTGACTTGTCAACTATTGTAATTAATTATTGTAATTCTCTTTTTGATAATATAATGTAATGCATGAATTATATAGTAACCCATATTATTGTGTGTGTTAGTTTATGTTATTACAGGTAACATCAACCTTGGGCAATTTTGAAAAATTGACTAAGTGTTAGAACAATCTACGGATGAATAAGTGTTCTTCCGTAGATGTTCTCCGGGGCATAACTGAAGTTTGTGCTTCCGTAGATCTCCTACGGATGAACAACAACTGCTAAACAAGACCAAAGATCAAGTAGAGCTGCTGAAGGAGAGTTTGCTGCTGAAGAACAAGTACAAGAACTCCTGCAAAAGCACAACCACCGAAGAACATATGCTGAAAACAAAGTGTTGCTGCGGAAGACTAATTGCTGTGGAAGAAGAACTTCCTACGGAAGACAAATTTATACAGAAGATTAACAAACTTGTATTATTTCAAATCATCAAGTACGTAACTAAAAGTCAACAAGTCAACATGTCAAAGCAATATCATCAATTCAATGACGGCGAAGGATAATTATGTCAACAGAATATTCCATGTCACATCAATGACATTCTTTATGCAATTTACAATTTTCTAAGTAAATTGTGAACTCCTATGCCAATAAACAAGGAAAGGATTTCCACATATAGAAACAGAATATCACAACAGAATAGCAGTATATTAGCCAGAAAATAGGAACAGAATATGAAGATATATATACACAATTGGGTGTATATATTGATCGATGAATATTGATCAACAAGGAGATTGACAATATAGCAATATCAAGCATCAAGAACGTATAGCATTATAATCAATTGTAATCGATTGATTTTGAATGAAGAGCAATTGAAAACAATCTTTGTATTGCATTATTACGTTTAGTTTTTCTAGTTGTTCTTCTTTGTTCATCGATTTCAACTTTTGATAAACAATTCGTTAAACAGCAAGTATTGTTAGTTTCACGATCAATACTTGTTAAAATCAAATTGATAATTCCTGCAACGATCCTTGGATTATCAGGTGGTATCAGAGCCACGTGCTTGTTGATCTAGATCAATTGATATGTCAGTTTGATTTGTTTAATAGGTGTTTATTTAATCAAGTTAATTAACATGAGCATTCAGTGGTTAGGGCTTATTAACCTCCGAAGTTGGAAAATAAATCTAATTTTAAAACTTGGAAAATCAGATTTAGGAATCATGTTAATTATACAGATTTTGATTTATGGGTGTCGATTACTGAAGGTCCTTATATTCCACCTGCTTTAGGATGGGATTATAAAGACAACAATCAACCCGTAAGTTTAAAAAATCTGTCACCTGATGATCCCAAGAGAGTCAAGATTGACATCAAAGCATATAGTATGCTTACTATGGCTTTGCCTGAAGATCTCCTGATCAGGTGTGAATCATATAAAATAGCAAACTCGTTATAGAAAATCCTGCACACTTTGTGTGAAGGAAGTGACGACATAAGGAGCATAAAAAAGGATATACTTCGCTCACAATATGAGACTTTTCATCATATTGTGGGTGAGTCTGTTCCTCAACAACTCCACAGGTTTATGCAACCTGTAACCGAGATGAATATCTTTGAACTAAATTACAGGAACAAGGAGTTAAACAAGAAGATGCTTCATTCATTACCAGAAAGCTAGACCCACACTATGTCCATGTTCAAGAATAGTATTGATCTGAAGGCAATTGGGTTGGACACTCTGGTTGCAAAGGTAGAAGCTTTGGAGTTAGACGAGAAAACCAGAAACAAGAGTATTAAAGCACCTATAGCACCGTACCAATTCAAAGAAACTAAGAGTGTTGGAAGTGCCTTCATCTCTAATGATGATGAAGATAACTCTTGTGTTGAAAGTGATACTGAAGAGGAAACTGGCTTCTATGCTTCCAAGCCCTCCAAGTTGAACTCTTAAAACAATAAAAATAGAAAAGCAAAAGGAAAGACGGATGACTACAAATCCAACAAAGCCAACAGTCAAACAGGACCAATTACTGTGGTTTTGGAATTAGAAGAACAGAAGGCAGCCTTTGCAACTTTTAGTTCAAGCTTTCATGCCTACTTGGGAAGTACCTTGACTCCTGCGTACTTCTGTCAGCAAGACCTTGAAGAATTTCATCCAGATGAAGTAGAAGACATGGATCTACAATGGAAAATGGCCACGATTGCTTATAGAGCCAAAATGTACATGAAGAGAAACAAGGGATTGTCAGTGGGAGGCAGAACAACAAAAATCGGTGTTGACAAATGTGACAACTCACCCGAAACTCACTCGATTACTTTGTGCCAATGCAGTAGACCAGTGATGGAACACACCATGTAACGCAATTTTCGGGACGAAAATTCTTTCAACATGGGGATAATGTGACATCCGGTAATTTTCCGTTACCAAACTCCCGTTAGTTTCGTTAGGTCTTGCATACACGTGTCGTGAGCACACACTAGTTATCGTTAAACGTTGGTGATTTAATAATAATTAATAATGTTAAACAATAATTTCTATGTTGATTATTGGTTGTGATTACATGATTTAAATATTTAATTGTGAATTTTATCGCGTAACGCGAGAATGTGTGTATTTAATTTGTGAATTTTGTAACTTGTAACAATAATGCATATGATTATTATTGTTAGTTTATATGCTTGTTATTCTTAATTAAAAACCTTTTAAAAAGATTTTAAAAGATTAGTTTTTATAAAATACAAATTATAAAGGTTAAAAGGGTAATTATGGATTATTAAATAAAACAAAACACAAAATCCTAACCCTAATAGCCCCCATCGGCCGCGACCAAGCTTCACACACACACACACTTCGAAATTCAGCCCTAGAACAAGCAAACATCATCGATTTTGGTCGATTTCAAATGCTACAACACGTTAGAATCATCAATTCCAAGCCTACACCTGATTAAAGGTTAGATTTTTATATGTTTTTCATGGATTTTGATGTTGGCCAAAAGTTGGTGTTTGAATCTTGAAATTGAGGGTCGATTGTTGGTTGTTTGATGATGTTATGATGTTAGTTAGGTTATATTGATGTTAGTTAACGTTGATTATGTAAGAAAGCTTTGATTTTGATGCGTTGTTCATTAGTTACTAATAATAGTAACTTTATTTGCATGAATATGGTGATTTGATGATGAATTGATGTGGTTATTGTGTTTGTGATGATGATTGGGTGTTAGATTGATGATATGAATATTGGAAATCCAAGAATGAATGTTGTAGTTCTTGTCTTACTAAAAGTAGTAACTTTTGGTTAGAAAGATTGATGAATTATGATGATTGGATGTTGTTGATCATGTCTAGATGTTAACATGAGCTTGAATTGGTATATTAGTAATGAATTCATGAATGTATTGGGAGTTTTATAGATTTTGGGATGTACTTTCCCAAAAGGGAATCTTTATTTGTACAAATTCTTTAATATGATGGTTTGAGTATGTTTGGGACATTAGGATCATGCTAGTATGTTCATGGATGATTTCTAAAGTGTTAGAATATGTTGTAGGGTTGTATGACTGCTAAATTGGTTAGTTGACAGGTTTGGTTTGTTTGTGGGATTTCATGGTAATGGGTCATACGGGTTATGATAGGATTATTGTTTGGTTGGTAGTTGATCATGGTTGGATATCTTGGTTGATGTGAATTCTGTTAAATAATATGTTGATGGTCATTATACACGCATGCGAATCTGAGGCCCCTACTTAGTAGGATTGGCAGGGTTTAGGCTGTGAAGTTGTGAGTGACTTCACATGTCATGCTGTGCATGATTTGATTCTATGTATGATGCATTGGTTTTGTTGTAGCTATGTTGAGCATGACAATTGTTTGAGATTCGCATGACTTGTATGATATCTGGCTGTATGATGATGTAGGTAGTACATGTGGGTAATGAATTGTCATATGTGATCAGTTTGTATGTTAATCATGTGTGATGTACTGTTATGCTTGTTTGAATGGAATTTCACCTATAATATCACCAACGGGTCAAACGGGTCAACTGGGTCAAATGTGTCTTCTCTTCTAAAACCTTGAGTTCTTTGGTTTGTAGAGCACTTAGGGTTTCATTATGATTCTGTGTTCACGTAGTTATGTACTCATGTGTTCTAGGTGACCTCTGAGGGTTGTCTATCCACTCTTTCTTGACAAGTTAAGCCTTAAGTAATTTCTTACACGCATCAGGTGAGTTCATGCCCCACTCATTTACATACTCTCTTTTGGGGGAGATAGCATACTGGTTTTACAAACGCTTACTTTATATGAGTTGTGTATAGTATGATATAGTGCTGAATACCATGAAAGTCCTCACACTTTCGGATTGTTAATAATGATGATTAGCGGGAAATCTTGGGTAGTACTACTAGGTCTGACGAGCCCCACCTATGCGACTCGAGGTCAAACGGGTGCAATTTTGTCCTAACACAACGTCATCACGACCTGGTAAGTCGTGACGAGAGACAACAAACGAAACACAGTCAGCTTCAATCGCGAAATCACTATGATTATTACTGATTAACATAGACTAGCTATCTATTTCAATACACCTCTTATATTTTGCAACTGTTACTGTTTTATGATTAACACAAACTCTTGAACTCACCAACCTTTGTGTTGACTCTTTTAGTATGCTATTCTCAGGTTGAGGTTGCCATTGCCTAGGAGCACATTACACGGGTCAGCATCATTGGATTGTCTGCATGTTTGAAAACAATGTCTTTGGTTGAGTTGTGTAAACATTTACGATTTGGTTTTGCATAATATTTGGGCGCGTGTTTTTGCGCGTTTTATGTCATGTTACATTGCTTTGGATCTTTCTGATTATTAAAAAGCTTCCGCATATTTTAAAGTTAATCTTTGATTTTGAATGTTTGTACATATAGAGTCGTTTTGAGTAACTAATGACTGAGATCCTCGTATACCACACAGTTTGTTAGTTACTTGTCACTTATTTCCTTACTGTATACTCATTGGCATACGCAACACGTACTTCACAGCATGGCATCGTCATCCAGAAATTTAGGCAAGAGACCTGCACGATCTGAGTCACCTCCTACTTCTCCCATACATGATAGGGGATTTAACTGGCCCCGACATCCATATCCTCCTGGTGAGATAGACTAGGATCAACCTTTCATACCGCCTGAGCTCGATCCTCTGCGGAACTGGGATTTCTACCCACCTACATAAACCGTATGGCTTATAGAGAGCGTGTACCACCTGTAGCTCTTACCCGACCTAGGACTAGGTCATCGACAGCCTCTGCATTGCCTACTCTTCCTACCTTGGACATCCCTCTGGAGCAGGCATTTGCAGTCCTATTAGCCACTCTAGACACAGAGCAGCAGCGTATACAAGGACTCACTAATGAGAACTCTGCCTTACGATCTGAGATGCTTTAGTTGCGCTACCAGGTAGAGACGCTCCAGTACCGACTTTCGATGGCCATTAGTGGGCATCATACTCTGGCAGGCAATGTGCTAACGCTTATTGGGTGCATGGACGCGCAGGATCACTATAACATAGTGATCGATGATAGGTTTGCTGATTTAGAGGCACAGCTAGCAGCACTTCAGATTGCTAAAGCCCCTGCACCTTTGGGGAAGACCCTAATGAGGAAGAACCAGAAGAAGATCCGGAGGAAGAACTGGATGAAGTCCAGAAGTTGGAGGCTTTCTGGCAATTAAAGATGGAAGGAATCTGAGATCAAGGTTTAGACCACGAGGTCTCACGAGTTGGCAACGCTTTAACCAGGCATGATCGATCCGCCGATCAAACGAATTGAGCTTTATCAGTGTGGCTTGGTTCCGGAGATACAAAGCATGTTGATTGTTGTGAACCTCACCACTATCCAGTGGTTATTTGGTTGGCTCACAAGCTTACTGACCAAGCAGTGGAGCAGGGAAAGCTACCCAAATGGGGCGCTGTGGCAAGCGTGCCCGACAACAAACGAAAGTGGGAGAACATTAGTAACTAAGTTCATCCTCCAGCAACCAGCCACAACAACAGCAGCAACAGGTACAACAACAACAGCAACCTCCCCAGCAACAAAGGAGGTTTGATAACGACCGAAATTTCAATCAGTCATCCTCGGCATCGCAGGGAAAAGGAGGCTATGTTGGGAAAAGTCCCAAGTGCAATCGATGCAACTACCATCACACCAGCAGGTGAGACAACTTCCGATGCCAACGCTGTGGTAAAGGTGGGCATGCAGTGAAGGACTGCCGGGGTGAATTGATGAAGAAGCCTCAACAATCACAAGAAACTCTGAAAGGTTGTTTCGAGTGCGGAAAAGAAGGACATTACAGGCGCAATTGTCCACAGCTTAGGAGAAATGGGAATGGCGGGAACAACACTGGCAACAACAATAATGGAAACAAAAACAACAATAATAGCGGCAACAACAACAACAACGGTAATGGCAACAACAATGGAGGCAATAGCAACAATGGAGCCAAAGGAATAGCCTTCGTCATTGGCTCAGGTGAGGCTCTATATGATCCTACAACAGTAACTGGTAAATTTTCGGTTAATGGTCGCTTTGCTACCGTAGTATTTGATACTGGGGCTGATAGAAGCTTTATTTACACTAAGTTTAGTAGTCTTTTAAGTGATATGCCATCAATATTAGAATCTAAGTACATCGTAGAGTTAGCTTACGGTAAAAAGATTCACGTGACACATATCTTTAGAGGCTGCAAGATAGAACTTGCTGGTCATACCTTCGACATAGATCTCATGCCTATCACACTTGGAAGCTTCGATGTAGTAGTCGGCATGGATTGGCTTTCTGACAAGCAAGCGGAAGTCATATGTCACGAGAAGGTTATACGGATTCCTAACGGTGAAGAAATTCTCTCGGTTAAAGGTGATAGGAGTGGTGTAGTGATGGGCATCATCTCGTTCATGAAGGCACAAAAGTTGTTACGAAAAGGTAGTCTAGCCATATTGGCACTTTTCACTGACAAACAACCAGAGGATAAGAAGATAGAGGATATCCCCATGGTTTGTGAGTTTCTCGAGGTGTTTCCGGAGGACCTGCCCGGACTACCACCTCATCGTTAAGTCGAATTTCAAATTGATTTGACTCCAGGAGCCGCTCCAATTGCGAGAGCACCTTACCGGTTAGCTCTAAACGAACTGCAGGAATTATCTGCTCAACTCCAAGAATTGTTGGATAAAGGATTTATCCGACCCAGTTTGTCGCCCTGGGGAGCGCCAGTTTTATTTGTCAAGAAGAAAGATGGAACATTTCGAATGTGCATTGACTATAGGGAACTGAACAAAGTCACGATCAAAAATAGATATCCCTTACCTCGAATAGATGATTTGTTTGATCAACTGAAAGGATTAAGCTATTATTCTAAGATTGATCTGAGGTCTGGGTATCATCAGCTGAGATTTCGAGAGGAGGATATCTCGAAGACTGCATTTCGTACACGTTACGGTCACTACGAATTCTTAGTCATGCCATTCGGGTTGACGAATGCACCAGCGGTATTCATAGACGTTATGAATCACGTGTGCAAACCCTATCTTTTTATCGATGTTTATTGATCTACTCAAGGACTGAGGAAGCATATGGAGAGCACGTACGTTTAATCTTGGAATTACTTAGAAATGAACAATTGTACGCCAAATTTTCTAAGTGTGATTTCTGGATACGCGAAGTGCAATTCTTGGGTCATATTGTTAACAAGAAAGGAATACATGTTGATCCGGAAAAGATTGAGGCGATAAAGAATTGGTCAATTCCTAAGACGCCAAGTGAGATACGACAGTTTCTTGGACTGGCGGGATACTATCGGCGATTCATCGAAGGATTTTCTAAGATTGCTCAACCTCTCATGACCTTGACTCATAAAGGAACACCGTATAAATGGGGCGAGAGTCAGGAATCTGCTTTTCAGTTGCTGAAACAGAAATTGTGTAGCGCACCAATATTAGCGTTACCGGATGAAAGTGACGATTTTGTAGTCTATTGTGACGCTTCCATTCAAGGACTTGGGTGTGTATTGATGTAGCGGGATAAGGCAATAGCTTACGCCTCTAGACAACTAAAGGTTCATGAGAAGAACTATACCACCCATGACTTGGAGCTGGGTGCGGTAGTTTTTGCCTTAAAGATCTGGAGACACTACATGTACGGTACCAAATGCAACATTTACACCGATCACAAGTGTCTTCAACACATCTTCGAGCAAAAGGAATTGAACATGAGGCAAAGACGTTGGGTATAGCTACTGAACGACTTTGATTGTGCCATCAGATATCATCCGGGGAAAGCAAATGTAGTCGCTGACGCGCTGAGTAGGAAAGAAACTGCTAAGCCTCGACGTGTGCGAGCTTTGCAAGTTACCATTAGCACACAGTTACCGGAACAAATCCGAGAGGATCAGATAGAAGCTTTGACAGCAGAAAACATTGGGTCTGAATCGTTAAGGGGAATGGAAAAACAATTGGAAGTAAAAGCGGATGGAATTCGTTACTTCATGGATAGACTTTGGGTACCTCTACATGGAAATCTGAGAGACTTGGTCATGAGTGAGGCACACAAGTCTAAGTACTCTATACATCCTGGATCTAACAAGATATATCATGATCTGAAGACGCACTATTGGTGGCCTAACATGAAGGCGGATGTAGCTACATATGTGAGCAAGTGTCTGACCTGCTCAAAGGTAAAAATGGAGTATCAGAAACCAAATGGACTATTACAACAACCCGAGATCCCTATATGGAAGTGGGATCAGATATTAATGGATTTTATTACTAAGTTACCTCGAACTTCTACTGGTTGCGACACAATATGGGTTATCGTGGATAGATTAACAAAGTCTGCTCATTTCCTAGCGATAAAGGAAACAGACAAGATGGAGAAATTAACCCGACTCTATTTGAAGGAGATCGTTTCGAGGCATGGAGTACCGATCTCAATTATTTCTGACCGTGATTCTCGTTTCACATCGCACTTCTGGCAATCACTACAGAAATCTTTAGGTACGCGATTGGATATGAGTACTGCTTATCACCCGCAGACCGATGGTCATAGTGAGCATACTATACAAACATTGGAGGACATGCTACGTGCTTGTGTGATTGACTTCGGGAATAACAGGGAAGTTCACCTACCATTGGTGGAATTTTCTTACAACAACAGTTATCACACTAGCATAAAGGCAGCACCTTTTGAAGCTTTGTATGGGCGAAAATGTAGATCACCAGTTTGTTGGGCTGAAATTAGTGACAGCCAGCTAACGGGTCCTGAGTTAGTACACGAGACTACTGAGAAGATTGTACAAATAAGGAATCGTATGGCTGCAGCGCGCGACAGATAGAAAAGTTATGCTAATAATCGACGGAAACCTCTAGATTTTTAGATTGGTGATAAGGTCTTACTGAAGGTCTCACCATGGAAAGGTGTGATCCGGTTTGGTATGCGAGGAAAGCTAAATCTGAGATATGTTGGACCATTTGAGATATTGGAAAAGAATAGGTCCAGTGGCCTATCGATTAGCCATATCTGATTCGCTAAGTGGAATCCATGATGTATTCCATGTTTCAAATCTGAAGAGGTACTTAACGGATGAAACAATGGTCGTACCGCTGGAAGAAGTTCAAGTGGATGAACAATTACGCTTCATTGAGGAACCAGTCGAGGTGATGGATCGTGAGGTAAAGACACTTAAGCAAAGCAACAGACCCATAGTCAAGGTTCGTTGGAACTCGAGACGTGGACCGGAATTCACGTGGGAATGTGAGGAGCAGATGAAGCTTAAGTATTCTCGACTGTTTGAAAGGACGATGCCTGCCAATGAAGGTACTGATTTAAATTTCGGGACAAAATTTCTTTCAACATGGGGATGATGTGACAACTCACCCGAAACTCACTCGATTACTTTGTGCCAATGCAGTAGACCAGTGATGGAACACACCATGTAACGCAATTTTAGGGACGAAAATTCTTTCAACATGGGGATAATGTGACATCCGGTAATTTTCCGTTACCAAACTCCGTTAGTTTCGTTAGGTCTTGCATAAACGTGTCGTGAGCAAACACTAGTTGTCGTTGAACGTTGGTGACTTAATAATAATTAATAATGTTAAACAATAATTTCTATGTTGATTATTGGTTGTGATTATGTGATTTAAATATTTAATTGTGAATTTTATCATGTAACGCGAGAATGTGTGTATTTAATTTGTGAATTTTGTAACTTGTAACAATAATGCATATGATTATTATTGTTAGTTTATATACTTGTTATTCTTAGTTAAAAACCTTTTAAAAAGATTTTAAAAGATTAGTTTTTATAAAATACAAATTATAAGGGTTAAAAGGGTAATTATGGATTATTAAATAAACAAAACATAAAATCTTAACCCTAATAGCCCCCATTGGCCGCGACCAAGCTTCACACACACACACACTCCGAAATTCAGCCCTAGAACAAGCAAACATCATCGATTTTGGTCGATTTCATGTGCTACAACATGTTAGAATCATCAATTCCAAGCCTACACGTGATTAAAGGTTAGATGTTTATATGTTTTTCATGGATTTTGATGTTGGCCGAAAGTTGGTGTTTGAATCTTGCAATTAAGGGTCGATTGTTGGTTGTTTGATGATGTTATGATGTTAGTTAGGTTATATTGATGTTAGTTAACGTTGATTATGTAAGAAAGCTTTGATTTTGATGCGTTGTTCATTGGTTACTAATAATAGTAACTTTATTTGCATGAATATGGTGATTTGATGATGAATTGATGTGGTTAATGTGTTTGTGATGATGATTGGGTGTTAGATTGATGATATAAATGTTGGAAATCCAAGAATGAATGTTGTAGTTCATGTCTTACTAAAAGTAGTAACTTTTGGTTAGAAAGATTGATGAATTATGAGGATTGGATGTTGTTGATCATGTCTAAATGTTAACATGAGCTTGAATTGGTATATTAGTAATGAATTCATGAATGTATTGGGTGTTTGATAGATTTTGGGATGTGCTTTCCCAAAAGGGAAACTTTATTTTCACAAATTCTTTAATATGATAGTTTGAGTACGTTTGGGATGCTAGTATGTTCATGGATGATTTCTAAAGTGTTAGAATGTGTTGTTGGGTTGTATGACTGCTAAATTGGTTAGTTGACAGGTTTGGTCTGTTTGTAGGATTTCATGGTAATGGGTCATATGGGTTATGATAGGATTATTGTTTGGTTGGTAGTTGATCATGGTTGGATATCTTGGTTGATGTGAATTCTGTTAAATAATATGTTGATGGTCATCATACACGCGTGCAAATCTGAGGCCCCTACTTAGTAGGATTGGCAGGGTTTAGGGTGTGAAGTTGTGAGTGACTTCACATGGCATGTTGTGCATGATTTGATTCCATGTATGATGCATTGGTTGTGTTGTAGCTATGTTGAGCATGATAATTGTTTGAGATTCGCATGACTTGTATGATATCTGGCTGTATGATGATGTAGGTAGTAGATGTGGGTAATGAAGTGTCATATGTGATCAATTTGTATGTTAATCATGTGTGATGTACTGTTATGCTTGTTTGAATGGAATTTCACCTATAATGTCACCAACGGGTCTAACGGGTCAACTGGGACAAATGTGTCTTGTCTTCTAAAACCTTGAGTTCTTTGGTTTGTAGAGCACTTAGGGTTTCATTATGATTCTGTGTACACGTACTTATGTACTCATGTGTTCTAGGTGACCTCTGAGGGTTGTCTATCCACTCTTTCTTGTCAAGTTAAGCCTTAAGTAATTTCTTACGCGCATCAGGTGAGTTCATGCCCTACTCTTTTACATACTCTCTTTTGGGGGAGATAGCATACTGGTTTTACAAACGCTTACTTTATATGAGTTGTGTATAGTATGATATAGTGCTAAATACCATGAAAGTCCTCACACTTTCAGATTGTTAATAATGATGATTAGCGGGAAATCTTGGGTAGTACTACTGGGTTTGACGAGCGCCACCTGTGCTACCCGAGGTCAAACGGGTGCAATTTTGTCCTAACACAACATCATCACGACCTGGTAAGTCATGAAGAGAGGCAACAAATGAAACACAGTCAGCTTCAATCGTGAAATCACTATGATTATTACTGATTAACATAGACTAGCTATCTATTTCAATACACCTCTTATATTTTGCAACTGTTACTGTTTTATGATTAACGCAAACTCTTGAACTCACCAACCTTTGTGTTGACTCTTTTAGTATGCTATTCTCAGGTTGAGGTTGCTATTGCCTAGGAGCATATTACACTGGTCAGCATCATTGGATTGTCTGCATGTTTGAAAACAATGTCTTTGGTTGAGTTGTTTAAACATTTACGATTTGGTTTTGCATAATATTTTGGCGCGTGTGTTTGTGCGTTTTATGTCATGTTACATTGCTTTGGATCTCTCTGATCTTTAAAACGCTTCCGCATACTTTAAAGCTAAACTTTGATTTTCAATGTTTGTACATATAGAGTCGTTCTAAGTAAATAATGACTAAGATCCTGGTATGTCACGCGCCTCGCGGTAAAACCCTGCACGCGGATTTTGAGGGTGTGACAACAAATCTAAGGTGAGGTGTTACAAATGTAATAAGTATGGTCACTGCTCCAGGGAATGCAACAACAATCAGCAATTAACAACAAATACAAGACAAGCAAATTAGAGGAGCTTCAAGCAACCACAGCTAACAAACTCACCCCCACCAGCCACAGACTCTTCAACAGATACCAATAATTCTAAAGAAACTGGTTTGATTATTTTGCAGGATGGTACTTGTGACTGGAGCATGTACGAGAAGGAGGTACTAGAAGAAAATCAGGCTTTGATGGCTAATATGGAAAACAAAGTTCCACCAATGGCCAGAGAGGTAAGAGAAAGGTTATGTTCTTCCTTATGTGTTGATGAGGTTAAGAGACTCAAGGCTAATGCTCAACAATTGGCTGATAAAGTTAAAGAAATCATGCTTTTAAATGAATCTCATGAAAGTGAACATAAACTTTATCAAGTCAAAATAAATTCACTATAAAAGGATTTAGACAAACTTATGTCTGAAAATTATAATTTGAAAACACAAGTTGAGCATTTGACCAACTCATTAACCAAGTCCATGTCAGATCATGCATCAACTGAAGTAAAAATTCCAACTATCATCACAGCAGTATGAGAAACTGCTACACTCTCATATTGAATCAAAGAACAAGTCTGGGTTGGGATATCATACTATTGCTCCACTAATTAATGATAATTACACCACCCTACCTGAGTCCATGACCAACAGTTTGACAAATCATTTTGTGTCTAGCACCAAAACTAAGTCAAAAGTTTAAAACAATGAAGTGATAAATGACAAGGATTCTGAATCCATTGAAACTGATTCATCTGAATCAAATTTCTCAAAACAAAATGACTCAGAACTTGATCTTGATATCTGTAATGAGATAGATGAAAGTGATGAGCCTAATGAACAAGAATATGCTGGTTGGGTAAGGGAAAATGTGTGGTAATTGATTCCATAACTCCTAAAATTCTTGATGAGATCAAGTTGCCCTATCCACAAAAACAAAGAAATCTGCTAAAGACCATTACATAAGGATTGGTTAGTTAAATGAAGGCATTCATGAACTCAACAAATAGCATAAAAGTCAGGTAGCAAAAAGAACTACGAAGGAAGAAGATAGTCTCACTTCAGCAGATCACTTGCGGAAGAAGAAGACAGGTTCTCACACATCCATTGAAAAGAAAAGGAAAAATGTGTCAGCTGTAGAAGATCTACGAAAGAAGACAAAACAGTCTTTTGTAGAACATCCGCAGTAGAAGAAATCATCAGAACCTAAACAGTCATCCGTAGAAGATCTACAGAAGAAGAAAATACCTGAGGATTCAACTGCTAACCAGAAAGGTAAACAAAAGGATATTTCGGATGCAAAGATTGAGAAAGAACTGAAGAAGTAAAAGAAGATACTGATGAAGAAACTGACAAAGATAGAAGCTGTCTCTGACAGTGAAGCTGAAGAGAAGTATTGTAAATGGTGTGATATGCACAACCACAGCAGAGAAGAATGCTACTTCAGCAGCTATTGCTCCATCTGCAATATGAACAATCATATGACCTCAGATTGTTACTTCAACAAGCATTGTACCATCTGCAACAAGCACAATCATTCCACTCAAGAATGTTTCTTCAACAAAAAGAACAAATTAAAGGTCCTCAAGAAGCAAAAAGCTGAGACTTGTGAATCAAATTCAGAATCTTCAGAGAATGATGAATCAAAAATACCAAAGCAAAAGAATCAGCAACAAAAGCACAAGAATGCAAAGACAAAGAAAACATCTGCTGATAATTCATCAAAGAAAAAGGAGATACAACTATCTCAAAGTAAGACACCTCATAAAAAGGTAGTGTTGTAAGAAGATGATACCCTTTTTGATCATTTTGAAAAAGGTAATCATGTAGCCCAGTCAAGGACAAAAGGATACAGAAATGTAACACCCTGAATTTTATTTAAAAGAAGTGGAAGGGAAAGTAAATAGAAAGAAAAGATAATGGACACAAGTGCAGGGGGTAAAGTGTTCAAAGTACAAAACATTATTATTTTAAGGTTTAAAGAGCATGGCTGCCCACTACCTTTTTCCACCCACCATTCTCGGCTGAAAAGAAGAAGAGAAGAAAAGATCCCAGTTCGAGAGAGAGAGATGAAAAAGAAGTTGTGAAAGGTGAGTTTCCTTGAACTTATGTTCGGTTTCAGCTTGGTTTTTGAGTTCTAGACCGAGAATCTTGGTGTTTAGTGCTTGTTTTCATGGGTTTTAGGAGCTGAAATCGTAGGTGGAAGTGTTTTGCTCAAAGATTTGCTACAGGTGAGTTTCTAGAACCCCTCTTTTACTGATTTTCTATGTTTTAGGGCTTTTATGCATACCGAGTAAAAGATTTTTAAAAACTACTGTGTGTTTCAGCATGTTATTCGACTGATGTTCTGTATATGTATGTTTTAGAGTTTGTTTATGGGTTAGGAATGATGTTTAGCATGTTTAAGTGCCTTTAGTATGATAGATCTATTTTAGGAAGTGTTAGATTGGTGTTCGGGTGTTGTTTGTAGCATAGATAATAATATCATAATGTTCTCATGCGCCTACTCCTAATGACTAAGTGTTGGTCATGTGCCCAAGGTCATGCGGCCAAATAGTAGCCATGCGCCTAGAAGTGTTTCTCATGTGCCTAAGTAAAGGTCATTCACCCCAATAGTGCTAATGCGCCTGAAATTGTTCCTACACCTAAGTGTTAATATGCCAAAGCAGGGCTCATGCGCCTGCATAGTTGAAAAGCGTGTAAGCAGGGCTCATGCGCCTGCATAGTGCTAAAGCGCCCAGCCTGTTTTTACTTAGAAAATTTTTATGCTCATGCGCCTGGAATGTTCAAATGTGCCTCATCTTGGAATTAGGATTTTCTAAGGATTTTATGAGGTAGTTGGATGAGATAGGTTCTGTTATGATGTGATGATATTGATGATGTGATTGTTGCTGTTGTATGTGATATCTTTCCATGTTTAAATAGTTTTCAAAACATATGTATTATGTTATGACTTTACGTGGTATGATGTATGAATGAATGAACATAAAGTATTATGTAACAAAGTGAAAGATAATGAAAATGAAAAGTGGAACATAATGAATGAATGAAAGCCTTGCAAGCAAATTGAAGGGAGGTACACGACCATGTTGTCGTTAGCTCAACTGTGTGTCGTTTAGCTAACCCGAAGGATGCACACGGGGAGCCTATCCTTGAGATAGACTCGAAGGGAGTTCAATCATTGAGATTGACTCGAAGGGAGTGCAATCATTGAGATTGACTCTAAGGGAGTTCAATCATTGAGATTGACTCGAAGGGAGTTCAATCCTTGAGATTGACTCGAAGGGGATCCTTGTCGCGTACCCTGGTACTATCTTCGTTAGGAGACGGGGGTATTGCATGTGATAGTATCCATATAAAGGTATACGATAATAATGAATGAAAGAAGGAATGAATGAACGGTAATGAAGATGATAATAATTATTAGCAATGTGTACATATGTTGTTTGACCACGAACGAATGCAAAGTTTTGGTTCTCAAAGAAAGTAAAGTATTTTATTTATAAAACTAGAACTCACTCAGTGTCGCTGACTTTTTGTATGCATAATAGTTGGCAGGTACTTTGTTGATGCTGAGGAGTTGCAGGCATGGATGCATAAGCTACTGGGAGCGTTTTGAGGCTGGCATCCATATTTTGACATGTTATTGTATTTTGTTATGTAAATGAATGATGTAATGTAATGAAATGGCATGTTTTAATTATAAATGAAAGTTTTGAATTCCGCTGCAAAGGTAATGTATGTTTTAAAATGTTTTATGCTAGGACGATCCAATTTGTAAGTGTTCCGGAAACGGGGCCTTACAAGTTGGTATCAGAGCCAAAGTTTAAGAGAATTGGGTAAATATTTTCAAAAACCTAATCTTAAACTGAGAACGGGACAAAAGGAATGGGATGCCAGTCCTAGTAGCTACATGCCTGCAGTTAAAAGTTTATGTAAGGGTTTTATGTAAGTTAATGTTAATCAGTATTGTGTGCGCATGTTATGTGGCTTGTGTGCTCTATGTAGATTTAGATACTGATGTAGTCAGGATAGGGAATGCTTGGGGAATGAAGAGTAAAGTAAGTGGCTAATCACAATTGGCCACTGTAATTAGGGACTTACTATACTTGACATAATCTGAGCTATTACCTTGAATAATCATGTTGGTGTTTGAATCTTGTAGTGTTTAGAGATGGCTGGTGGTAGGTCTTCTGAGGCTTCGTGAGGTCGTGGTCATGGTGGACGTGGTGTTAGGCTGCGTGTCATGAGGAGCAGGGCTAAGACTACTGAGACGGCTACTGAAGAGCCAGAGCTTCGTCACCAGGATGGTGAGGACGGGAGTGCTAATCTGAGAGCCTCAATGAAGGAGGCAGTAGCAAAGGAAGTCCATCAGGTCATGCAGACGATTCTGCGAACCGTGTGACCGAGGTCATTAGAGCTGTGAAAGAGGATGAGAAGAAGGAGAGTGAGAAGAGGAAGACCGCTAGACGAGGAGGCGAGGAAGGAGGTTTAAGTTAAAGACCGATATGATTGTCTCTAGTGACGATGAGGAGGAGGAGGAAGCTGTGCAGGAGACTACGAAGGGAGGCAGCTATGGAGCATTCCAAAGGTGTAGGCCCCCTATGTTTGATGGGAATGGGAGTGTGGCTGCTACCCATCATTGGGTGAGGAAGATAGAGGTGATACTGGACATTAGCGAGTGCCACAAGGATCAAAAGGTGAAGTTTGCTACCCACTCGTTTGTGGACTCGGCCTTGTGTAGGTGGGAAAACATTGTCCAAACCGAGGGTACCAGGGCAATCAGGAGGATGAGGTGGAAGGAGCTGAAGAGGTTGGTAATTGAGGAATTTTTCCCTCATAGGGAGCTTCACAAGTTGAGAAAGAGCTCCTGCAGTTGGAGGCTGGAACGATGACGCGCCAACAGTATACGACAAAGTTCAATGAGATGGCAAGGCTGGTGCCAGATCAGGTGACGCCTGTGTCATGAAAGATCAAGAGGTACATTCAAGGTCTGACTGCAGATATCTGCAGACATCTGGTCGCTGCCCGGCCAAGCACGTTTAGGTCGGTGGTCGATTTGGCGGGGAGGTTGTACGACGAACGAGAGGCGGTGACGATAACAGACGAAGAGGAGGAGCGGGGCTATGTTAGGAATGGGAGTGGAAGATGGGATGATGATGGTGGATTTGAGGCTGGTGGTAAGAAGGTGAGGATAGATGAACGAAGGATGATAACCGGGGAAGTGAGGGCATGCAAGAAATGTGGGAAGGGGCATGTAGGGGAATGTAAGCGGGGATCGAATCTCTACTTTTGTCCACCTGGCGAGGGATTTTCGTGCGATGAGATGCTACAGGTGTGGTGAAGGTTGACACAGGAGTAGAGACTGCACGAAGTCAAGGGCTGAGAGCTCCGAAGCAAGGCAAATGGTTCAAAATGAGGAGAACAGAAGATGAAGGTTAGAGCATTTGCCCTGATCAGGAGGAGGCTAGAGCGGACTTCAAGTTGACATCAGGTACGTTTCTAGTAATCTAAATTTGTGCATCTATGCTTTGATTGTTGTGCTAGTAGTAGTTTCGTTCCTGCTGCCTTTGTGTTAAGTTGCACGCTAGGAGTAGGAAGATCGATGAGCCTTCAATGTAGATATTTGATAGGATCAAAATGGATCGATCTGTGATGATATTGTGATACAATTCAATCAAACAAACACATGCAATCAATTCAATGCACACAAATCACAAAAATTCATAGGTTTTCATTGAATAGTAAGCATAGAAAGTACAAGTGTAAGTAAAAGACAGTTAAAAGTTCGTTCAGTGATCTATTCTCTATCAGTCTCTTAGTCTACCTACACAATACAATAACTATGTTATTTATACTATCAAGAAAATAAAAGAAACATATATTTACACAATAAGTCCCTACACTATGACAAAAACTATAAAAGACACATAAAGACTAAATGTTAATCTTTAAGAAGCATCTACAATACTCCTCCTAAGATTGACATTGTCTTCGGTCTTCAAAATCAATCTTCTGTCTTCAAATCTTCTATCTTCAATCTTTTATCTTTTGCAATCTTCAGTCTTTGGTCTTTGTCTTCAATCTTCATGTTTTTTCTTTGTCTTCAGTCTTCATAAATCAAGGAAGTCTTCAGGCTCTTCTTTAATCTTGAATACTGGCTTCTCTTTATAAAGTTCTTGTTCCCTCAGAGTTTTAGCAATAGCCGACTTGAACTTGCTAGCTAAGATGCCTTGCTCCGGTTTAGCTTCATTCGTCTTTATCTCCATTTCGTTCATGATTTCCAAGTTTCCTTTGATAGACATACAATATCCACGTTAGCATAAAATTATATTGGGTTTGGGTTATCTTTACAATGAATTTCTAAAACCCGTTTGCTAGATATCCTCATGAATTCAATATCTTTGATATCTTTCTTCATAATGTTAGCATACGCCAATGCTTTCCTAAATGATATCCTTTCCATCGTAGCATTTATCACTTTAATGATCACAGAAAATACTTCTTATCATTCTCAGCCGTTTCTGGAACAACTTTTTCAAACTTCTGTATAGACAAGAATGAAATGTAACTGGGTTGCAAAAGCTTCAACTCAAAAACAACTAAATAAAGAAATCGTATCGTGATCCCAATCATTCAAATCTCGTACTAACTTCAGCTTGTAAAACCACCTCAAGATTGGCTTTGATAGTTGTGTTCCATCAATGACTTTGAGTCCGGGATTTGTGACTTTTTCAAAATATTGATCACTAAATGCATCTAGGAACTTTTCTTCTCCAATATCTTTCTCAACTCATTTTCTCTTCTTCTTTAATGTTTGAAAATACTCCTTATCTTCCTGATCGCACCGAGTTTGTAAAAATGAACTCATTCAATTTATACCTCTATTTAACAATTGCATAAAAATTTCTCCATGCTTAGCTTTAGATGGATTAATCAATGGCAATTAATTCAACTCTTTGAGATCTTGAACAGGAAGTTTTTATAATACTTGAGAAAAAATGATAAATGTCACAAATTGTATTTACCCTTTTGATCAAAATGTATCAAAGATCTCACCATATTTCCATGTGACGAATCTTCACTTCTTTTGTAATATCAGGAACAATCATGGCATTTAATAGCTCAGAGATAGATCATCCTTTCTACAAAACATTACAAACTAGATCTCCTGCTGAACGTGCCTTGTTCCACAGTTGCTTTTGTTCCATAGAGAATTGATAACCTTGCCTTTCAGTCTCTAGAAACATTCTCATAAGCTCCTTTCTTCGTTCATTCACTGTGCTCTTCATAGCCATAGACTGAATTTCCTGAGGTTTCAGAATCCTCGTTCTTTTCATGATTTCTAAGTATTAGGATTGTCCATGTCTAGCACTATCATCTTGTTTGTTTGTCTTTCAGTGGCTTGGAAACTTCTTACCAAATTTCTTAAAGATTCTTCTTGTAATCTCTTAAGCTTCTTCCATGGATAATTTCTTGATTGTAACCATGTCCTTAAAGCATTAACATTCATATCATTTGGATCTGGATGATGTAATTTAGAAATAGACAATTCTTCAATGTTAATACTTTCCTGTATTGGGTTCCACTCCCCGTGTTCCACTACAATCTCATCCGGATCAATTGGTGCACTGGATTCAGCAGCTACACACTTCTCAAACTCTTCATTAATTTGAGATACAGTTAATCCAACTAGAAATACTCTGTTATAATTCATCCTGATAAGATAATTATACCTTTCATCAACATTAACAGGTATATCATCATGGCTTATATCAATCGGTGAATAATGCTCATCAACATTAGCTTCTACTAAATTTTCATCATCTAATACTTTATTATACCAATCATCATCAAATTCACCTTCTAAATTATCTAAGGCTCTAATTGTTTCTTGTATATCCGAATCCTCTTCGTCTATTCTTGCAGGTTCATCAATCACCTTTTGAACTTTGGATGATGATTCAGGTGGCACTGAAACATCAATATCATCTATTTTCCTCTTTCCTTTATCCACTTCAGGATTTTTTCAACATCTATCGGAGTTATCTCTGAAATAATCATCAACTCTGGAGACAAAGACTTTTGTTTTTCTTTCATCTTTTCCAATTCTTCTTTCATAACTTCATTTTCTTCATTCAATTTTTTAAGCTTTTCCTCCCTCAGATCATAGTCTTTCATCATTACTTCAAATGTTTTAACATTATCTTCTTTACTTTTTATCAACTCTTCAATCACTTCATCTTTCTTTTTCAATTCTTCTTGTAATTTCTCATTAGCTTCTTTTAATTCTTCAATCACTTTCAACTGCTTTGAATTCTCTTCTTTCAGCTCATCTATAGTCTGCTGAAAATTAACTTCTTCAGTTACATTAACTTCTTGTTGAGGTTCATTCACAATTCATTATAAATTGCAGCTTCAACAACTTCAAAGTCTTGAATATTCTAATTAAACTCAAACTGTTCATTAGTATCTACCATCTCTTCAATCATACTCACTATCTCCTCAACATTTTGACTATCTCCAACAATTTTTTCACTTTGATTAACTTTGGTATCATCATCATGAATTTCTTCAGTAACTTGGTCAATCTCTTGTACATTTTCATCAATTTCTCATGAATTTCCTCAGTAGCTGACTCAGGTTCGTCTATAGCATCTTGTCTTTTCTTCATGATCTTCTTCAATAACTTGCTCAGCTTCTTGTATATCATCATGAGCTATTTCCATCATATCATCATCCTAACCACCATCATCACCATTATCATCTTCAGAAGAACTTAAACTCTCTTCATCATCATCATTATCATCATTGTCATCATTGTCATCATCATCATTATTAGGCAATTCTTCAATGAGATCATAGGGTCTATAGGTTCTTCTTCTGTCAAATGGTAGTGATCAATAGTAATGTCAACTTCATCATTAGCCACATTTCTTATGTAATCAAACAGTGGTACATTTTGAGCACCAGAGACTATAGCAAGTCTCTTATAAGAAATCTCAGACATGTGCTCTAGCATCAGAGTTTCACCACTCACACCATCTATGATGAAATCAACTTTACAACAACATATTGAACATTAACATATTAGAACAATATTCAACATGAACAAGTTGATTCCCCCAAGGACCTTTTTTAATATCTCTTAATATTCAACCAACAAATAACATGGTGCGGCAACCCATGATTCAAGTGAAAGAATTCGGTGTGTGTGTGTGTGTGTGTGTGATTGTGTGTTAGTGTGAGTGTTTTGAATGCTCAAAAATGATAATAACAGATTGTTTGATTGATTGTTCAAAAGCTTACAAAGGATTAGGGTAGTGTGCTATTTATAGCCTATACACAAAAGCTATATACAATTACTCAACTACCCTTATGAAACGAATATTACATAATAATCCTAAGTCTATATGTTGTCCGTTGTGGATGATTAGCTGTCCGCTGTGGAAGATATCTCATCCGCCGTGGAGAAGACTTGTCATCCACTGTGCATAATGTTTATTCATCCGCTGTGGAATGTTCATCCGCTATGGATTGAACATCCGCTGTGAACACTTATGTATTTACTTGTATGTTATCCGTTGTGGAATGTTCATCCGCTGTGGATGAACATCCGCTGTGGACAGTTGTGTGTTTCCTTGTATGTTGTCCGCTGTGGTTGTTTTCTCAGCCGCTGTGGAGAAGACTATTCATCCGCTATGCATACATGGTTGTTCATCCGCTGGGGATGCTTGTTGTTCATTCGCTGTGGATGTTCATCTGCTGTGGATGAACATCCGCTATGGAATGTTCATCCGTTGTGGATGAACATCCGCTGTGGATGTTGTCCGCTGAATGTTCTTCATCCGCTGTGGGATTCTTTCATCTGCTGCACACACGTAGATGAATTTTCTTCATCTGCTATGGAGACTCTTCATCCGCTGCGAACACTTGGTCAAAATTTTTTTATCTACAAATTTGAAAAAGAAATTTAAACAAATGTTAGTGATTGTTATGAATGTTAATAATGTGAATGTGTTATAAATGATTGTTTGAATGTTAGAATACATTATGTTTGATATTTTTCTGATACGGCAAGCATCATACTTTTATGCATTAATTCTTAATTCACTTGTTGAGTCCATAATACTCCCCATAAGTATGATGTTGCCAACTCTGTATGATTGCTTGTTACTATTTTGTTTGTTAGAAACAATGTGTGTGTGTGTGTGTTATCTCTTAGACTGATTGATTGCATGATTGTATGTCATTGAACTGGTTTGTTCATTCACAGCGGATGAACATTTGTTCATGCACTGTGGATCCTTGAAACCTTTGATTGTTTGTTCACAGCGGATAAACATTTGTTCATGTGCTGTGGACACATGAAATGTTACGATGATAGTTCACCGCGGATGAACATTTGTTCATGCGCTGTGTACACTTGGATGTGATGTGTGAATGTTTACAGCGTATGATTACCTGTGTGCATACGCTGTATACACTTGCACTGTTTTTACAACGGATGACTTGTGTTAGTCAGGAGCTGTGGAATGGCAATGTATTCATAGCGGATGCCTTACCAATATCATGCGCTGTGAACACTTGTATGTTCATAAGTGCATAGCAGATGTTTGTTTGTTTAGTCCGCGATATACACTTGGTGAATTTTGCATGTTATGATGATTACTATAGCTATAGCAGATGTAGTTTGTGTGTCCGCTACGACAACAATTTTTCAAAAATTTTAGATTTTTGTTTGTTTTGAACTAATGTCTTCCGAAGCATATGTTTGATAAAATTTTCTTCCGAATGAACATTTGTTTGATGAAACTTGTTTAAATCAAAATGTTTGTTTAAATCTTTGATTTAAAATATATGTTAAAGTATTGAAATTTTAACATATTCAATATATGGATGATAAGATATCACTCATAAGCAATATCGTGCAATAAAATAAACAAATGTATGTGTGTCAACCTGCTGTTTGGGAGTTGGCTTGACTTGGCTTTGTTTAAAACTCAAAATTTAGAAAATTTCAAATTTTAAAATGTATGAATATGCATAATTTTGTTGCCTTTGATATTTCCATGTTTAATTTCTCCCCCTAAATTTTGCATAGTTATAAAAATCTTTTACAAAATGACAAAAATTTGTATGTATTTGAATTTAAATTATCAAAGTCCAATTGATTGCTTACTTGATAAAAGTTAGAAAGATAATGCCTTATCTACTAATAAATGAATGATTTTCATGTTTGAACATGAATCTTTTGCACATACCATGAGACCATACTAGTCTACATTTCTCACTGAGTTGTTTGTATGGTTTTTTTGAATAGACAAAGACAAGTACAATGTTGATTGCAGATATTTTGATCCACTTAAACTCAAGCAGGGTATTAATGATTGATTTAAAACAGTGAGTGATTATCATGTTTTGAATTGATTGACATGAGATGTATGTACCCCACATCTGATTGTATGATTAATACAAACCTCCTCAAGATATGCTAGAAAGTACTTTCAATACTTAAAACCTAGTTACTTTGGAGTATAAATGCTCAATTTGATCCATCTTGGTTGATCCTCTTTGGGATTCTTTTTCACTTCACTTTGGAAGATGATCCTCTTTGGGATTCTTTTGATTCATTCACAAGGAATGTAGTCATAAAGACTTTATTGATGATTCATCCAAGATGGATGTGTTCCTCTTTGGGAATCTTTTTGGATCATGATTTAGGTCATTCAGGCCTGTGCTTAGCACAACAAAGAATGCCTAGGTGTACTCCAGGTCTATGATTATCATAACAAAGGAGAGACTTGAATGATTGAGCAATTTATAATCTGTTTCACTTAGTGTATTGTAGTTACTTTGAAAGCAACCTATGTTGGATAGATCAATACTCACCATAAACCAAGATGTGTTGTTAACCACACAGTCATGAGAATTTAGTTCTTCACTGTTGTATCTGATTTTATGTGTCCCATGCTGAGCCTATCCACATATCAAACAAAGAATTTGTCAGTCTTTATTAGTGGAAAAAGACTCAAGTGAAGAATTATGCTAGTGTACTATCATTTCTCATGAAATGTATGTGTGATTCAATATTATCAAAATGAATGATTTGCATGATATCTTGATTTTGAACAAGGGAAAGCTGATGGTAATCATGTACTTTGACAAAATCAAGTATGTCTGATTTGAATGTTTTGAAAATATTAATTTGTTGTATCATAGTTGATCATACCAAGAGACTGAACCAAAAATTCAAATCGTGTTGAATCAAATGGTTTTGTAAAAAGGTCAGCCAATTGGTTGTCTGTGTGGACCTTGATCAACTTGACCAGACCCTGTTTTGAGCAATCTCTCAGAAAGTTATATCTGATCTCTATGTGTTTGGTTTTTAATGTTGAACAGGATTGTTTGTTATAAACATGGCTGCAGAATTGTCAATGTGTATGGGTGTTTTAAGAAAATTAAAGCCATAATCAAGCATTTGGTTTTGAATCCATAACACTTGAGAACAGCATGTAGAAGCAGCTATATATTCTGCTTCGGTTGTGGACACAGAGACATTTGTCTGTTTCTTGCATTGCCAAGAGATCAATCTTGATCCAAGAAACTGGCAGCCTCCTTTGGTTGATTTCCTGTTGTTATTGCATCCCCCGTAATCACCGTCTGTGTATGCACATAATGAGAAATCTCCATCTTTAGGATACCACAAACCAATACCTAGTTTGCCTTTCAAGTATCGAAGATTCTCTTTACAGCATTTATGTGTGATTCCTTGGGATCTGCTTGATATCTTGCACACATGCATACTGCATAGATGATATCTAGTCTACTTGCTGTTAGCTACATCAGAGAACCTATCATAGATCTGTGAAGTTTCTGGTCAACTGATGTTCCTTCTGGATCTGGTCCAAACTTCAATCCAGTTGCAAATGGTGTCTTGCTTGAATTGCAATCAGTCATGTTATACTTCTTGAGGATCTGATGCACATATTTACTTTGATTGATGAAAATTCCATCTGTTGATTGTTGGACTTGTAGACCTAGGAAGAATGTGAGTTCTCCCATTAAATCTGGATTTTTGATTGCATAAGAGTTTCAAACTCTTTGCAAAGCTGTATGTTTGTGGAGCCAAAAATTATATCATCCATATAGACTTGCACTACTAACAAGTCTTGTTCTTTTCTTTTTAAGAACCATGTTTGATCTATTTTACCTCTGGTGTAACCATTCTGTAGTAGAAACTTTGATAGAGTTTCATACCACTTTCTTATTGCTTGGTGAAGACCATACAGAGCTTTCTCTAACTTTATACTCTGTGAGGGAAATCTGGATCTTCAAACCCTAGAGGTTGAGCAACATACACCTCTTCATCTATCTTACCATAAAGGAATGCACATTTGACATCCATTTGGTAGACAGTGAACTTTTGTGATGAGGCATAAGCAAGGAATACTCGGATGGCTTCCAATCTAGCTACAGGAGCAAAGACATCATCATAATCAATGCCTTCCTCTTGAGTATATCCTTGAGCTATAAGCCTTGTTTGTTTCTTATGACAATCCCTCTGTCATCTGCTTTGTTTCTGAATAGCCACCTTATGCCAATTGCATATTGACCTTCAGGCAGATCTACCAGCTTCCAAACTTCTTGCTTCTTGAATTGTTGTAGTTCCTCTTGCATGGCTTCTACCAACTGTTGTCCTTTAAGGCTTCAGTGATGTTTTTAGGTACAGTTAAGGATAAGAAACAAGAATAAAAAAAATGTTTGCTGTATCAGATTGACTATAAGTCAATCTGGTGTTAAGATCACCTATGATGTTTTTGATGGGATGATCTTTATGAATTCTTGTTGTGGTGATCTGATCAACATGGATTGTTGAATCAAGATTGGTGATGGTCTGATCATGTGATGAGGGTTGAGCAAGAGTATTGGGTGATGTGTGATTTTTTGATTGAGGAGGTTCAGTGAATGTTTGAGGGGAATCATGAAAGAAATCTGGGATTTCATCTTCATGATATGTGTCTGGTAGAGAATGGTAGTCATCATCATCTTCAGGTTGTTTTGTTTTGTTGGTATCTTGTGATTGAGTGGGTATAGGAGATGAAGATACTGGAGTGTCTGATGATGTTTCTCTTGAGGTGTTTGGTTGATCAGGAGGTGTTGACACAATTGTGCTTGATGGTGTGTTAGTGGTTCTCCTTGGAGGATCAGCAGTCAATGGAACATCAATGGTTGATGGTGGAACCATTGGATACTCATTGTTCTCCTTTGAACCTGAAACATCAAAATAAGTTGTGTCAAATGATTTGGTTAATGCATCAATATCAAACAGCTAGTTAGATCCAATGACTTTCTTAGTGAAAGAATGTTCATTGAAAACAACATCTGTTTTTTCTTCCACTATATTTAGCCTTGGATTAAATACTCTGTAAGCTTTTGAGCTTCAAGAATATCCAACAAAGAATCCATCATCTGCTTTTGGAGAAATTTGGATAACTGTTCTCTGGTGTTTAATATTGAAACAGAACATCCAAAGGCCTTAAGAAATCCTATATATGTTTTTCTTTTAAACACTAATTCATAAGGCGTTTTGGAATGTTCTTTGATGATTAATGTTCTGTTTTGTATGTATCATGCTGTGTTTATGGCTTCAGCCCAAAAGGATATGGGCAATAGAGAGTCAGCTAGCATGGTTCTAGCTGTTTCTATTAATGTTCTGTTCTTCGTTCAGCTACTCCATTCTGCTGAGGAGTTCTTGCTACGCTCAATTGATGACTTATTCCTTTTTCTGCACAAATAGAAGAAATGTAGTCATTCTTAAATTCAGTGCCATTATCACTTCTTAATGATTTGACTTTAAGATCAAGTTGATTCTCAATCTTTATGATAAAGGATGTAATGATTTGTGTTGTTTATGTCTTGCGTAGTAGAAAGAAAACCCATGTGAATTTGGAGTAATCATCTACCATGACAAGACATATTGCTTCTTTCTATGCTTAGGATGTTTGTTGGGCCAAAAAGGTCCATATGAAGCAATTTGAGTGGTGTGTTGTTAGAGTTTATCAATTTTGATTTATGTGAAACTCTATGTTGTTTGCCTTTCAACATGCTGTGCAGTGGTCTGAATAGAAAAATCCTTTTGTGGCAGACCTATGACTAGATCATTTTTAACAAGTTTGTTCATTCGGTTAAAATTGGAATGACCTAATCGTCTATGCCATAATTGTGATACATCTTCTGTGGCTTTTGATAATAAACAAGTTTCAGGGTTGTTGCTGAAACATTGATCATATCAACAATGTATGTGTTGTTTAGACGAGGAGTTTTCAAAAGGATATGATCTTCTGGAATCTGAAAACCCGTCTTAAGGATGTAGCAGCTGTTGGAGTCAAATAGGGTGACATATCCCTTGTCACATATTTAGGATACACTCAGAAGATTGAACTAAAGATTGGAGTAGTAGTTGACGTTCTCAAAGCTAATCAACCCGTTTGTTACTATTCCTTTACCAGTTATCTTCCCACCTGTTTTATCTCCTCCAAAGGCTACATTGCCTCTATGTTGGTTCTTAAAATCTCGAAGGAGGGAACAGTTGCCTGTCTTATGACGGGAGCATCCGCTGTCAACATACCAGATGTTGTCAGTCCTTCTAAGATGTCCTTGAAAAACAAAGAAATCAGTTAGTTGGAGCAACCCAAGCCAAGATGGTCTTGGGTTTTCCGTCTTTTCCAACAACACAAATTTCTTCCAAGACAGCATTGTCTGAAGGTTTTGGAGCTCTAGACACACTAGATTTCCTTTGGTTTGATTTAGCTCTATTTGGAGAAGTGCTTTGTGCTCTTCCCTTTTGTGAGCTAGTGTTAGTGGTTTGTCTGCTCTGAGACTTATGTCTCCTTGTTGTGTGTTGAAAATTGTCATAAAATGTTTTATCATTATCTAAAACAATCTTTTGATGAGGAGTATGTTTTGGAACTACTACTCTACTCTTATTTTGAGCAATAGGTTGTTTTTCAGTGGTTTTCTCAACCTGAGCTTGTTTGTTTTGTTTCTTGTTTTTCTTATTGAAAAAACAATTTGCCGTGCTGTGATTGTTTCTTTCACAAATGGAGCAATAATTGTGAAAATGACATGTTTCTGTATTGTGATTATTCATCTTACAGTACTTGCAGTACTTGCCATATCTGCACTTTTTAGTTGAATGTGTGAATTGATCACACCATTCACAGTGTGGCAATTATGTTTTTGTTTGTTTGCTGAAAACTTTTGATTTCAAATTAGATTTTGATGGAATTTCAAAAGTTACAAATTGTAGTTTTGGTTGAAATATGGCTTTGCCTTTCCCTTTATTAGTTTGTTTGGAAGTGTCCTACAAATATCATATCCTTTCATCTGTTTTGATTGGTTGGTTGGTGTGTCAGCCACACTTGAAGTCTTATGAGCTTCAGTAATTGGTTGATCTGAGTCATCCTCCAAAAGATCAATGTCATTGTCACTAGTTTCATTATCATATTCATTGTTTTCACCTTGATAAAAATCTATAGTTTTGATTTGTGAAATCTCATGACTTTTTACAAATTTACTCAAAGGTGTTTTCAACATTGTTAGAGATGATGATGATGATGACTTTGATTCAATTGGTTTGTCTTGAGATTCAGTTGACTCATCTTGTATGTTGGTCATTAACTCAGGAAGTGGGATGTAGTTATCATTATAAGGTGGGTTTACCTTATGATATCCAAGTCCTGTAGGATCCTTAAAGGTCCTTTGCTGAGCAAGAAGTTCTTCGAACTTCTTATTGCTCACCTGAAACTCATGAAGTTTCACTTCAGTTTTAGCTTGAATTGTTTTTGACTCAGTTAATGAGATAGAGAGCTGCTCGACCTGAGCTGTCAATGTTAATTTTTCAGAAAGTAGTTTGTCTATGTCTGATTGTAATGAAAGTATTTTTATAGCATACTGCTTTTGTTCTAATTTTAGTTTTTCATTAAGAATGTTTGTTTCAATTACTTTCTTTGACAGCTTGTTAGCATGCTCTATATACCTGTTTACCTCATCAACACATGCTTGACTGCAGAGGTTTTCTTTTACCTCTTTCGGGATGTCTGTTAATTTGTCTTCAATATCAGCCATAAGGGCATGATCTGAAGGTGATGGTATTTCTGCCTCATAAAGGCTCCAATCACATTCTCCATCCTTTTTGATTATCATTGCAAAAGATGTTGGACGTTGAGTTGGACTGAATTATGTGATCTGAGGTTGAGTTGGTGCATTTGGAATACTGATTGGTGGAGGCACTTGTCTGTTTGAATTAATTCCACTTGAGTGTTATGCCTGATGAGTGTTTCTATCAACTCTGGGCTGTTGACATTCTCTGGAGAAATGCCCATAAAGATGACAGTTATAGCACCTAACTTTGGTTTTATCAAAACCAATTCTTGTTTTCTTGTCTATGGTTAAATCTCTATTTCTTTGTAGAAACCTTTTGGACCTGTATGCTATCATGGCTATTGACCATTGAAGATCCATCTCTTCTACCATATCTGGTGGAATCCTATTGGATGATCTGAGATGGAGTCAGACTTGCTCCCAAGAATGCTTTAAAGCTTGTTGTAAAGGCTGCATAAGCTGCCTTTTGCTCTTCACTTTGTAGAATAATAGTAAGAGCATCCATAGGTTTTCAAGCCTGTGTATGTTTGATGTTTGAGGTTTTGATTGTTTGTTTGAGGTGGAGTTATGAGGTTGATGTTTACTTTGGGGTGTAGCTTCATGAGAAGCATGAACTCTAGTCTTCTTAGACTTGTGTTTGTTGTTGGATGATTCTGGTGCTGAGAAGAATGATGTATCATGAGAATCCAAAAATTCTTCTTCTTTATCTTCTCCAGTGCTTGTGAGGAAAGCATTGTCTGTGTGTTGTGGTTCTTTGAACTTGTAGGCCTCGACATGTCTGATTTGGTTGTTGTTCCTGGATTTTTCATCCATTTCCAGTGCTTCAACCTTGGCTACAAGTGAGTCAAAGGATAGTCCCTCCAAGTCCAATGTTGCTTTCATGAGAGACACTGACTGAGTCCAACTCTCAGGCAATGTATGCAACATTTTCTTGTTGATATCAACAGTGTCATATTTAAGTCCATATACTATCATTTCATTTATCATTTCATTGACCAATTGGACATATCTGTGTAACTGTTGAGGAATTGATTCTCCATGGATGTGGTGGAAGGTTTCATATTGAGTTCTTAATTTTTCCTTTTTGATCTCTCTTATTTACTCACTTCCTTCACACATATGTGAAGAACCTTCCATAGTTCATGAGCAGTTTTGAAATTTTCGACCCGTGTCAAAATTTCAAAAGGCAAAGTCATAGCTAAAATGCTATATGCCTTCATGTCTGTTTTGACCCGCTTAAGGTCATCACCAGCTACACTTTTCTGACTAACTGGTTTTTGTGTGTTATAATCTGGTCCTAATGTCAGTGGGATGTAAGGACCTTCAGTAATGGATGTCCATAAATCTAGATCTTGACATGTAATCCAATTTCTGAACATGATTTTCCATTGCTTGAAGTCTGATTTGTTCATCAACTTTGGGGTTTTATTCCACTGTTAGAACTCATCATTTCATCAGCCATGTTTTGTTTGATTTAAACTTAATAATTTTAAGTTAAATTGGTTTGTTTAATTTTAGTCCGGTGCTAAAATTTTAATTAATCCTAATTGTCTCTAAGATTTGTTTGTTGTTGATAAACCCTTTTTAATTAGATTTACCAAATAAAGGAAATTAATTAATTAATTAATTAATATCCTATGAAATGTTGCTTTCTAGGTTACGGTCACAAGAAAGATTGTGGATGATGGGAATATTTCTCCTTTTATGAAAAAGCCAATATTCTTTTTGTAAAAACCTTACAAACAGATTTTGTCTTATGTAAAACGACTTTTTGTATCAAAAAGTTGATTCTGAAACTTTTCAAACCAGACAATTTGTTTTTGATGGTTTTATCAACAACTACAACAATTCCCGTGAATTGTGTTCTGCATAAACTAGGGTTCCTAGGGTTTTTGCGGTGATGATTTTTTTTAAATATTCAACCCGATGGTTGAATAATGAATAAAAATAAGTTTCTAGTGAGATTGTCACTAGTGTATGATGATAATGAACAATCTAACCAGTTTAGATTGTTCACAAAATGATTTGTTTCAAAGAAAAATCAATGAAACAGTGTTTAAAAACAAAACCCTTAAAATCAGATTAGGGTTTTAAGGTTTGAATGATGTTAAAAGTTAAGAAACTTCTGTTTAAAGGTTGTTTAACAATGTATGAACAATACCCGTGTATTGTTTGTTGCAAAAACCATTGAAAACTTGTGTGGTAGTGTGATGTTCAAGCAAACATCAACAACACTTTTTCAAAATGCACAAAATGATTCAGTAATCATGATATTTGCATTTAATGAATGTTTATGAGAAGAAGAAGATGAGTTTGATGCTTGAATGTGTGTTTTTGAAGCTAATGAACCACTGAAATCAATGTTGTTGAATGAGAGGATCGAAATCAATGAATGATTGAGCCAAGGCTCTGATACCACGTGATGAAATCAACTTTACAAGAACATGTTGAACATGAACATATTAGAACAATATTCAACATGAACAAGTTGATTCCCCCAAGGACCTCTTTCAATATCTCTCAATATTCAACCAACAAGAAACATGGTGCGGAAACCCATGATTCAAGTGAAAGAATTCAGTGTGTGTGTGTGTGTGATTGTGTGTGTTTTGAATGCTCGAAAATGATAATAACAGATTGTTTGATTGATTGTTCAAAAGCTTACAAAGGATTAGGGTAGTGTGCTATTTATAGCCTATACACAAAAGCTATATACAATTACTGAACTACCCTTATGTAAACGAATATTACATAAATATCCTAAGTCTATATGCTGTCCGCTGTGGATGATTAGCTATCCGCTGTGGAAGATATCTCATCCGCTGTGGAGAAGACTTGTCATCCGCTGTGCATAGTGTTTGTTCATCCGCTGTGGAATGTTCATCCGCTATGGATTGAACATCCGCTGTGAACCTTATGTATTTACTTGTATGTTATCCGTTGTGGAATGTTCATCCGCTATGGATGAACATCCGCTATGGACAGTTGTGTGTTTCCTTGTATGTTATCCGCTGTGGAATGTTGATCCGCTGTGATGTTTTCTCATCCGCTGTGGAGAAGACTATTCATCCGCTATGCTACTTGGTTGTTCATCCGCTGTAGATGGTGGTTTGTTCATCCGCTGTGGATGTTCATCCGCTGTGGATGACATCCACTGTGGATGTTGTTTGCTGAATGTTCTTCATCGGCTGTGGGAGTCTTTCATCCACTGCACACACTTAGATGAATTTTCTTGATCTGCTGCTGATGATCTTCATCCACTGTGGAGACTCTTCATCCGCTGCGAACACTTGGTCAAAATTTCTTTTATCTAAAAATCTAAAAAAGAAATTTAAACAAATGTTAGTGATTTTTATGAATGTTAATAATGTTAATGTGTTATAAATGATTGTTTGAATGTTAGAATACAATATGTTTGATATATGTTTGATATGGAAAGCATCATACTTTTATGCATTAATTCTTAATGCACTTGTTGAGTCCAACAATCTACACGTATATTTGGATGCTCTTCATTTATAATCATCTTTAGGAATCTAGGATAGATCAGATACTTGTTCCTAATTCCTTTTTCCAAGTTAAAGATAAAACCATTGAGAATCCACTTAGACATATTAAATTTCCGATTAGTTGCAAGTGCTACGATAGGAGATGCTATGTATACTGGGAAAGAGTTCCATCTAACACTCCTTTTGGACATACAATGTTGAAAGATATAGCATAACAGCTTCCAGTGGTTATAGACTCTTGCTCTGAAGAATTGTTTCTTTGGAAAGTGATCAGAATGACCCATTTCCATGAATGTCTCTCTACATTCATTAAATGTAAATTCAGATAAATCCTCTGGATCATTTGGTCCTTAAGGACTCTTCAGATACTTCAATCATTCTGAAGTTTGTAATAAATCCTCTCACTACTTTTCTCCCTTCATCATTAACTTCAACAGATGTAGTGTTCCAGAACTTCTTGATTAGTCTTGCATAGATGATTGGCTGATAACACATGGCATAAACATACTTCGTTCTCAGCAAAAATCAAATCTTCTTTTCATATCCAATAGCATATCTTAATTCTTCATTCAGTAAAGCTGCAATATTGTGTTTATGCTCGAATTTTAATTCAGCCATCTGCAAAATTAAAAACAATAAATTTAGAACCTTGAATATTAAACAATTAAAATCAATTGAAATTTTATTGAAATTAAAAGAATTTGTATGTTTTAAAACATTTTTGACTAACTTGCACTTAAAATTTTTAAGTGTTTGACATTCTGTTCAAGAACAAATCATCATTCAAGTTAGTTTCTTTATGATTTATACAATTCAACTAGGGTTTAATAGATTCCCATTTTAAAACATTATTCCATTTTACTCACAAGTTTAATAGATTCAATCAACTAGGGTTCATACGCCCAAATAGGTTCGATACACCCAATCAAATTCAACTTATTAAACTAAAATTTCTATGATTTTGATTATAAAGTTACATTTAAAATCTGATAAAACCACTATAGAATGCAAGATAAGAACAAAATCAAACAAAAATGAATGAATCATGGTTATTGAGATACGGGGTTTTATGAATGTTCAGGGGTTTTTAAGTTAATGAAGTTTTGAAATTGCAAAGTGTTGCTTTTATACTAAGTGAAACTTTTTAGGCGCATGAGCACTATTTGTGCGCATGAGGTTAAATTTCACTAAGTACTTAGGCACATTAGCACTGTTTGTGCGCATGAGGTCAGACGCATGAGCACTGTTCAGACGCATAAGCACTGTTTAGGCGCTTTTGCACTGTTCAGGCGCATTGGTAGCTGAAACGCCCAACACTTGGTATTTTTCACTTGATACGCCCAATTCTTGAAAGTATGGATACTGTTCAGGCGCATGAGAAAGGAAAGACCCCCACCACCATTTTCAGACTTATGACAACTGTTTAGGCGCATGAGGATGTCTTAAGCGCCTAACACTTGTATAAATTCTGAAAAATCATCATGCTCCTAATCTTGGACTTATTAACACTATTTAGGCGCATGAGATAACTTTCATGAGTAACACTTGTAATTTTCAGATCTTCCACCTGTACACTATTTAGACATATTAGTACTGTTCAATACTACTATTTAAACAATTTATTAAATTTTGACTTTAATTAGTCAAATTTTGACTTTCACCCAAAATTTACACAATAGGCCCTCAATTTTGAATTTTTTTACATTTCAATTTTTTTTATTCTTAATTTTTAATTTTTATATTTTGACCTTTTTATTTTTGTTTTAATTTTTCAAAAATAATTTCTCGTCATTTTAGTCTCTAATTTTAACAAATAATCTCATTCAAAATGTTGCAATAAGCTTTTCCACTTAAAATACTTTTCAGGTTCATTTTTACATTATGTCAAACACACACATGCTTGAACATTTTAGCTTCATCCTTTTTAACAATAATCTCATTTAAAATGTTGCAAGAAGCTTTTTCCACTTAAAATATTTTTCAGGTTCATTTTTACATTATGTCAAACACACACATGCTTGAACATTTTGTTTTGTGTTTTGAATATGAACTTCATTCGTTGTTTTCTTAGATACAAATCGTTTAACACAGTGGAAGTCTTCGATTTGAACCTGTTTTCAGATCAGAGTTCGATTTGTTCATAGGAGTTTGTTTAACATCTTGAATTGAGTTCATTTTCAACATACCATCAGACACAAATTTAATTGGTTTAAATTTATTTGCTAGATTTGTTGTTTTTGTCTGATTTTCTTGACTCTTATTTTGATTAGTTTTAGCTTTAGTCATTTTTCTTCTTCTCCTTTGGTTTAAATTTATTTTGATAGGATCAAAATGGATCGATGTGTGATGATATTGTGATACAATTCAATCAAACAAACACATGCAATCAATTCAATGCAAACAAATCACAAAAATTCATAGGTTTCATTGATTAGTAAGCATAGAAAGTACAAGTGTAAGTAAAAAATAGTTACAAGTTCGTTCACTGATTTATTCTCTATCAGTCTCTTAGTCTACATACACAATACATTAACTATGCTATTTATACTATCAAGAAAACAAACGGAACATATATTTACACAATAAATCCCTACACTATGACAAAACTATAAAAGACAAATAAAGACTAAATGTTAATCTTTAAGAAGCATCGACAAAATTGCTATTGGTAAGTCCACTAGGTTACCTGATGCCTTAGAGGATGGCGCGATAGAAGTGAGAGAGCACGTGTTTCTTGCTAGACTGTTCAGGACAGACTTAAGTGGATAGGCGTACACCTTAAGATGAATTGGCTAGCAGCCTATGAGGCAAACACCGAGTGTTGTAAGAAGGTGGTTTGATCAACCAAACCTGAAAAGAGATCGGTGCCGACCTACGGCGATGGAATAATGATGAAGGCCTCGCCTTGGAAAGGGGATCATCCGAATCAGAAATCAAGGAAAGCTAATATCGAGGTATATAGGGCTATTCCAAATCATTGCTCAGGTAAGAGAAGTAGCGTATCGACTGGAGTTACCCGACGAGTTAAGTAGGATTCATCTGATGTTCCATGTATCTCATTTGAGAAAGTACTCAATCAATGAGAATATGATTGTGCCACTTGAGAATACCGAGATAGACGAACGACCCAACTACGAGGAGCAACTGGTGGCCATTTCTGATAGAAGGAAGAGAAGGGCTAAGGAGAATGGTGGTTTCACTTGTGCAAGTACAATGGAACCCAGAACGGGAACAAGCCTACGTATAAGATCAAGGAAGAGATGAGACAGCATTACCCGCGACTGTTCAAGAAGCGACAGGTTTTGGGGACGAACCTATTTAAGGGGGGTGGACTTGTAACACCCCTAATTTTATTTAAAAGAAGAGGAAGGGAAAAATAAATACAAAGAAAAGATAATGGAAAAAGTGCAGGGGGGTAAAGTGTACAAAGTACAAAACCTTATTATTTTAAGGTTTTAAAGAGCATGGATGCCCACTACCTTTTTCCACCCACCATTCTCGACTGAAAAGAAGAGAAAAAAGATCCGGTTCTAGAGAGAGAGAGAGGAAGAAGAAGTTGTGAAAGGTGAGTTTCCTTGAACTTATGTTCGGTTTCAGCTGGGTTTTTGAGTTCTAGACCGAGAATCTTGGTGTTTAGTGCTTGTTTTCATGGGTTTTTAGGAGCTGAAATCGTAGGTGGAAGTGTGTTGCTTGAAGATTTGCTACAGTGAGTTTCTAGAACCCCTCTTTTACTGATTTTCTATGTTTTGGGGCTGTTATGCATACCGAGTAAAAGATTTTTAAAACTGCCGTGTGTTTCAGCATGTTGTTCGACTGATGTTCTGTATATGTATGCTTTAGAGTTTGTTTATGGTTAGGCATGATGTTTAGCATGTTTAAGTGCCTTTAGTATGATAGATTGTGTTAGGAAGTGTTAGATTGGTGTTCGGGTGTTGTTTGTAGGATAGGTAATAATTTCAGAATGTTCTCATGCGCCTACTGCTAAATGACTAAGTGTTGGTCATGCGCCTAAGGTCATGCCCAAATAGTAGTCATGCGCCCAGAAGTTGTTGCTCATGTGCCTAAGTAAATGTCATGCGCCCCAATGGTACTAATGGGCCTGAAATTGTTCTTGCGTCTAAGTGTTAATGTGCCTAAGCAGGGCTCATGCACCTGCATAGTGGAAAAGCGGCTAAGCAGGGCTCATGCGCCTGCATAGTGCTAAAGCGCCCAGGCTGTTTTTACTTAAATTTTATGCTCATGCGCCTGGAATGTTCAAATATGCCTCATCTTAGAATTAGGATTTTCTGAGGATTTTATGACGTAGTTGGTTAAGATAGGTTCTGTTATGATGTGATGATGTTGATGATGTGATTGTTGCTGTTGTATGTGTTATCTTTCCATGTTTAAACGGTTTTCAAAATGTATGTATTATGTTATGACTTTACGTGGTATGATCTATGAATGAATGAACGTAAGTATTCTTTAACGAAGTGAAAGATAATGATAATGAAAAGTGGAACGTAACTAATGAATGAAAGCCTTGCAAGCAAATTGAAGGGAGGTGCACAACCATGTTGTCATTAGCTCAACTGTATGCAGTTTAGCTAACCCGAAGGATGCAGACGGGGACCTTATCCTTGAGATAGACTCCAAGGGAGTTCAATTATTAAGATTGACTCGAAGGGAGTGCAATCATTCAGATTGCATCGAAGGGAGTTCAATCATTAAGATTGACTCGAAGGGAGTTCAATCCTTGAGATTGACTAGAAGGGGATCCTTATCGCTTACCCTGGTACTGTCTTTGTTAGGAGACGGGGTATTGCATGTGACAGGATCCATATGAAGGTGTACAATAATAATGATTGAAAGAAGGAATGAATGAAAGGTAATGAAGATGATAATAATTATTAGCAATGTGTACGTATGTTGTGTGACCACGAACAAATGCAAAGTTTTGGTTCTCAAATAAAGTAAAGTATTTTATTTATAAACTAGAACTCACTCAGTGTTGCTAACTTTGGCAGATATTTTGTTGATGCTGAGGAGTTGCAGGCATGGATGCATAAGCTACTGGGAGCGTTCTGAGGCTGGCATCCACATTTTGACATGTTATTGTATTTTGTTATGTAAATGAATGATGTAATGTAATGAAATGACATGTTTTAATTATAAATGAAAGTTTTTGAATTCCGCTGCAAAAGTAATGTATGTTTTAAAATGTTTTATGCTATGACGGTCTAATTTATAAGTGTTCCGGAAACGGGGCCTTCCAAGAAACCTTTTCAGAAAGAGCCTCAGCCTCTAGTTCAAAGAAAAAGTTAATGAAAGAAGAGGTGAAAGAGCAAGTGAGTGTGAAACAAGATGATAGTGCTTCATCTTCATCATCAAAAGAATCATCCTCACCCAAAACATAACATAATGAATTAATGGAATCTAAAACCAATCTAGAGTCATCTAGGCTCATTCATTAGAGAATAATAATATAAGATAACAATGGCAAGCCCAAGACCATCAAGGCTTGGGCTCCACGGACTAACTGATTTCATTATTTTTGCAGGAACATCCAGGGAGGACTGACAACAAGTGGTATGTTGACAGTGGCTGTTCCAGGCACATGACGGGAAACTATTCTCTCCTCCATGACTTCAAACATAAAATTGCTTCCTATGTAGCATTTGGTGGGGATAAGAAGGGAGGTAAAATCATTGGTGAAGGAATGGTAACCAATGGTGTTCTAAAATTTGAGAAAGCTAACTTTTGTGAAAATTTACAATTCAATTTATTAAGTGTTTCTCAAATTTGTGATCAAAACTATAATACTTTCTTTGATACTAACTATTGTTACATTCTTAAGCCAGGTTTTCAAATTCCAGATGACTGGATCCTTCTTAAAGCACCAAGAAAAGGCAACACATATGTTTTGGATATGAACAACACATCTATAACAAGCAATGAAACATGCCTAATTTCTAAGTCATCAGAAGATGAATCTCAACTATGGCATAGAAGAATGGTTCACTCTAACTTGAAGAACATGAATAAGTTGGTCAAAAATGACTTAGTCATTGGACTTCCAAAGAAAGAATTTTATTGTTCTAATCACTGTTCATCATGTTTCAAAGGAAAACAACATCAAGTGACTCATAAATCCAAAACAATTAACACAAACACATCACCACTAAAACTGTTGCACATGGATCTTTTGGTCCAACCAATGTCATGAGCATTGGGAAAACGCAATACTGTTTGCTGATTGTTGATGATTTCACTAGATTCACATGGGTCTTTTTCTTAAAACATAAAACTGAAACATTAGAAACATTGATAGAGTTTATCACTAAGATTGAAAATCAACTTGATCTAAAAATCAAAATCTCAAGAAGTGATAATAGAACTAAATTTGTTAATCATATTTTAGATTCCTTTTGTAGGGACAAAGGCATATCAAGACAATTCAGTGCACCAAGAACACCATAACAGAATGGAGTTGCTAAAAGAAGAAATAGAACTCTTATTGAAGCAGCAAGAACAATGCTTGCTAATTCATAGTTGCCAATCACATTCTGGGCAGAAGCTGTGAACATAACATGTAATGTTCAAAACAGGACATTAATTGTCAAAGAACATAATAAAACACCATATGAGCTTTTGTTTAAAAGAAAACCTTTCATAGGGTATTTTAGAGCTTTTGGGTGTCATGTGTCCATATTAAACACAAAAGATCAATTAGAAACGTTTGTAGAAAAAGCCTATGATGGTTTCTTTGTTGGTTACTCATCAACATCTAAATCATACAGAGTTTGTGTTCCACATGAAAACGTTATGGAAGAAACTCCTAATGTATCTTTTAATGAATCCTTATTTCCAAAATCTGTAAAAGGATCATCTTGGTTGTTTTATATAGATGCATTAACAAACTCATTTAACACAGGTTATTTGAATGTGGCAGGTCCTTCAGATACATGTTATCCTTATGTTCCTCCAAACATGGGTGAAGTGCCATTGACAGCTGATCCACCAAGAGTAGTCCAGTCACTTACTCAAAATGTTACTGATCCAAGCCCTTCAATTCAAACAAGCAAAGATCATCTTGATAGAAACAATAGGTCTACATCCGCAGAACTTCCTTCTACATCCGCAGAAGTTCCTTCTACACCTGTAGATATTACTACTTCCAGAGATGATCCATTGCATTCAGTTGAAGTTCACAATTCAATGGAAAACATTCAACAACCACCACCCACACATGCAGTTCAACAAACTACATCATCTGTAGTTGACTCGTAGCTGTTGCGGATGGTATGCCTACATCTGTAGAAATACAAGCTGATGCAGATGAACATAATTCAGCATCAAAAGATCAGCCACATGAGAATTTCGACTACTTTATGGATTCCCCATCCCAGCTGTCTCCATCTCCATCAACCAACATCACTAACTTGGATTCATCCATTCATGTTGAATCAATACTAACATCCAGAATTCACAAGTATCATCCTATTGAAAACATGATAGGTGATCTTAATGATAGAACCACAAGAAGACAAGGGGGATCAGCCAACATTTGCCCGTTCTCTTGCTTTCTTTCACAAGTGTTCCTCCCAATATCACTACAGCATTGAAAGATAACAGCTGGATTGAAGCAATGCATGAAGAACTTCAGTAATTCAGAAAACAAAAAGTCTGGAATCTAGTTGATCTTCCTGAAGGCCATTATCCAATTGGCACAAGGTGGCTATTCAAGAACAAACTAGATGACAGAGGAATTATTGTGAGAAACAAAGCAAGGTTGATAGCACAAGGTTATACTCAGGAAGAAGGGATAGACTATGATGAAGTCTTTGCTCTTGTTGCAAGGATTGAAGCCATTATAGTCTTTCTAGCCTATGCATCACATAAGAAGTTCACAGTTTACCAGATGGATGTAAATGTGCCTTCTTATATGGTAAAATTGATGAAGAAGTCTATGTTGCTCAGCCACCAGGCTTTGAAGATCTTGATTATCCACACAGAGTATACAAGCTTGATAAAGCTTTGTATGGACTTCATCGGGCCCTAAGAAAGTAGTATGATACATTATCATCTTTCTTACTCAAGCATGGTTACAAAAGGGGAACAATTGATCAGACTCTCTTCCTAAAACATGAACATCAAGATCTCTTAGTTGTCCGAGTATATCTAGATGATATCATATTTGGATCAACAAACAAGAGATTATGTGAAGAGTTTGAATGTCTGATGAAATCTGAGTTTCAAATGAGTTCCATAGGAGAACTAACATTCTACCTTGGTTTGCAAGTTCATCAAAAACCAGATGGCATCTTTATCAATTAGGAGAAGTATGTCAATCCAATTTTGAAGAAGTACAACTTTGCTGATTCATCTTCAAGCAAAACACTAGCATCAACAATAGATAAGATTGTACCAGATCCTACAGGGAAATCTGTTGATCAAATATTATATAGATCTATGATAGGATCATTAATGTATTTAACTACCAGCAGACCTGACATAATGTTTGATGTGTGTGTTTGTGCTAGGTACCATGCAGACCAAAAGGAGTCACATATGAATGCAGTGAAGAGAATTTTTAGATACCTTAAAGGGAAACCAGTTCTTGGACTCTGGTATCCCAAAGAAGGAGATTTTAAACTCTACTCATATTTCGACAGTGACTATGGAGGGTGCAACAACAACAGAAAATCAACCACTGGTGGATGCCAATTCATAGAACCAATACTAGTTTCTTGGCAATGCAAAAAGCAAACAAATGTTTCAGTATCCATAGCTGAGGCTGAGTACATAGTTGCTTCAGCTGGTTGCTCTCAAGTCTTATGGTTGCAAAACCAATTACTTTATTATGGTTACAATTTTCTTCAAACACTAATACATATTGATAACTCAGCTGCAATGTTCATCACTACTAATCCAGTACAACATAGTAAAACAAAATATATTGAAATCAGATATCATTTTCTGAGAGATTGCTCAGAAAAAGGTTTAATCAAGTTGATTAAGGTGGATACAACAAACCAACTTGCTGATTTATTAACAAAAGCCTTTGATTCAGTTAGATTTAATTTCTTAATTGAGTTATTAGGCATGATCAATTTAGATTAAGTCTTACTCAACATAATGAAAAGCATGTTCTGTCCATTATAGTTTTAATATGAACATCTACAAAAGAACAAACTTGTTCATCCGCAGATTGTTATTAATATGAAAAATACAAATATATTCTAAAAACATATAAAAATACAAAACTATTGTCTTATTTACGTATTTTATTGAATAAGCAGTTCATATAATGAGAAATGATAGTATACTATACCTTTGCTTACTTTTCTCATTTATCAAACAATTCATATAGACTGATCAGATGTGATTTGATATGTGAGTAGGTTCCGCTTGAGTTGAAAATAAACAAGTCATGCATAACATAATCTCAAGGTGACAGACTATGGCTAATTCCATTTTAAGGAGCAAGTAAGTAAGTCTTATCCTGCAGTGATCAACTTACTCACCTAAGCATACTTTGTTGTAACACTTTATAACTCTATCTTTACGCATCATGAACTCTCTGTTTTGCAAAAGCAAAGACCTGAGTTCCTAGGCACCTCTGTTTTACGTAAGTAAAGACCTGGTGTCCTGATGCTTAGTAACAAAAGATTCCAAAAGGAACAGCTCTAAAAGAATCCATGGTGATCAACTGTATGTTAATTCAGAGCTCACAAATCATATCAGCATTAATAAGATTTCAAAGAAATCTTAAGATAGAGCTTATAACTTACGAAACATAGTTTTAAGTGTGAAAAAGTGATAAATTGACTCATCTACGGAGGACAAACTTCAATGTGAATTGAATGTGGAGTCCATACTTGTCCATCTTTAAACAATTTTAAAACATGATAAATAGCATGACAAGTTGAATATACACTCTTGCTTGAATTTATGAGGATCAATATACTTGCAATCAACACTAGATCTGTCTTCTATCATCAAGCAAAACTGTAATTGGGAAGTTTCTTAGTGTTATAGTATGATCCCATTATATGATGTCAATGTTTGTAAATAATTTCTGGTTTTGTCCTTTTCTGTGCTATTTAGTTAAACAGAAAATGTTTTTCATGCTATGCTTTATAAATTTTTGATAAATGCATAATTTTATGATTATTCACAAATTTAGGGGGAGCAGTAAATCAGCATGAAAATTGAGTATCAAATATGTTACATATTTAAATGAAGAAAGTTGGAACTTGAGCACCAACTTGGCTGCAGGATATCTGAAAGTTTTAACCAAATCAAATTTTCACAACTGCCATGAAGCAGGGTCAACAAGGTTCAATAGCAAACAACAAATGATCTAACATTGTGCTTAAGATCAAAGATCAAAAAGAACAAAAATTGCCTTTCCATAGAATGGTAACCTACGGGTAAAACAACAAATTCATAATAAATTTTGTCTTCCGTAGATGTTCCTGCAGAAGAATTAATTTGTGAAGGTTAAAATAGCAGTTTTTTCTTTCCGTAGATGTTTTGCGAAAGCATAAACTTATGGATAACCTCAGAAGGATATAAAGGAAAATGGGTCCCATAATATTGAATATTTTTTAAATTGTCTGAAAAGGCATAAAAGGATATCTCGACCGTTGGCCTTTCTACTCACTCACAAAAACCTTCTCAGCCCTAGAAAATCTCTCAAACCCCTTTCATCAATAATCGCTGAAATCGTTCATTCCACACAAATAATCCACACATCAGTCAAACATCGAAGCCAGTATGACTAATCGATTCGTCAAAGATCATAACATATGCACATTTCTGAATCAAGAATTGGAAGATGGATGCAGAGACATCATCTGCTATCTAAGAAGAAGTAGATTGTTTTATGCGCTAACAGGGGATCCTATTATCTATCAATCACACATGATAGATTTCTGGGACTCTGCGAGGGTTGAGGAAGAGAATGAAGAATAAGTAATTTATGCCTCAATTAGAAATGAACAACTAAGAATTGATGAACGAACAATAAGGAGGGCACTAGAGTTCGGAGAAAGTGAAGAAGGTTACCCTGATGTATTTGATCACGAATACATTCAGAAAGTTTTTCAGTTAATGGGGTATGACAGAGACTATCAACACGGGGAGATTAAAAGGGAGATTGTGCAAGTCGTAGAGATTCCTATGCCACACCTATCTCAAGTGCATCTCCAACAGGAAGTCCAGTTTGGACAGATTCTCGAGGCACATCTCATCGGGAATCATCGGCATTTTTGAGGGAAGAAAGTACAACTACTCCAAGTACATTCTTGGTTGCCTGTGCGACCACATAAGAATGCAGAAAGACAACAAGATGTACATGTTCCCAAGGTTCATCCAGCTGATCATAAATGAATGTATGCCCAATGTTGAAGGAGAGGGTTCTATGTTTGTGCAAACTCACCTAGGAAGATCTCTACTCAACAAATTGACTGGGCAGTATCAAGGAGAAGAGGTGGACATGTTCCCACATATGATGGATGAAACTGCTGACATACCTCAGGAACTCATATTCCCTGAACAACCACAACAACAAACACCTTCAACCTAATCACCTGAACCACCACATCATGAACCTAATCCTCCTTCACCACCAAGTGAACACACCCAACCCTTATCACCTGCACTTTCTCAAACATCAATAAACTCTGCTTCAACTGAAGTAGTGTCACTTGATCAAATCCCTCAACAATCACCACAACCATCACCACCACAACCATTATCTCAACATGAACCATACTTTCCATCACCAGCTACTATGATAGAATTATCAGAATCATCTTCCAGTGAGCATACCCAACCTATCTCACCCATCCAATCTCAATCATCACTGCACTCTAGTGCAATAGAACCCATCTCACCACTTCTCACTCAAACACCTACACCTCCACTTCAAACTGAACCAACCACCTCACCCACACCTACTGAACTCATTGATAGCCCAACATCTACTAAGAAACTCAACTTTGATGAGGATGAATATGAAGTTGTTAATGATGGTGATACTGAGGAGATATGTATAGAGGTTGAAAGGGAGAAAGATGAAGAAGTTGAACAAGAAGAGGGTAGTTATGTTGACATCATTGCTTACAATGAGGATGACTTGAATGAAGAAGAGATTGATGTGAGTAAGAGCTACCTGGTAGCAAAATACAACAATTTAATCATTCAAAGCAACAGGAAGTTAGAAAAGTTAAGGAAAATGAAGAAGCACCTGATAGAGAAAGACAGACTGATAGCTAGCAAAGATGCTACAAATACTCAACTGGAAGGACGAATCAAAAGGCTGAGAGAAGATATTGAGACTGATAACGAGGTGATTGATGCAATGAATGAGCTAATCTCTGAACAATCAGAACAACTAAAAGCAAAAGATGATGAGATTGAGAAGTTAATGAAAAAGTTGTCTAAACAAGAAGTGAGCAAAAAGAAAGAAGCTGATGTGAGTTCCAAAATGAAGGAAAAGGAACCCATAATCTTTTACAGTAGGAAAAGAAAATATCTGGGCAAAACTCAAGATGAAGTTGCTGAATCTAAAGATCAACAAAAGAAATCAAAAAGGGTCTCCCCAACTCACACTCCATCAGCTAAACGTGCAGCTTATCAGCAAATTGACATCATCAAAGAAGAAAGTGATGATGAGTTGAAGCAGCTATCTGAAGAAGAATCTAGCATGCTATTAACAGAAGACATACTTGAAGAAAGAGCTCAATCTGCCATATTCATGGACCTAATCAACAATGGCTTTCCTTATGACTTGGTAGAGGAAATGAATATGCTTGAAATGCTTCAAGTTTTGAAAGAATTTGATGCTACAAGACTGATGCTCCCAATTTGCAATTATGAAACTTTTTCAAAGTTCAAGGCCATGGAGCAAATAAGAAAAGACTTAGGCCATTATGACTCAAAGAAGCTGACAAGGTACAACATAACTTGTTGGTTACAAAGTCATAACGATAAGCAACATGAGCTTAAAGGGAGAACAATTGGTGAGCTCAGAGCTATTATGGAGCATGTGATGAAGGTAGAGCTAGAAACAGGAGTGAAATTTAGGACTGGAGCTCCCAATCCTGCCTACAAACAAGCAAAACAAACTCCTACTGAACCAACTATAGTTCAAAACAAAGATATGTATAAGGGCAGAGAAAGCATGATCAAAGAACCAAGAGACATCATTCCCAGCAGAGTATGGCCCCAGGAACTGCTGTGAGGGAGATAATAGAAGAAACGACTACATTGATAAAACTCTTTGATCAGTTGACCACTCCGAGAACAACTGAAGAAATTAATATAATAGCATGGAAATATGATTTAGAATGGGATTGTGTTGTGCTAAAGAGAACATCTGGAATGATTCAATACTTTCTATGGGTGGAAACACTCCTTACACTTTCAGATGCAGATCTCACTACTATGCAAAACATTCCCATCACAAACTACCCAATCAATCCAAGGGGAAGAGACTTCTCTGGACTTGTGGGTGAGTTGAGTCACAAGTTCAAGGGAGATGTGCTTAAAGAAGCAAAGAGAGAAGATGCAGAACATAACAAAAGGAAGTTGAAACAGAAAAGGTCTCATGTCAGTTCTTCTCAAGCTTTAGATGATGAATTTTTTAAAAGAATTGGATATGAAGACAGATCCGAAGCATCAATCAAAGTTATTGAGAGAACTCAGTACTCTTGCCCTATCACAGAATGGGGATACGTAGAAAGGTCGAAAGAGCTGGTGTTGCAGATAAATGATCCACTGAAGAAAGGTCCTAGCATAATGTTATTTGACCCAATGGAGAAAAAGCTGCTTCATCTGAGCTATACCTCATATCTACATGACAAGTATTTCCCAAGCTCAATGATCAAACTGCTTAAAATGACTTGTGCTTGTATGTACACATCATTCATGTTATTGACAAGCTCCATGCCAAGGCTTACAAGAGAAGGAAGTTTGAGGTTGGTCAACTGATAGGAGAAAAAATAGAACCAATAATATAACTGTGAATTTCAGAACAGGATGAGCTGGAAGTGGTGTCCAATAATAGTGTTTTTGCAACATTAACTACTGAAGAGGACATCATGGGCTTTAAATACAAAACATTAAAGAGAATGGGAAGAATGAAGATAAAGTATCTGTATGAAGGTCAAAAGAATACTATGGGATACATCAATGCCAAAATTTTAACAAGAGTTTACGAATTGAGAGACTTGAATAGAGGATTACAAGAGGCTAAACCTATAGGGGGAGTATTGTTAGAACTAGATCAAATGTATAGGTTTAGTTGACTTGTCAACTCTTGTGATTAATCATTGTAATTCTCTTTTTGATAATATAATGTAATGCATGAATTATATGGTAACCCATATTATTGTGTGTGTTAGTTTATGTTATTACAGGAAACATCAGACTTGGGCAATTTGAAAAAATTGACTAAGTGTTAGAACAACCTACAGATGAATAAGTGTTCTTCCATAGATGTTCTCCAGAGCATAACTGAAGTTTGTTCTTCCATAGATCTCCTACGGAAGAACAACAACTGCTAAACAAGACCAAAGATCAAGTGGAGCTGCTGAAGGAGAGCTTGCTTGTGAAGAACAAGTGCAAGAACTCCTGCGGAAGCACAACCACTAAAGAACATATGCTAAAAACAAGGTGTTGCTGCAGAAGACTAATTACTGTGGAAGAAGAACTTCCTACGAAAGACAAATTCCTACGGAAGATTAACAAACTTGTATTGTTTCAAATCATCAAGTACGTAACAAAAGGTCAACAAGTCAACATGTCAGAGCAATATCATCAAATCAATGACGCCGAAGGATAATTATGTCAACAGAATATTCCACGTCACATCAACAACATTCTTTATGTAATTTACAATTTTCTATGTAAATTATGAACTCCTATGCCGATAAACAAGGCAAGGATTCGCACATATAGAAACAGAATATCAAAACAGAATAGCGATATATTAGCTAAAAAATAGGAATAGAATAGGAAGATATATACACAATTGGGTGTATATATTGATCGATGAACATTGATCAACAAGGAGATTGTCAATATAGCAATATCAAGCATCAAGAACATATACCATTATAATCAGTTGTAATCGATTGATTGTGAATGAAGAGCAATTGAAAAAAATCTTTGTATTGCATTATTACGATTAGTTTTTCTAGTTGTTCTTCTTAGTTCATCAATTTCAACTTTTGATAAACAATCCGTTAAACAGTAGGTATTGATAATTCCGCGATCAATACTTGTTAAAATAAAATTAATAATTCCTGCAATGATCCTTGGATTATCATATACGTAACCTGTATGTGATGTATATGTAAATGCATGCTACAGTTTTCATTTGATCCATACCTTTATTTATATATACGCATTCACAAATATAAAGGGTGGTAATAAAAAACTAATAAATTATGTAGCCGGTTTTAATGGTTTTCTCTAGTTTTCATATAACATTGTGATTTTCTTAGGATCCCTCCTATATATATATATATGTATATATATATATATATATATGTATATATGTATATATATATATATATATATATATATATGTATATGTATATAAATATAATTACGTAAAAAAACAAAGAAAACCAAAAAAATCAATAACATAATTCATATTTTTTTTGTTATTTTAATTGATAAAAGGTTATTTAAGTTTTTGTTATATATATGTTAAACATAAATACGAGAATGAAGAGTCTTACGTATATGTAACATTATGTCGAATGAAAAATGGTTACTATACGTAACCTACATATGACATATATGTAAAACTATACTATGGTTTTTCATTTGATTCATACCCTTATTTATATATACACATACACAAATATAATGGGTAGTGATAAAAAATTCATAAATTATATGACCGGTTTTATTGGTTTTCTTTAGTTTTCACATAAAATTATGTTTTTTTAGGATCCCTCCTATATATATATATATATATATATATATATATATATATATATATATATATATATATATATATATATATATATATACGGTTAGGATCATTACAGAACCACTTTTTATTTTCAGAACCACAGAACCATTGATTTACGTAAGTGTAAATTAAGTTTGATGATACTTAATCTATTTTGCATATGTGTATATTAGACATGAACAATAAACTATGTAAAACAACTAAATATCATCAGCTTTAACTTACATTTATGTAAATCAATGATTCATAATTTACATTTATGTAAATCAATGGCTCTTTTGGTTCTGAAAATAAAAAGTGGTTCTGTAATGATGCTGACCCGATATTATATATATATATACATATGTATATATATATATATATATATATATATATATATATTCCTATGCCCATTCCAATCTTGTCTAACTTTGCTAACTCCCCTTTCTCAACCCGTATCTTGTTCGTTATGGAAACACATCTTCTTAATTCATCTTTTCTCAAATCTCCTTTAACGGAAGAAATAGAAGCTTAGAATACGAAACCTAGTTCACTCGTTGGGTTTCTTTGCTGTCACACCCTCAAAATCCACGTGCTGGGTTTTACCGCTAGGCGAGTGAACAAACCAGCATCTCAGTCATTAGTTACACATAACGACTCAACATGCAACATTTAAACAAATCAGAGTTTAAAACTTTAAAATATTTGTGGAAGCATTTTGTAAATAACCCAAACACAAGGTACTAAAAGTAAACTGCATAAAACACGCGCCCAAACCAAAATTCATAAGTAAATGCTAAATTAAAAGTAAACAATGTTTGAACAAAGCATGCTTGACACGTGCGTGCTCCTAAGGGCAGCTGTTAGAAACAACCTGAGAAAAGCATACTAAAAGTGTCAACATGATGGTTGGTGAGTTCAAGAGTTTGTAATCATTCATAAGTAGTTGTGTTAGTAAAATATATATAAACAAGTGTATTGAAATAGATAGCTAGTCTAATTTCATCAGTTAAGGACAATAGTGATTTCGCGATTGAAGCTGACTATGTTTGTCTATTTGCCTCCCGCCACGACATACCAGGTCGTGACGCTGTTAGCTGTTTAGGACAATATTGCACCAGTTGACTTCCGGTCACCCGGGTAGGGCTTGACAGACCCAGTAGTACTATCCGAAAGTGTGAGGACTGCTAGATTCCTTAATTAACGATCCGAAAGTGTGAGGACTTTCTATGGTATAACCCACTATGTCTTACCAAACACATGTTATATCAATAAAGCGTTTTAAAAACAAGTATGCTTTCTCCCCCAAAAAGAGAAGTAGTAAAAGTGGGGCATTGAACTCACCTGGTGCGTAAATGAATGATTGTAAAAGCTAACGATGAGTGGAAAGACAACCCTTCGAAAGTTACCTAAAACACGCAAGTACATAAGTACATGTACACAGAAAACTTAACAACCCTAAGTGCTCAACAAACACATTGAGCCAAGGTTTTGGAAAACAAGACTCATTTGACCAAGTTGACCCGTTTGACCCGTTGGTGACATGTCAAGTTAAATTCTTGTTTGATCAAACATAAAAACCAATAATCCATCATACATGGTTATCACACAAGTTATTCACGTATGCCACATTACAAACCGTTAAGTGCTATAAAGCTTATCATACATCATCCATTATCATGTATATTCCATAAGAGCCTAAATTTCTAAAGTTGCGCATCAAGCATTCATACAACCCAAATAACACAATCTACCACCATAGACATCATCAACAAACATTCTAACAGGATCCTAACATCATAAACATACTCAATTAACAATATCCAATGATCTTCAAAATTAAAGTTTCCCTTTTGGGAAAGTAATATCCCAAAATCTATCCAACACCCAATTCATTCATGAATTCATTAACATCATGCCTAATCAAGACCATAACTATCATCTAGCCATGACCAACATCATCAAATCATCATAATTCACAAATCTCATATCCAAAAGTTTCTACGTATAGCAAGGTATGAACTACATGATCAATTTATGGATTTCTTGCATAATTATCATAATCCAACATTCATACAACATTATTAACATCATAACATCATCAATCCATCATCAATTCATCAAGTTCATGCACAAAAGGTACTATTATTAGTAAGGTGTGATCAACGCATCAAAATCACGAATTACTTGTATAATCCATGTAAACTAACATCAATACAATCTAACTAACATCATACAATCATCAAACATCACAAAATTCGACATCTAGCATCCATTCGAACTAGGGTTTCGGCCAACACCCAAAAACCATGAAAAACAATAAAAATCTTACCTTTAATCGTGTAATGGCCAAAAATTGAACTTGCTAACGTGTTGTAATGCTTGAAACTCGATCAAACTTGATGCTTGATGCTTGTTCTTGCTTCAAAATCGCAAGGGGAGGGGAGAGAGGTGAGGTCGCGGCCAATGGGGGGTTTGTGGGAGGATTAGGGTTTAATTTATATTAATATTTTGTTTTATGGAAACTTCCAAATAAGCCCTCCTTAATTGTATTTTGTAAAAACTAATCCTTTTAAACACTTTTTAAATACTTTAAACTACAAAACATAAGTATTATTAACCAACGATAATAATCATATATAATTCAACTAATAACAAAACACATGAACAATATTTAAACATAATCACATTATCAAGTAAAAGTCACAAATAATATTTAAATTCACAAATCACATAACTACAAAATAATAATCAACATTATTAAACAAGTTATTATCCAGTAACCATTGTTAATTATTATTAAGTCACCAACATTCAACGACAACTAGTGTGTGCTCAGGACACGTTTATGCAACACCTAATGGAACTAACGGAGTTTGGTAACGGAAAATTACTAGATGTCACATTATCCCCATGTTCAAAGAGTTTTTGTCCCGAAAATTATGTTACATGTTTGAGTTACATCACTGGTCTACTGCATTGGCACAATGAAATCGAGTGAGTTTTGGGTGGGTTGTCACATCATCCCCATGTTAAAAGAAATTTCTTCCCGAAATTTAATCAATACCTTTGCCAGCTGGCATCATCGTTTTGAACAAATGAGGATACTTGAGCTTCATCTGATCCTCACGTTCCCACGTGAACTCCGGTCCACATTTTGAGTTCCAACGAACTTTGACTATGGGTATCTTGCTTTGCTTAAGAGTTTTGACCTCTCGGTCCATCACCTCTATTGGTTCTTCAATGAACCATAGTTGTTCATCTACATGCACTTCCTCAAGAAGTACAAACAAAGTCTCGTCAGATAAACACTTTTTTAGATTTGAAACATGGAATACATTATGAATTCCACTCAACGAGTCAGGTAAGTTCAATCGATACGCCACTGGACCTATTCTTTCCAAAATCTCAAATGGTCCAACGTATCTCGGGTTAAACTTGCCTCTTTTGCCGAATCGAATCACACCTTTCCACGGTGAGACTTTCAGTAAAACTTTATCGCTGACCTAAAAATCCAACGGTTTCCGTTGCTTGTCTGCATAGCTTTTCTGTCGGTCGCGTGCTGCAGCCATACGGTTCCTTATCTATACAATTTTTTCAGTAGTCTCGTGCACCAACTCGGGGCCTGTTAGTTGACTGTTACCAATTTCCACCTAGCAAACTGGTGATCTACACTTTCGCCCATACAAAGCCTCAAATGGTGTTGCCTTAATGCTGCTGTGATAACTATTATTGTAAGAAAATTCCACCAATGGTAGGTGAGCTTCCCAGTTATTCCTGAAATCAATCACACAAGCACATAGCATGTCCTCTAATGTTTGAATAGTACATTCACTTTGCCCATCCGTCTACAGATGATAAGCAGTACTCATGTCTAGATGATTACCCAAAGATTTCTGTAATGACTGCCAGAAATGTGATGAGAAACGAGCATTACGGTCAGAAATAATTGAGATCGGTACACCATGTCTCGAAACTATCTCCTTCAGATAAATTCGAGTTAGCTTGTCTATTTTATCTGTTTCCTTAATTGCTAAGAAGTGTGCAGACATAGTTAACCGATCTACAATAACCCATATCATGTCACAACCAGTAGGAGTCCGGGGTAATTTGGTAATGAAATCATATAAATCTGTTCCAACTTCCACATAGGAATCTCAGGTTGTTGTAGTAATCCAGATGGCTTTTGGTATTCAACTTTAACTTTTGAACAGGTCAGGCACCTGCCGATATACGTACCTATGTCTGCTTTCATATTAGGCCACCAGTAGGGCTCCTTCAGATCATGATACACCTTGTCAGAACCAAGATGTATAGAGTACTTATACTTGTGTGCTTCACTCATAACCAAGTCTCTTAGGTTTTGATACAAAGGCACCCAGAGTCTGTCCATGAAATAACGAATTCCATCTGCTTTTACCTCCAACTGTTTGTCCATTCCCCTTAAGGATTCAGACCCAATGTTTTCCGCTTTCAAGGCTTCTGTTTGAGCTTCTCGTATTTGTTCAGGCAAGTGAGTGCTAATCATAACCTACAAAGCTCTCACTCATCACGGCTTAGCAGTTTCCTTTCTACTTAACGCATCCGCGACTACGTTTGCCTTTCCTGCATGATATTTGATAGCGCAATCATAATCATTCAACAATTCCACCCAACGTTGCTGCCTCATGTTCAACTCCTTCTGCTTAAAGATATGCTGAAGTCTCTTGTGATCAGTGTATATAGTGCACTTGGTACCGTACAAGTAATGTCTCCAGATCTTCAAGGCAAAAACTACCGCACCCAACTCCAAGTCATGAGTGGTGTAGTTTTTCTCGTGTACTTTTAGTTGTCTCAAGGCGTAGGCTATCACCTTATCATCTTACATCAAGACACAACCAAGTCCTTGGATAGAAGCATCATAATAAACCACAAAGTCATCACTTCCCTCTGGTAATGACAGTATCGGAGCGCTACATAGTTTCTGTTTCAATAACTGAAAAGCACACTCTTGACTATCACCCTATTTATACATTGTTCCTTTGTGAGTCAAGCCTGTGAGAGGTTGAGCGATCTTAGAGAATCCCTCAATGAATCGCCGATAATATCCTGCCAGTCCAAGAAACTGTTGTATCTCACTAGGTGTCTTGGGAACCGACCAATTCTGTATCGCTTCAATCTTTGCAGGATCTACATGTATTCCTTTTTCTTTAATAATATGACCCAAAAATAGTACCTCATGTATCCAGAAATCATACTTGGAAAACTTGGCTTACAGTTGTTCCTTTTTTAGTAGTTCCAAGATTAGGCATAAGTGCTCTTCATGTTCCTCCTTGGTCTTCGAATAGAACAATATGTCATCGATAAACACGATAACAAACTAATCGAGATAGGGTTTGCACACACGATTCATGGGATCCATGAATACTGCTGGTGCATTTGTCAACCCAATTGGCATGACCAAGAACTCATAATGACCATAACATGTACGAAATGCAGTCTTCGAGATGTCTTCCTCTCGGACTCTCAGTTGATGATAAATAGACCTCAAATCAATCTTAGAATAATAGCTCGATCCTTGAAGTTGATCAAACAAATCGTCTATACGAGGTAAAGGGTATCGATTCTTGACTGTAACTTTGTTCAATTCTCTGTAATCAATGCACATTCAAAATATGCCATCCTTGTTCTTGACAATGAGAATAGGTGCTCCCAAAGGTGATGAGCTCGGTCGAATAAACCCTTTATCCAACAGCTCCTGCAGTTATGCAGATAGTTCCTGCAGTTCGTTCGGGGCTAACCGGTAAGGTGCTCTCGCAATCGGAGCTGCTCTGGGAGTCAAATCAATCTGGAACTCAACTTGACGATGAGGTGGTAGTCCAGGCAAATCCTCTGAAAACACCTCTGGAAAGTCACGAACTATCAGAATGTTCTCTATCTTCTTTTCCTCCGGTTGCTTGTTAGTTACAAGGGCTAATATGGCTAAGCGACCCTTACGTAACCACTTCTATGTTTTCATAAACGATATGATGCTTGTCACAACACCACCTTTCTTGCCCTTAACTGAAAGAATTTCCCCATCTAGGAGAGGAATGTGGATAACCTTGTCATGGAAAATGACTTCCGCTTGCTTCTCGGAAAGCCAATCCATGCCCACAACTACATCGAAACTCCTAAGCAAAACAGGCATGAGGTCGATGTCAAAAGTATGACCAGAAAGTTCTAACTCGCAACCCTTAAGGATGTGTGTCACATGGATTTGCTTTCCATCAGCTAATTCTACCGTATATTTAGATTCCAACTGAGAAGGCATATCACTTAAGAGACTACTAAACTTAGTAGAGATAAAACTTCTATCGGCTCCAGTGTCAAACAATACATTAGCAAGACGACCATTAACAGGAAATTTACCAGTAACAGTAGTAGGGTCGTTTAGAGCCTCACCTGAACCCATGACGAAGGCTCTCCCTTTAGCTCCATTGTTGTTGCCACCATTATTGTCACCACTGCCATTATTTTTGTTGTTGTTTCCACCGTTTCCAGCACCATCCCCGTTCTTCTTCAACTGAGGACAATTCCTCTTGTAGTGTACTTCCTTTCCACACTCAAAGCAACCTTTTGGTGTTTCTTGGGATTGCTGAGGCTTCATCATCAATTCACCTCGGCAATCCTTTGCCGCGTGTCCAGCCTTACCACAACGCTGGCATCGAAAATTGTCACACCTACCGGTGTGATGGTAGTTGCATCGACTACATTTAGGATTCTTTCCCACATATCCACCTTGTCCCTGAGATGAAGAAGATGACTGATTGAAACTACGGTTGTTGTCAAACCTTCTTTGCTGCTGTTGATGTTGATGCTGCTAAGTGTGCTGTTGTTGCTGCTGATGTTGCTGAGTGTGCTGTTGTTGCTGCTGATGTTACTGAGATTGGCTATTTGATGAAGATCCCTTGTTGCCAGAGTTATCCCACTTGCATTTATTGTCAGGCACGCTTGCGACAACGCCCCGTTTGGGTAGCTTTACCTGCTCCACTGCTTGGTTAGTAAGCTTGTGAGCCAATCAAATAACCTGATGAATAGTAGGGAGGTTCACAGCAGTCACCATACTTTGTATTTCTGGAACCAAGACACGCAGATAAAGCTCAATTCGTTTGATCGGCGGATCAATCATGCCAGGGCAAAGTGTCGCCAACTTGTGAGACCTCTTGTAGTGTAAGCCTCGATCTCAGATCCTTCCGTCTTCAATTGCTAGAACTCAGCTTCCAACTTCTGGACTTCATTGCGAGGACAATATTCCTCCATCATCATTGCTTTAAACTCATCCCACGGTAAAGCATTTGCCATCACCTGGCCAAGCATCTGCACCTGTGCATTCCACCACGAAAGTGTTGCACCCTCAAGTGTCCCCATGGCGTATTTCACCTAGTCCGCCGCCGGACAGTTGCACTTGGCGAAAACCGACTTGGTCTTCTCAAACCACCGCACAAGTCCTACGGCTCCCTCAGCTCCACTGTATGTGTGGGGCTTACAGTCCATAAACGCCTTATACGAGCATGCTGGCGGTCCTGTATTCAATGTTTTGGATTGTTTAGTCAAACCAAATGGATTAACAATCTAATAGCAGATTTACGTAAATGATGACCAGGGTCATTGTTTACCTCCAAATTGGGCAGCTTGAGTGCCTAGCGCTGCCTGCACATGTTGATTGATTATGGCGTAACTCAGCTGGGGTCATGTTTACAGCACCGGCATCACGTCCACCGGCACCACGTCCATGGCCACGTCCACGTCCTCTACCTCGACCTTCCATATTTCACTTTACATTCACAAATACAATAATAAGTAACATCCAACATATTAATCTCATTGACGTATGGTAAATAATAAGAAATAATGAATTTGTCACAACCATAACATTTATAACCAAACTAATAACCAAAGACAAATAAATTGTAAATGAGTCGCAAAATATTCCATCAATGTCAAAATTTTCAGTTTGTCAGTTGGGTGGGAAACAACCCTTCCCACATAGGTTTTAAAACAAAAGAAACACTACGTAGTCTAAGTCAAATGAATGTATAAATCAATCCACCACATCAGATCCATCACTGTCCCCTTCCATCTATTCTGGTTCTTCTTCTTCCGGTGCTTCCTCCGGTTCTTCTTCAGGTTCCTTTTCTGGGTCTTCTTCAATAGGATCCTCCTCAGGTGCACGGGCTCCGGCAATCTGAAGCTCCGCTAACTGTGCCTCCAGATCAGCAAATCTATCATCGATCACTATGTTGTGATGCTCTTACGCGTTCATGCGCTCAGTAAGTGCTACAACGTTGCTTGCCAGGGTATGATGCCCACCAATGGCCATCGAGAGTCTCTCCTGGAGCGTCTCTACCTGAAAATGCAACTGACGCATCTCATATCGTAGAGTGGAGTTGACTCAGGTACAGGAGGAGGAGGAGGTGACTTAGATCGTGCAGGTCTCTTGTCTAGAGCTCTGGATGACGATGCCATGCTGTGAGGTACGTGATGTGTATGCCAATGAGTATACAGTAAGGATTAAGTAACAAGTAACAAACAAACTGTGCGGTTATAGTCTAGTGTGTATGCAACCTAGTTCCCTATAACCAATGGCTCTGATACCAATCTGTCACACTATCAAAATCCACGTGCAGGGTTTTACAGCGTGGCGAGTGAACAAACTAGGATCTCAGTCATTAGTTACTCAGAACGACTCTATATGCAACATTTAAGCAAATCAGAGTTTAAAACTTTAAAATATTTGCGGAAGCGTTTTGTAAATAACCCAAACCCAAGGTACTAAAAGTAAACTGCGCAAAACACGCGCCCAAACCAAAATACGTAAGTAAATGCTAAATTAAAAGTAAACAATGTTTGAACAAAGCATGCTTGACACGTGCGTGCTCCTAAGGGCAGCTGCTAGAAACGACTTGAGAAAAGCCTACTAAAAGTGTCAACACAATGGTTGGTGAGTTCAAGAGTTTGTAATCATTCATAAGCAGTAGCATTAGTAAAAATATATATAAACAAGTGCATTGAAATAGATAGCTAGTCTAATTTCATTAGTTAAGGACAATAGTGATTTCGCGATCGAAGCTGACTATGTATGTCTGTGTGCCTCCCGCCACGACATACCAGGTCGTGATGCTGTTAGTTGTTTAGGACAATATTGCACCTGTAGACTTCCGGTCACCCGGGTGGGGCTTGTCAGACCCAGTAGTGTCACACCCTCAAAATCCACGTGCGGGGTTTTACCGCGAGGCGTGTGACAAACCAGGATCTCAGTCATTAGTTACTAAGAACGACTCTATATGAAACATTCAAGCAAAATCAGAATTTAAAACATTAAAAGTATGCGGAAGCGTTCAGTAAACATGACAACCCAAAATAATGCAACATAATGTAAAATGATCAAACACGTGCCAACCGTTGTTCAAAACAAATACATAATTATTTAAATTGAAAAAACCACAATTGTTCCCAAGAATGCTGACCCAAAATGCTGACCCGTGAGTGCTCCTAGGCTTTTCATTAACCAAGACCTGAGAATAACATACTAAAAGAGTCAACACAATGGTTGGTGAGTTCAAGAATTTGCGTAAAACATAACAGTAATAGTTATAAAACATAAGAGTGCATTGAATTAGATAGCTAGTCTAAATTCACAAGTGTTAGGACACCATATGTTAGGACAATATTGCACCCGTTTGACCTCGAGTCGCACAGGTGGGGCTTGTCAAGCCCAGCAGTACTACCCAAGATTTCCTGCTAGTTCCAATATTAATGATCTAAAATTGTGAGGACTTTCATAGTATATCGCACTACATTACACTATACACAACTTATAATCAATAAAATATTTTAGAATGAGCATGCTATCTCCCCTAAAAGTGAGTGTAAATAAAGTGGGGCATGAACTCACCTGGTGTGCACACGAATGATATTAAAGCTAACTTGAGAGAGAGGAAGGACAACCTTCAGAGGTTACCTAGAACATGCAAATACATGAGTACGTGCACAAAGAATCATCAACAATCCCTAAGTGCTCAATAAACACATTAACCAAAGGTTTCAGAAAACATGACACATTTGACCCAGTTGACCCGTTTGACCCGTTGGTGATATATTAATTGAAATCCCATTTAATCAAGCATAGAAACTCACCATACATAGTTATCATACAAGTTGTTCACATATATCACTTCATCAACCACTTGCTCTACCAAGATCATCATACGACTTAGATTATCATACAACTCATGCGGATCACAAGTAGTCAACATGCTCAACAAAATTATAATTACATCACAACTAGTACATCATACATAAAGTCTAATCATGCACAACGTGCCATGTGAAGCCACTCACGACTTCACACCCTAAACCCTGCCAATCCTACTAAGTAGGGGCCTCAGATTCGCACGCATGAATGACGATCATCATCACATTGTTCAACAAGATTCATGCCAACCAACATACCCAACAATGATCTATTACAATCCCAAACATGATCCTATAATCTCCTAACATAATTCATCATCATGTATAATCAATAAGAGTACAATTTCCTAAATGACCAATCAAGTATCCATACAACCCATTTAACACATTCCATCATATTAGACATCATCAATAAACATTCTAACATGATCCTAATCCCATAAACATGTCTAATTCATCATATCCAAGATTCTACACAAATTAAGTTTCCCTTTTGGGAAAGTAACATCCCAAAATTAATCTAACACTCAATTCAATCATGAATTCATCAACACAATACCTATTCAAGCTCATAGCTATCATTTAAACATGTTTAACATCATCAAATCATCATAATTCACAAATCTCATATCCAAAAGTTTCTACTTTTAGCAAGGTATGAACTACATGATCAATTCATGGATTTCATGCATAATAATCATAACCCAACATTCATACAACATTATCAACATCATAACATCATCAATCCATCATCAAATCATCAAGTTCATGCACAAAAGTTACTATTATTAGTAAGGTATGAATTATGCAACAAAACCACGAATTTCTTGTACGATCCACGTAAACTATCATCAATACTATCTAACTAACATCATACAATCAACAAACAATCAAAAATTCGACATTTTGAGCAAGAATCGAACTAGGGTTCGGCTTTAATCAAAACATCATGAAAAACCAATAAAATCTAACCTTTAAACACGTAATGGACAAGAATCGAAGTTTCTAACGTGTTGTAATCCTTGGAACTAACCAAAATCGATGATCAATTGTTTGTTCTTGAATCAAAATCGCAAGATATGTATGTGTGTGGGTTGATCGCGGCCGAAAGAGGGTTAGGGGGAATTAGGGTTTGAGTTTTGGTAAGTTTTATGTTTAGAAATATTACCTTTTAGCCCTTATTGTTTATATTTTATAAAAACTAATCTTTTAATACTTTTTAAATAGTTTTTAACTACAAAATACCAACATAACAAACTTACAATAATAATCATGCATAATTCCCATTAATCACAAAACACATGAAATAGATATAACGCGTTGCCATGCTACAAGGTAAAATTTACAAATAATATTTAAATCGCGTAAGCACATAAGCACAACTTAATAATCAAATTTTTAGTTAAGTTCTTATCTGATAATCATTGTTAATTATTATTAAGTCACCAGCGTTCAATGACAACTAGTGTGTGCTCACGACACGTGTATGCAAGACCTAACGGACTAACGGAGTTCGGTAATGTTAAATTACCGGATGTCACATTATCCCCATGTTGAAAGAATTTTCGCCCCGAAAATTCCGTTACATGATGTGTTCCATCACTGGTCTACTATATTAGCACAAAGTAATCGAGTGAGTCAGGTGAGTTGTCACATCATCCCCATGTTGAAAGAAATTTCATTCCGAAATTTAATCAATACCTTCGCTGGACGTCGTCATTGTTTTGAACAGCTGAGGATACTTAAGCTTCATCTGGTCCTCATGTTCCTATGTGAATTCCGGTCCTCGTCTCGAGTTCCAACGAACTTTCACTATGGGTATCTTGCTTTGCTTAAGAGTCTTTACCTCATGATCCATCACTTCGACTGTATCTTCAATGAAGCATAATTGCTCATTCACTTGCACTTCCTCAAGAGGTACTACCGTCGTCTCATCCGATAGACACTTTTTCAAATTTGAGACATGGAATACATTATGAATTCCACTCAGTGAGTCAGGTAGGGCTAATCGATACGCTACTGAACCTATTCTTTCTAGAATCTCAAATGGTCCAACGTATCTTGAATTAAGCTTGCCTCTTCTGCCGAATCGAATCACACCTTTCTATGGTGAGACTTTCAGTAAAACTTTGTCACCAACCTGAAACTCCCAAGGTTTTCGTTGCTTATCTTCGTAGCTTTTTTGTCTGTCACGTGCTGCAGCCATACGGTTACTTTTCTGTACAATCTTCTCAGTGGTCTCGTGCCCTAACTCAGGACCCCTTAGCTGGCTGTCACCAATTTCAGCCCAGCAAACTAGTGATCTACATTTTCATCCATACAAGGCTTCAAAAGGTGCTGCCTTTATGCTGGTATGATAACTATTGTTGTAAGAAAATTCCACCATAGTGGGTATCTATTCTTGATCGTAACCTTGTTCAGTTCTCTATAGTCGATGCACATTCGAAATGTACCATCCTTCATCTTGACAAACAGAACTGGTGCTCCCCAAGGCGACGAGCTCGGTCGGATAAACCCTTTATCCAACAGCTCTTGTAGTTGAGCAGATAATTCTTGTAGTTCGTTCGGAGCTAACCGGTAAGGTGCTATCGCAATCATAACGGCTCCTGGAGTCAAATCAATCTTGAATTCAACTTGACGATGAGGTGGTAATCTAGCCAGATCCTCTGGAAACACCTCTGGAAAGTCATGAACGACAGGGTTATCCTCTATCTTCTTTTCTTCTGGTTGTTTATCAGTAACGAGGGCTAATATGGCTAAGCGACCTTTCCGCAATAACTTCTGTGCTTTCATGAATTAGATGATGCCCATCACTGCACCACTTCTATCGCCTCTGACCGTAAGAATTTCTTCACCAATAGGGATTCGTATGATCTTCTCATGACATATGACTTCCGCCTGCTTGTCGGAAAGCCAATCCATGACTACGACTACATCAAAACTCCCTAGTGTAACAGGCATGAGATCTATGTCAAAGGTATGACTAGCAAGTTCTATCTTGCAATCTCTAAGGATAAGCGTTACGTGAATCTGCTTACCATCAGCTAACTCTACCATGTAGTTAGATTCTAATGCTGAGGGCATATCACTTAAAAGATTACTAAACTTAGTGGAAATGAAACTTCTATCGGCTCTCGTGTCAAACAGTATAGTAGCAAAATGACCGTTAATAGAAAATTTACCAGTAACAGTAGTAGGGTCGTTTAGAGCCTCACCTGAGCCCATGACAAAGGCTCTCCCTTTAGCTCCACCGTTGTTATCACCGTTATTCTCACCATTGCCATTATTGTTGTTGTTGTTGTTATTTCCACCATTTCCAGCACCATTCCTATTTTTCTTCAACTGAGGGACAATTCCTCTTGTAATGGCCCTCTTTCCCACATTCAAAGCAGCCTTTGGGTGTTTCCTGGGATTGTTGTCGCTTTTTCATCAACTCGCCACGGCAGTCTTTTGCTGCATGTCCAACCTTTACACAGCGCTGGCATTTGAAGTTGTCACATCTGCCCACATGATGATAGTTACACCGGTTTCACTTTGGGTGTCTCCCTCTGTATCCGCTTGGCCCTTGGTTTGAGGGAGTAGTCTGGTTGAAGCTTCTGTTGTTGTCGAACCTCTTCTGTTGCTGATGATGCTGTTGCTTCTGAGGTTGACTGTTTCATGAGGATCCCTTGTTGCCTGAGCCGTCCCACTTGCATTTATTGTCGGGCCCGCTTGCCATAGCGCCCCGCTTGGGTAGTTTGCCTTGCTCTACCGCTTGATCCGTAAGTTTGTGGGCTAGTCGGATTACCTATTAAATAGTAGGGAGGTTTGCAGTAGTCACCATGCTCTGTATATCCGGAACCAAACCGCGTAGATAAAGCTCAATCCGCTTAACCGGCGTGTCGATCATGCGTGGGAAAAGCATTGCTAATTCGTGAGACCTTGTTGTGTAGGCCTCAATCTCTGATCCTACCATCTTGAGCTGCCAAAATTCGGCTTCCAGCTTTTGAACTTCGCTACGAGGGCAATATTCCTCCATCATCATTTCCTTGAATTCATCCCATGGTAAAGCATTGGCGATTGCCTGACCAAGCATTTGTACTTGGGCATTCCACCATGAGAGTGTTGCGCCCTTAAGCGTCCCTGTGGCATACTTCACTTGATCCACTGCTGGACAGTTGCATTTGGAGAAGACTGACTCGGTCTTCTCAAACCAACGTACGAGCCCTACAGCTCCCTCAGCTCCACTATATGTGTGGGGCTTGCAGTCCATGAATGCTTTATATGTGCACGCTGGCGGTCCTGTATTCAACGTTTTGAATTATTTAGTCCGATCAAATGGGTTAACCATCTAGTAGAAAAATTTATGCAGTTGATGACCAAGGTCATCATTTACCTCCAAATTATGCAGCTTGTGCACCAACCGCTGCTTGCACATGTTGATTTATCAGGGCAGCTAATTCAGCAGGGGTCATGTTTATAGCACCGGTACCACGACCACCGGTACCACGTCCACGTCCTCTACCTCTTGCGTCCATATTTCACTTTACATTCACAAATACAATAATGAGTAATATCCAACACATTAATCTCATTGAAGTACAGTAAATAATAAGAAATAATGAATTTACCACAACCATAACATTTATAACAAAAATAATAACCAAAGATAAAAAAATTGTAAATGGTTCACAAAATATTCTATCAATGTCAAAATTTAGTTTTTCAGTTGGGTGGGAAACAACCCTTCCCACATAGGTTTCAAAAGACAAGAAACACTATATAGTCCAAGTCATATAAATGTATGATCAATCCAGCACGTCCAATCCATCACTGTCCTCTTCCATCTCTGCTGGTTCTTCTTCCTCCGGGGCTTCTTTCGGTTCCTCTTTAGGTTCTTCCTCTGGGTCTTCTTAATAGGATCTTCCTCAGGAGCGGGGGCTTCGGCAATCTAAAGCCCCGCTAGCTGTGCCTCCAGATCAGCAAATCTATCTTCGATCACTATGTTGTGGTGCTCTTGCGCGTTCATGCCCTCAGTAAGTGCTACAACGTTGCCTGCCAGGGTATGATGCCCACCAATGGCCATCGAGAGTCGCTCCTGAAGCGTCTCTACCTGAAAACACAACTAACGCATCTCATATCGTAGAGTGGAGTTCTCATCAGTGAGTCTTCTAATACGCTGCCGCTCAGTGTCTAGTGTAGCCACCAATGCTGCAAACGCCTGCTCTTATGGGATGTCTAGGGAAGGAAGTGTGTGTGCTGGGGAAGCTGTCGACGATCTGGTCCTGGGTCGAGTAGGGGCTACAGGTGGTACACGCTCCCTGTAAACCATGCGGTGTATATAGGTAGGATAGAAGTTTTAGTTCCGTGGAGGATCGCGCTCGGTTAATGGAATGGCTGATCCCAATCCATCTCTTCAGAAGGATAAGGATGTCGAGCCCAGTCTGATCCCTTATCAGATACAAGAAAAGGAGGAGGTGACTCAGTCCGTGCAGGTCTCTTGCCTAAATCTCTGGATGATGATGCCATGCTGCGAAGTACGTGATGCGTATGCCAATGAGTATACAGTAAGGAAATAAGTGACAAGTAACTAACAAACTGTGCGGTTATAGTCTAGTGTGTATGCAACCTAGTTCCCTATAACCAATGGCTCTGATACCAATCTGTCACACCCTGAAAATCCACGTGCGGGGTTTTACCGCGAGGCGTGTGACAAACCAGGATGTCAGTCATTAGTTACTCAGAACGACTCTATATGAAACATTCAAGCAAAATTAGAGTTTAAAACATTAAAAGTATGCGGAAGCGTTCAGTAAACATGACAACCCAAAATAATGCAACACAATGTAAAATGCGTTAACACGTGCCAAGCGTTGTTCAAAACAAATACATGATTATTTCAATTGCAAAAACCACAATTGTTCGCAACAATGCTAACCCGTGACTGCTCCTAGGCTTTTCATTAACCATGACCTGAGAATAACATACTAAAAGAGTCAACACAATGGTTGGTGAGTTCTAGAGTTTGCGTAAAACATAACAGGAACAGTTATAAAACATAACAGTGCATTGAATTAGATAGCTAGTCTAAATTCACAAGTAATAATCGTAGTGATTTCGTGATCGAAGCTGGCAGCGTTTCGCTTGATTGCCTCCCGTTACGACGTACTAGGTCGTGACACCATGTGTTAGGACAATATTGCACCCGTTTGACCTCGAGTCGCACAGGTGGGGCTTGTCAAGCCCAGCAGTACTACCCAAGATTTCCCGCTAGTTCCAATATTAACGATCCAAAAGTGTGAGGACTTTCAAATTATATCGCACTACATTACACTATACACAACTTATAATCAATAAAGCGTTTTAGAACGAGTATGCTATCTCCCCCAAAAGAGAGTGTAAATAAAGTGGGGCATGAACTCACCTGGTGTGCACACGAATGATATTAAAGCTAACTTGAGAGAGAGGAAGGACAACGTTCAGAGGTTACCTAGAACACGCAAGTACATGAGTACGTGTACACAGATTCATCAACAATCCCTAAGTGCTCAATAAACACATTAACCAAAGGTTTAGAAAACAAGACACATTTGACCCAATTGACCCGTTTGACCCGTTGGTGACATATTAATTGAAATCCCATTTAATCAAGCATAGCAACTCACCATACATAGTTATCATACAAGTTGTTCATATATATCACTTCATCAACCACTTGCTCTACCAAGATCATCATACAACTTAGATTATCATACAACTCATGCGGATCTCAAGTAGTCAACATGCTCAACAAAATTATAATTACCTCACAACTAGTACATTATACATAAAGTCTAATCATGCACAACATGCCATGTGAAGTCACTCACGACTTCACACTCTAAACCCTGCCAATACTACTAAGTAGGGGCCTCAGATTCGCACGCATGTATAACGATCATCATCACATTGTTCAACAAGATTCATGCCAACCAACATACCCAACAATGATCTATTACAATCCCAAACATGATCCTATAATCTCCTAACATAATTCATCATCATGTATAATCAATAAGCGTACAATTTCCTAAATGACCAATCAAGTATCCATACAACCCATTTAACAATTTCCATCACATTAGACATCATCAATAAACATTCTAACATGGTCCTAATACCATAAACGTGTCCAATTCACTATATCCAAGATTCTACACAAATAAAGTGTCCCTTTTGGGAAAATAACATCCCAAAATCAATCTAACACTCAATTCAATCATGAATTCATCAACACAATACCTATTCAAGCTCATAACGATCATTTAAACATGTTCAACATCATCAAATCATCATAATTCACAAATCTCATATCTAAAAGTTCTACTTTTAGCAAGGTATGAACTACATGATCAATTCATGGATTTCTTGCATAATAATCATAACCCAACATTCATACAACATTATCAACATCATAACATCATCAATCCATCATCAAATCATCAAGTTCATGCACAAAATTTACTATTATTAGTAAGGTATGAACTACGCATCAAAACAACGAATTTCTTGTACAATCCACGTAAACTGTCATCAATACTATCTAACTAACATCATACAATCAACACACAATAAAAAATTCGACATTTTGAGCAAGAATCGAACTTGGGTTCGGCTTTAATCAAAACTTCATGAAAAAACAATAAAATCTAACCTTTAAACGCGTAATGGACAAGAATCGAAGTTTCTAACGTGTTGTAATCCTTGGAACTAACAAAAATCGATGATCAATTGCTTGTTCTTGAATCAAAATTGCAAAATGTGTGTGTGTGTGGGTTGATCGCGGCCGAAAGAGGGTTAGGGGGAATTAGGGTTTGATTTTTGGTAAGTTTTTTGTTTTGAAATATTACCTTTTAGCCCTTATTGTTTATATTTTATAAAAACTAATCTTTTAATACTTTTTAAATTGTTTTAACTACAAAATACAAACATAACAAACTAACAATAATAATCATGCATAATTCCCATTAATCACAAAACACACGAACTAGATATAATGCGTTGCCATGCTACAAGGTAAAATTTATAAATAATATTGAAATCGCGTAAGCACAAAAGCACAACTTAATAATCATATTTTTAGTTAAGTTATTATCTGATAATCATTGTGAATTATTATTAAGTCACCAACGTTCAACGAAAACTAGTGTGTGCTCAGGACACGTGTATGCAAGACCTAACGGACTAACGGAGTTTGGTAATGGAAAATTACCGGATGTCGCAAGTAGTACTACCCAAAATTTCCAGCTAGATTCCTTAATTAACGAAACGAAAGTGTGAGGACTTTCTATGGTATAATCCATTACGTCTTACCAAACACATGTTATATTAGTAAAGCATTTTAAAAACAAGTATGCTTTCTCCCCCAAAAAAAGAAGTAGTAAAAGTGGGGCATTGAACTCACCTGGTGCGCAAATGAATGAATGTAAAAGCTAACGATGAGTGGAAAGACAACCCTTCAAAGGTTACCTAGAACACGCAAGTACATAAGTACGTGTACATAGAAAACTTAACAACCCTAAGTGCTCAACAAACACATTGACCCAAGGTTTTGGAAAAGAAGACTCATTTGACCAAGTTGACCCGTTGGTGACATGTCAAGTTAAATTCTTGTTTGATCAAATATAACAACAAATAATCCATCATACATGGTTATCACACAAGTTATTCACGTATGCCACATTACAAACCCTTAAGTGCTATAAAGCTTATCATACATCATCCATTATCATGTATATTTCATAAGAGCCTAAATTTCCAAGGTTGTGCATCAAGCATTCATACAACCCAAATAACACAATCTACCACCATAGACATCATCAACAAACATTCTAACATGATCCTAACATCATAAACATGCTCAATTAACAATATCCAATGATCTTCAAAATTAAAGTTTCCTTTTTGGGAAAGTAATATCCCAAAATCTATCCAACACCCAATTCATTCATGAATTCATCAACATCATTTCTAATCAAGTCCATAACTATCATTTAGCCATGACCAACATCATCAAATCATTATAATTCACAAATCTCACCAAAAGTTTCTACCTATAACAAGGTATGAACTACATGATCAATTCATGGATTTCTTGCATAATTGTAAGGCCTCATTCCCTGAGGCCTCACAGTTGGTCGTTCATAGCCTTATTATATTAAACAACACACATTTCATAAAATATTGCAGCGGAATTAAGTTAACAAAAACCATTCATTCTATTAAATATTACTGTTGTTAAGGAATACATCGTTGTTTTCTTGAAATACAAAAGACCCTGTTTAATTGCATTACAAAACAACAACATCATTAAAGATGAATGGATGCCAATCTTGCCCCGATGAGTAGCTTCCCCCACGTGCCACCCTCAACACATTCACCTGCAAACTAAAAATGCATAAAAATCAGCGTTGCTGAGTGAGTTCTAGTTTTAAAACGTTTAAAATACCTTGTAAAATTTATACATGAAAATATCCTTTTCAATGAAATACTTCCTTTACTTTCGTGTCACACCCCGGGCCCAGAGAGGCGGGACGTAACGATTGGTAAACAACAACCAAAATGCAGCGGAAACTAAATGGTTTATTACAAAGCATCTCACAATATTTACATTAGGATATTTGCTTAGTTTCAGTTCATAAGGTACCTCAATCTACAATCTATAGGTATCATGATTAAGTTCTTGATCAACATTACTTGAGACTTCCGTATCTAAGGCTTCTAGGCTTAACTTTTGCCTTTTACATCTACCCTCAATTCTTGCTTCAGCATTAGATATCTTCTATAGCTCATCTAACTCCCTAGCTGTACCTGAAGACATGCTCAAAAAGGTTTTTGGATCAACATAAAGTTGGTGAATTCAAGTGCTTAAAGTTTAAAAAAAAAGAGGATTCACTAGGATCCAACATTTGATTCAAAAATCATAGTGTCATTGTTGTGGGGATCACAAAAAACCCTGCACTCAGCCCCGGTTAGCCTCTTCAAAAATTGTGTTACCGGTTCAATCCCATTGGGAGAACTGAGCCTCAAATCAGTGCACCATACCTGCCGGATGGTCCACCATAGCATCTTATAAAACCTGTTACATGCCATAAATGACCCCGCAGGATCTCAGTGTGGTACCCTTCCCGTTCATCACGGAAGGCACTGTGTGTGGGGGATTCCCCAAGTAGATCTACCCATATAAACAAGCGGTTCACATAAGAATTAATGACTGTGATACAAGTATCAGCAGCTATCAACATTACCACAACATATAGCATCATAATATAGCACAGAAATAGTTCAATTTAAACAGGGCATGCTTCATCCCAAAAACAGTAGTAAAAAGAGAACACTTGAACTCACCTGGTATCCTTATAATAGATTCTGAGCTCTGTATAGAGTGAAGGTCACCAACAATGCGATCCTAATTTTTACATATGAGATTTATGTTTAGTATTAGCACGGTGTTATTACATTCGTGCGGTTGAGCTCTTAAGTTAACTTAAAGTTGGTGATTAGTATCATTGTTGTATCTTTGCTTCTTGTGCAAGTATTCGTTGTTACGTACTAATTTGAGAATATTAGGTTAATTAATGCCCTTATTCGAGTAATGATTCTTTGTATAATGATTGAAGAATTAATCGGTTGATATTAGGCATTCCAATCTTTATAGATAATTATTTTTGATGATATTAGCAATCTATAATGTCCCAAATAATTTATTAAATGCTCCAATAATATTTATATTGTTTACGCCTTTATCCTCACGTTAAATTGATCGATGTTAGAATAAAACGAATATTGATAATAGTTGTCATTATATTGAAAAACAAAGTGATACAAATAATATTTATACCAATAATTACAAGATGATTGACTATTAATAATAATAAGATGATGGATTATTACAATATTCATAAGTCTTTTGTCTTAAATAAACACGTGTAAACGTCGGTTTACCTATAGTTTATATCATATATATACGTACGATTGTATTTTGTGTGCATTTTACAACTCGGAGTCTTGTAAACATTTTTATGACATGAGATCAAATAACTTCTTATATGTTTCTAATATCTTTGTTTATATGCTAACATTACCAAAATTGTTTTACATTATGTGATTGGTCACGTCATTTCTAGTTTACGTATTCATTCATGACGATCTATAAACTAGTTAACATTTTCATATGTACTCTAAGCTCAACTCGCATGATTTTTAATTATCAACATGTTTATATGCATGATTATACCTATCGATTCGCTTCACACTCTTGAACATTCGTATCGACTCGCATTGTGTTGAACGTTCGTTGACCATGTTTGACCAGCTTTGACCAACAGCTTTGACCAAGGTGTTTAACCTAGTCAAAACGCACCAAGATTATATACAAACACTACTATATTGATATCTCATAACCAAACGCAACTAAAACCGCAACATACGTTACCAAACACCTCGGTTATGACTTTTACCACCAATATCCACCACATGCAGCCACTGTCCATCGTGGATCGCCACTGGCCGCTACCGGCAGGCCCGGAGCAGCCGGAAATCTTGCCGGAGAACGGATCCAAACCACCAAATTTCAAGGATCTTGCTTAGATTCAACATGAACACACTAGAATAGCATCAAACAGCTCTAATACACCTCAAACAGCAGCAACCACCACAAACCACCATCAATCCCCACCTCCAGCCAGCATTGCCGCGGTCGGTAGCCGCCGGTAGGACTGGGCTTCACCGGAGAACCATCCAAAGCCTCCAAAATTGAAGATGTCACTTTGAATCCAACATGCTGCCACAAACCGAACAATTATCAAGTGTAGATCTTGTTTGAAACCAAAAATGGTTCATGAAGCTTAGCAAAGTAGCCAGAAAACGAGAGAAATGAGATAGAGGGCGGAACCCTAGCCGCCACCACCTTCATCCGCCGATAACTTTCACACCACCATGAGTTAGAGAAAATAGCTACCACCATTGGAAAGAGCTCGTCGAGGGGAAGAAGACCATGTACGGCACTCGCCGCCACTCGCCGGTTCTGGTGGCCTGAACCCTAGCCGCCGCCGCCTTCTCTCCCCTATATCTCCACCATCATTGCATTTCATAGAAAACTAACACCACCATTGGATTCAGGAGGTCGATATTAGTGGGAGTAGGTCGAGAACTCGCCGGAAACTGCCGCTCGCCGCCGCGGCTACGTCGTCCGCCGCCGCAGCTTCGCCGTGGAGTCTCCAGCTCCGGCGGTTACGGCTGGTACAGCCATTGGGAGGACTTTTTCTTATTTGTTAGGGTTTGCAAATGAAGGAAATGGGGAAAAAGTTGTTTAAATACCTATGGTTTTTAGGTGGGTTTTCTTCAACATCGCGTATACGCACCGTGATCTTCGTTATCACGTGTCAACCAGAATCTTTCGGATCAAATCTTGTCTAGAAAACTTATAATAGATATATTTAATTACTACGGCTTTAATAAAAAAAATGAATATATTTATCGTCAAATTCTTGGGTTTGACTAATGCTCAAGCCGGTACATGTCTCAAAACGCATTTGCCCTGGATAAACGTCTCCCTTTCTAATTTTGAATATTATAATAAATATAATAATAAAATAAATATTAACGATATTACAGGACGATTTGACGTATCGGATGTCGGTTAATGCCGGTGCAACCAGTATTAACCGACATCCGATACGTCAAATGACGATTTGATGTAGAATCTTTTGACTTATCTCAGTTGATTATGCACGTTTGATGTAGAATCTTTTAGCTAGCATTATTTAAAATATGCATCATGATTAATAATGATTTTGGTAGGATATAATGCCATTATAAGGTAATTCTGATGAAAATCAGAGGTTTGTACGCGCTAGATTACCGAACTTTACCCGGAATGGGTTTTAAATCTATTTTTAGTTTGGATTCTTCCATATATCCTTCGAATCTCATAACGGTTTATTTTTTTATGATCACTTATTTATTTGGTTCGTAAACATGTATTGGGCCTTAAATGAGCCTAAAATATTAGTTTCTTATCTAAGCTTTCTCTGGTAAGCCCAAATCTATCCGGACCTTTATTGGGCCCTATTATACTTTAAGGTTTCTAATTGGGCTGAATTTTCTGGGGTGTTACAGTCTCCCATCCTTAAAGAAATTTCATCCTCGAAATTTTTGTATCGCTAATAATGTTTCCGAGTGATATACTCATAGTATGAGTTTTAAGTATTTGAAACTTTTCAGCTGAGCATACCAGGACAAATGTTGTCAATTATGTATCAAATAACTGGGTTCGATTTAAATTCAAGTAACTATCCTAATGTTAGAACATGCTTGTCAAAACTAGTGAGTCGTTTCATGTATAGATATTTGGCTTCACAATCCGATTATTTAACATTTGTACAGATTTGACAAGAAAAGATTCTCCACTGTGTTTCGATGCACAGTCCTACTAGGTAAATCTAGCAAGGAGTATTACCACAATCCCGATGGTATTACTATCCTCCCGGAGAATCTTATGAAAGGTTTAAAAGAATATGTTAGTGTGAAAGCCTTTAATTAGACAGGTGAGTCAGGATGGCTATACATCACTATGAGTTCCTAAGGATCTTAATGAAGAGGTCATAGGATATAATAGATTAAAGACTTCAGATCATGAAGGACTTGGGTTTCCCCAAGAGTATAGATTAATAACTAGAACTCGTACGATTATTCCTATCAAGCCAAAACTAGGAAGTTTTCACGATTGATAAGAATGAAGAAGATAGGTCACACATAAAGGTCCCTACCTTTCAAAGCTTTCATTTAGCTCTTAAGTTTCTTCAAAAGACTTCTTTGGCCTGTGCTTTCTAGGATTCCCATCCATCTTATCAGACACGTGTTGAGAGTTTTCCGATCTAGGATGTGTTATAAGCCCTTATGGTCTGCGTAACTTATTCATATGGTAACCGTACAGGTAATGCATCAAAATATATATTTTATTTTGCAGAAACTATGCCTCTCCCCTCGTTCTAGTTCATGCATAACGTAAGTCTTCACATGTTTCTTGAGTTGTCAGGTGGCTAGACGATTGTCTTGTCCTGTTGCATCAACACACATCAATCCATGCCCAGACGAATTCAACATTTTTCTAGAATAATGATGCTAGTCGTATAGCTACACAAGGAGTTTTAATTAATCCTTTTGTACAACTTTCATTTAACCCTAAACATTAACGTATCTCAACGGGTTTTTTAGTACTTCCCAGACTGCGATAGCCCCAAATTTTAGCGAATTGTCTTGAATTTCGTGTTCATTAGCACTAATAGGATAACAGCATGTCTAAGTATGTCTTAAAAATCCTATCCATGAGGCTCATGAATACTGTGGGTGCGTCAATCAGCCCAAACATGCTTAACTATGATTTTCATATGGCCATATTTTATTTTAAATGCAACCTTAGTAACATTATTTTCCTTACATTCTCGGCTGATAACATTTGAGATGTAATTGACATCTTGCGACTGATTAAGCAGGTTAACAATTCTGGGAAGAGGGTATTGCTTCATCTCAGTGACTTTATATAACTCTCGATAATCTCTCCACATTCGGGGCACTCCATTCTTCTTCCCACAAAGGATATCAGGGTTACCCAAGGTGACGCACTAGGTCTTGTGAATTGTTTATCTAAAAGTTCTCGAATCTGCTTTCCTTCCACGAGCTCCTTAACGTAAGCTGCAAATTCAGTACCTCTACACCTCACTACTTCTCTTCATTTCAAGTTCCTTAAGAGCAACCTCAACTGTTGTCTTAAACTACAGAATTGCTGCAAACGTTCCCACTAATTCCTTTATAGTTCTTCCCAATTAAGGTCAACCTTCTAGATGGCCTCTTTCTAGCTCCATATTCTCCAAGGTAATCATGCCCAGTAGGGGGTCCAGTCGTGAAGCAAGTAACTCTATTTAGATCCTAGTTCCTTTTTAGCATATTGATTATTCATTCCAATGAGATATGAAAGTAAGTCTTTTAGCTTGAATTTTTAAGGTACGGAGTTTACTAGGGTATGGCATTTGAGAATTACTTTAGAAAAGGTTTAAAAATTTAGAGGGTGAAAGTAATTAACGCTTACGATCGGAGATTGTTATGCAGGTCTTCTTTGTCTACTATCTACTGCATGTTTATCACTTCATTGTGGTTGGTCCTCAAGTGATTTAACATATGAGATTTCTTGTAGTTGATCTTCTACACCTCTTAATATCTCTTTTGAAGCAATACAATCCTTTAAGCTCAACGGAGAGCCTTCCCACATGAATTGTTCATTATCATCGACAACACTAACTTGAACGAGTTTAGAACTTCATTAAGGTGTTTGCTAGTAAAAGGAAACTAACTACCGCTCTATTAACATATTATATAACATTGAGATTGTTATCCAACTTTGTGATCTTCGCTCTCGTATCATGAATTCATCGCCCAAATAGTAGAGCTCTTGGGGTAGAGATGACTTACAAGTTTCCAAAGTTGTCCACATCGACAACCACGAGTTTTTACGATAACGGTCATGATAGTGGGTTTAGCATGAGTAGCACCACTCGTTAGACCAAGAATTTTTATATAGAATAAATCTTGAACAGAGTGTGAGTGAAAACAGGGAATTTACTAAAGTTGTAGATTTGGATTTCTATTTTGAAAGCTCGAAGATCAGTTTTTCATGGTGAATAGCTCTAGCACTTGAGCTTTTATCTCTATGGAATAGGGATTATAGAACGAGGTTTCATTTCCTACTATTTCTGGCACTCAGAATTTTACCAACAACATGGTCGGCAGAAGCATGGTCAAGATAATTCAACTTATGCTTCAAGTGAAGATTGTTATTAGGTGACTAACGGTTTGTAGATGATGAAGGAATTCACAAGCATAGTACTAAGAAAGGTGATGGTGTATCACTATCGAAACTGATATCAAGAATATTCCTTGGGTTAAGTGGTTCTATTACCATGAATTGGTATAGAGGAGTCATATTCATCAAAGACTTTGAGAAGATGATCAGAGGAATTCTAGACTTCAGAATGCCCTATGAAGTGTGAGCTACTAGGGAAGAAAGAAGTGACAAGTCTTCTATGTCATTGATAACATGAGGTACTTCTCGTTCAATCTATTACTCCGGTCCATTCTCGGTTGTAAAAAAAAATTACATTAGAGAGTCCCTTACTATGTCGAGGAAGTTTTGACGAATTCTATGCTAGGTAAGAAGTAATTTTTAAACATTGCGAAAAATAATACGGTTTAGTACAAGCATAACTTAGGTGAAGTATTGTACTTCAGCACGAGACTAGTTGGGATTGAGGACGAACATTTGATGATCTTCCGAGTCAGATAATTGTATCATTATAAATCCAATAGGAGCATAAAACAAAGGAAGAGTGAAGAAGAAAATAAAAGGGATAGTTATTATGATGTCGTCCTTGGTAGCTCTTTAAGTGTCAAAAGGTTTCGCCCGGCACAAAGGTTATGAATATATATAATCATTGATTATATGTTGAATTTGTGTTTGAACTTGTATTTATTAGTTCTTTGAGTGTTATACTTTGACATTAATTTACATAACAGGACCCACTAGAATTCAAGTGTACCTGTAAATTCACCATTACGTGTGCACCCGTAATCGTCAATTTACCTTACACAATCATTCTAGTTATTTTCCTATCATAAGTTCCAAGTTTTGAGCGTTATAGGGTTTATGGAGTTATACTTCTCCCTTTTGGTCTTCATCTACAATTTAGCACGCTTAGAGTTTCTAATTATGCTAACAATCTAGCTAACCCAATAAATGCGTCAAAGTACGGTTCAACAAATCAGGTAATGAGCAATCAGGTACAAAGCTGTAGTAGGGAGCAAATCAAACAAAAGGCATATGTTTACTATCCTATCACTACATCCAAACAAGTATCATCATATAAATGAAACATATAAACAAGTTTGCAATTTATAGCAGTTGTCTCATATAGCGACACAAGTCGTATCAAGTGTACTGTTAACAGCAGTTGTTTCATATAGTGACAAAAGTCAGCTGTGCAATCAGATAAGTATCTCTCCAGCATTTAAGTCCTACTATATATGCACACCTTTGATTTCTAACATTCGTAGTACTAGGTGTTTCAAGGTCCTAATAGTCAACTCTAGAAGGTTCCATACTTTCGTATCTTGGTTTACTCGAGTGCACCTATCATAGGTAATACCCTAATGCAACAAGGTTTCTCACAGGGTAGGGAAATCTTATTGGTATATATCCCTTAAGGTATAAAGATTAAAGATAGGTGTCCTTAAGGGAACCTATTTTGCTGCAAACTTTGGTTCACTGAATCATGGAAACAACCTACCAGGTTGGTCCTATTTATGGTTGTAGCTTAGGTATCGCAAAGCAAACCCACCTTTGTACAACCTTGGTTCAACAAAACTCGGAGGAGTCATCTTACTAAGGAGGTCCTATGGGGTTCTTATGGTTGTAGTTTAGGTCTCGCGAAGCAGACCTACTTCTCTGCAACCTTTGGCTCTGATACCAATCTGTCACACCCCGGGCCTAGAGAGGCGGGATGTAAAGATTGGTAAACAACAACCAAAATGCAGCGAAAACTAAATGGTTTATTACAAAGCATCTCATAATATTTACATTAGGATATTTGCTTTGTTTCAATTAACAAGGTACCTCAATCTACAATCTATAGGTATCATGATTAAGTTCTTGATCAACATTACTTGAGACTTCCGTATCTAAGGCTTCTAGGCTTAACTTTTGCCTTCTACAGCTACCCTCAATTCTTGCTTCAACATTAGATATCTTCTATAGCTCATCTAACACCCTAGCTGTACCTAAAGACAAGCTCAAAAAGGTTTTTGGATCAACATAAAGTTGGTGAATTCAAGTGCTTAAAGTTAAAAAAAAAAGAGGATTCACTGGGATCCAACATTTGATTCAAAAATCATAGTGTCATTGTTGCGGAGATTACAATGAACCCTGCACTCAGCCCCAGCTAGCCTCTTCAAAAATTGTGTTACCGGTTCAATCCCATTGGGAGAATTGAGCATCAAATCAATGCACCATACCTGCCGGATGGTCCACCATATCATCTTATAAAACCAGTTACATGCCACAAACGACCCCGCAGGATCTCAATGTGGTACCCTTCCCGTTCATCACGGAAGGCACTGTGTGTGGGGGATTCCCCAAGTAGATCTACCCATATAAACAAGCGGTTCACATAAGAATTAATGACTGTTATACAAGTATCAGCAGGTATCAACATTACCACAACATATAGCATCATAATATAGCACAGAAATAGTTCAGTTTAAACAGAGCATGCTTCATCCCAAAAACAGTAGTAAAAAGGGAACACTTGAACTCACCTGGTATCCTTATAATAGATTCTGAGCTCGGTATAGAGTGAAGGTCACCAACAATGCGATCCTAATTTGTACATATGAGATTTATGTTTAGTATTAGCACGGTGTTATTACATTCGTGCGGTTGAGCTCTTAAGTTAACTTAAAGTTGGTGATTAGTATCATTGTTGTATCTTTGCGTCTTGTGCAAGTATTCGTTGTTACATACTAATTTGAGCATATTAGGTTAATTAATCCCCTTATTCGAGTAATGATTCTTTGTATAATGATTGAAGCATTAATCGGTTGATATTAGGGATTCCAATCTTTATAGATAATTATTACTGATGATATTAGCAATCTATAATGTCCCAAATAATGTATTAAATGCTCCAATAATATTTATATTGTTTACGCCTTTATCCTCACGTTAACTTGATCGATGTTAGAATAAAACGAATATTGATAATAGTTGACATTATATTGAAAGAAAAGTGATACAAATGATATTTATACCAATAATAACAAGATGATTGACTATTAATAATAATAAGATGATGGATTATTACAATATTCACAAGTCTTTTGTCTTAAATAAACACGTGTATCGTCAGTTTACCTATAGTTTAGATCATATATATACGTACGATTGTATTTTGTGTGCATTTTACAACTCGGAGTCTTGTAAAGATTTTTATGACATGAGATCAAATAACTTCTTATATGTTTCTAATATCTTTGTTTATATGCTAACATTACCAAAATTGTTTTACATTATGTGATTGGTCACGTCATTTCTAGTTTACGTATTCATTCTTGACCATCTATAAACTAGTAAACATTTTCATATGTACTCTAAGCTCAACTCACACGATTTTTAATTATCAACATGTTTATATGCATGATTATACCTATCGATTCGCTTCACACTCTTGAACATTCGTATCGACTCGCATTGTGTTGAACATCCGTTGACCATGTTTGACCAGCTTTGACCAACTGGTCTGACCAAGGTTTTACCTAGTCAAAACGCACCAAGATTATATACAAACACTACTACATTGATATCTCATAACCAAACGCAACTATAACCGCAACATACGTTACCAAACACCTCGGTTATGACTTTTACCACCAATATCCACCACATGCAGCCACTGTCCACCGTGGATCGCCACTGGCCGCCACCGGCTGGCCCGGAGCAGCCGGAAATCTTGCCGGAGAACGGCTCCAAACCACCAAATTTCAAGGATCTTGCTTAGATTCAACATGAACCCACTAGAATAGCATCAAACAACTCTAATACACCTCAAACAGCAGCAACCACCACAATGCACAATCAATCCCCACCTCCGGCTAGCATTGCCGCGGTCGGTAGCCGCCGGTCGGACTGGGCTTCACCGGAGAACCATCCAAAGCCTCCAAAATTCGAAGATCTCGCTTTCAATCCAACATGCTGCCACAAACCGAACAATTATCAAGTGTAGATCTTGTTTGAAACCAAAAATGGTTCATGAAGCTTACCAAAGTAGCAAGAAAACGAGAGAAATAAGACAGAGGGCGGAACCCTAGCCTCCACCACCTTCATCCGCCGATAACTTTCACACTGCCATGAGTTATAGAAAATAGCTACCACCATTGGAAAGAGCTCGTCGAGGGGAAGAAGACCATGTACGGCACTCGCCGCCACTCGCCGGTTCCGGTGACTATAACCCTAGCCGCCCCGCCTTCTCTCCCCCATATCTCAACCATCGTTGCATTTCATAGAAAACTAACACCACCATTGGATTCAGGAGGTCGATATTAGTGGGGGTAGGTCGAGAACTCGCCAGAAACTGCCGCTCGCCACCACGGCTCTGCCGTCCGCCACCACGGCTCCGCCGTGGAGTATCCAGCTCCGGTGGTTGCGGCTGGTACAGCCATTGGGAGGACTTTTTCTTGTTTTTAGGGTTTGCAAATGAAGGAAATAGGGAAAAAGTTGTTTAAATACCTAGGGTTTTTAGGTGGGTTTTCTTCAACATCGCGTATACGCACCGTGATCTTCGTTATCACGTGTCAACCAGAGTCTTTCGGATCAAATCTCGTCTAGAAAACTTATAATAGATATATTTAATTACTACGGCTCTAATAAAAAACAACAAATGAATATATTTATCGTCAAATTCTCGGGTTTGACTAATGCTCAAGCCGGTACATGTCTCAAAACGCATTTGCCCTGGATAAACGTCTCCCATTTTAATTTTGAATATTATAATCAATATAATAATAAAATAAATATGAACGATATTGAAGGACGATTTTACGTATCGGATGTCGGTTAATGCCGGTGCAACCAGTATTCGCGTTTCTCACACTTATCTCAGTTGATTATGCACATTTAATGTAGAATCTTTTAGCTAGCATTATTTACAATATGCATCATGATTAATAATGATTTTGGTAGGATATAAAGCCATTATAAGGTAATTCTGATGAAAATCAGAGGTTTGTACGCGCTAGATTACCGAACTTTACCCGGTATGGGTTTTAAATCTGTTTTTAGTTTGGATTCTTCCATATATCCTTCGAATCTCATAACGGTTTATTATTTTATGATCACTTATTTATTTGGTTCGTAAACATGTATTGGGCCTTAAATGGTCCTAAAATATTAGTTTCTTATCTAAGCTTTCTCTGGTAAGCCCAAATCTATCCGGACCTTTATTGGGCCCTATTATACTTTAAGGTTTCTAATTAGGCTGAATTTTCTGGGGTGTTACATTTCGCACGTGAGCATTCGTCATACATACATCAAGGTATAAACTTAATTATCTTTCATTAACTCACGTATTCATTCGTTTCATACTTTTTCATTATCTTTCACTATTTCTAGATCCTTTCATAACTTTACCCCCATCGTTGGACACAAAGCCACCTCATTCTCAGGGTTAAGTGACAAGGACCCCGTTTCGTACGTATGGATCAATCACCAAGACTGATCCCCCTATGTGTGAACCTTCATGGGTTTGCCAAGATCGCACGCTATAGTACACATAGTTGAGCTAGCAACTCTCAATGAGTTGTGAACCTCCTTCATCATTTGCTTGCAAGACTTTTCATTCATTTCTTATGTTCCTCTTCTTTATTAACATTAATCTTTCATTTTCTTTACGATAATACTTTACGCGTACGAATATAAACAAACCACGTAAAATCATATTATACATAGTATAAAGCATCAACAACAGCCCACAACATGCATCACCACAACAGACATGAACCAGCAAAACATTCCAGAACTTACCCATTACATTCTACTTCCCAAGCTTCAGGAAAATCCTAAGTCCTTAGACAAATGCGAATGAACAGAGACTAATGCGGATGAACAATAACTAATACGGATGAAAGTCTTCAAAGATTATTCTAAGTGTCCAACTAAATGCTCGTAGAACAAATGTGAATGACTGAAACAAATGCGCATGAACACTGTAGCAAATGCACATGAACAAAAGAAATGCTGAAGAACACTTAGGCGCATGAGCAACTACAAATGCGGATGAACATACAACAAATGCGCATGAGCAAAGTACTTAACTATATGTTCAGCTCTTAAATGCTGAGGAACTAACCAACCTGCAAATGCCCTTATGCAATTATTCAGTCCCCAATCCTCGATCTAACACCTCCTTATCATAGATCTAACATGCTTAGATCTAGAGGAGGCATACAACCACGAAAACACCAACAATTCCTAACCAATCATGCTTATCCATCTGTTCGAAGCTTATACTCAACATTCTAAGCATAAACAGCATATAAACCACCATATAGCACAAACATAATCACCCATATAACATAAAACAGCTGTAAAACCTTTAAAACATTCATTTTTAGCCCCAAGAAGTTTAAAACACATAAAAACCGGGGTCTAGAACTCACATAGTGCAGCAAACAAGCAAAACTCCTCCAAACTTGCTTGTACAAGAGTTCAAACACCTAGAATCAAGCATAAACAACACCAAAACCACCAAAAACACTTAAAAATCGGTTATAAGGATGAAAATCCCATAAAAACCGAACCATTTAACATGAAAACACTTACCAAAGAAGATTTCAGCCTTCTACTTCTTCACAACCGAGAGAAAACCCAAATTCACCTTCTTTTCTTCTTCCTTTCGGTCGACAGTAGCAGTAGGAAAGGCATATGGGTGTCCATGCCTTTTAAAACATGCATTTTGACTTTTGTGTACCATTTACACATTACACCCCTCATCTTTGGTCCCTTTTTGCTTTCTTCATCATACTTTTCCTTTCTTTTCCGTAACAAGAAAATTTCAGGTGTTACAATAATTATCATAATCCAACATTCATACAACATTATTAACATCATAACATCATCAATCCATCATCAATTCATCAAGTTCATGCACAAAAGTTACTATTACTAGTAAGGTATGATCAACGCATCAAAACCACGAATTACTTGTATAATCCCTGTAAACTAACATCAATGCAATCTAACTAACATCATACAATCATCAAACATCACAAAATTTGACATCTAGCATCCATTCGAACTAGGGTTTCGGCCAACACCCAAAAACCATGAAAAACAATAAAAATCTAACCTTTAATCGTGTAATGGCCAGAAATTGAACTTGCTAACGTGTTGTAATGCTTGAAACTCGATCAAACTTTATGCTTGATCCTTGTTCTTGCTTCAAAATCACAAGGGGAGGGGGAGAGAGGTGAGGCCGCGGCCGATGGGGGTTTTGTGGGGGGATTCGGGGTTAATTTTTGTTAATATTTTGTTTTATGGAAACTTCCAAATAACCCCTCCTTAATTGTATTTTGTAAAAACTAATCCTTTTAAACACTTTTTAAATACTTTCAACTACAAAACATAAGTATTATTAACCAACGATAATAATCATGTATAATTCAACTAATAACAAAACACATGAACAATATTTACACGTAATCACATTATCAAGTAAAATTCACAAATAATATTTAAATTCATAAATCACATAACTACAACTTAATAATCAACATTATTAAACAAGTTATTATCCAGTAACCATTCTTAATTATTATTAAGTCACCAACGTTCAACGACAACTAGTGTGTGCTCACGACACGTGTATGGACCTAACGAAACTATCAGAGTTTGGTAATGGAAAATTACCGGATGTCATATTTACATCCATGGCTGAATGGTTAAAGTGCCCAACCTATCAAATTCATAGGTTAGATTCCTGCTGGATGCACTTTTTACATTCAGTTCAATCGCTGCTCATGGAATTGATACATATAGCTCGCCCATATAGCTTATGGGGCACTTCACTCGCTCAACACTCGTTCAAAACATCCAATATTTCTTCACTCACTAGGGAAAAATAAAGGATAGATGTCTAAAAATCTCACTTAGAGATCGCAAAAATATAGTCAGAGTAGGAGTTCCCATCCGTTGAGGCCTTGTTTTACCTGCCCTTGGGACTGGAACTGATTGGTTGCTTGTTGTGACAGCCAAGGTCTGAACATTCTCCCACTTCCCACATTGGGTTCCTCTTTGTTCATCATGGGGTTGTTGGGATAAAGGTGGGTTTGAGACATGCGGGTACTCTTGATGCGAAAGGATATGGATCTAGAAGCTAAGATCAAAGTGTTAGTTCAAGATAAGAGCCCTTACGAACCAAGGCTTCTAAAGTTTCCAGAGGGTCCATCATCAAGAATGGCCTAAGATGGTCAGAAGCATTCCAAACAATGTTAGCCACAGCGGAATACTCCAGCATAACAGGTTGCCATTTCCCGGAATCGAACGCCCTAAGAGGAAGATTTCATTTGCTTTCTGTTTCATGGAATGAAGTTGATCCATGGTTATATATATATATATATATATATATATATACAAGTGATCTGAATGTTCTATAAATACTTATCATGATTTAACACAAATTAAATGGGTAGTTAATTACATAAATGATTTGTTGATGCATTTCTCAAAATCAAAATAATATTTTCTGACTTATATATTTCGTTAACAGCACAATAAGTTGTAACTACAGTAAAAATAAAATACAAAGATATAAATGAAAGTAAATAGTAATCCATAGAAGATCATAATATAATAGCAAAGTACAATTTTAAAATACATATTTTGAATAAAATAACTTGGGAGTTATGCTCACACTTGATGAAGGGTCATTTTGAGTAAAACTTTTAATTAAATTTCTAATCTTCATCCTACTTATTGTTGGATATTAAATGTTCAATTATTCAGAATTGCAAGTTATGCTCACACTTGATGACTTGGGAGTTATACTCACATTTAATAACGGGTCATTTTGAGAGAACAAACCTTTGCTTAAATGATTGTGCATTGATCTTAAATCTGTGTGTGTTTACCATTACAATTATCATTAATTTCCTATTTGATGGATTAAAATCGATTCTATTGTTGCTATTTCCTTGTTTTCAACAATTGGTATCAGTGCAAGGTGTTGCTCTTCGTAGATGGATTTTCTGTTCACAGTCATCCGTTTTAAGACGATAAACTTGAAGAGGTTGAAGAGCATAAGGTTGTGATCCATTTTGGATAGGTTTCCATGAAAAAGAAGGTAAAATCGATGGCGAACACATGCGGAATCGGCTTTGTTACATGCTATACTAATGATATGCATCATTATGCTTAGTATCTTTGAGTTTAAATGATGAAAACGAAGATTGGTGACTGTAGAAGTGATTCAAACTCAAAAAATAATTTTGGTTGAAATTTTCACAGAAATAACAGCATTTTACTAAAACTTTGCAGTAGTAACCGTCATTTAGGAAAATATTCTCATGCACAAGTTTCACTATGCGCAAACTTTATCATCCATGCAAAAACTTTTACCGGTTATCTTTATTTTTGCAAACACTTTGCAAAATACGGGAACTTGATACAAATGCAAAAACTTGTTAGTGTGTGGAGCTTTAGTATTTGAAATTTGGTGCTTAAATGCGGTTCTTTTAATGTTTGATCAAATTCAAGATTATATATTTACCATATTTGATTCAGGTTGTTCGTGAAATTAAAGTTGTCAATATTGACTTAATTTATCTTACAGATGGGGACAATAATTAAACCATTGAGTTAAATAGATAATCAATGTTGTTTGGTACGCATACTCTGAAAATATGGGCTTACGATATCTTACTTAGAGGGACGAATATTTCAGATGATCTGGTTCATTTTCATATAATCTTGTCATTCAATGGAAGAATAGGGTTGTTGGGGAATCCAAAATGAAAGTTGGATCTCTATCATATACCTTAATATAACTTAAGTCTATGTAATTAAGATAGGACAATTTAATCTTGATTATGACATAATATCTTTTATGAAGTTATATATTAGGAGGAGGTTATGGTAGAGTGGGAAGAATGAAGTGAACGATACTCAAGGATAAGATAATTCTTGAAGATATGTAACCAAAGTCAAACTTAGCTTGATGTCATAATCGAAGGGGAAAATTGTAAGCCCTTATCTTGTAAATATTACAATATCAAGTGAAAAGAAAAAACCAAGAAAGGAAAACATCTTAAAGGATGTAAGTTTTAAAAGCATGCGAAAACTTTAAGTTCGTATGTAAACTTTTGAATGTTTTCGCATCAAGTCCATCATATATAAATACCACTTTTTGCTTTCTATTTAAGTATTTATGTTTCATTTGTAAAGGTGCTCTGAGGGTGATAGAGTAGAGGGTTGTGTGATAGGCCACTATTTGGTATTTGTATCATATGTTGATAGTCTTTGTTGTCAACACTTAAAACCAATAAGGATTATATACATTGAAATTAAATCATCTACGAATGAAATGGATAACATATCAAGATTTTATGGTAATATTATTTCAATCCTAAAACAAACTGAGAGTTATAGTTTTGTTATACTCAGGTAAGTCGTTCTCTAATTCAATGATGGTCGTATATATATATATATATATATATATATATATATATATATATATATATATAACATATATATATATATATATATATGTATGTATGTATGTATTTATGTATAAAAAGAAAAGGAATCAAAACAAAAAAAACGCAAAGGAAAATAAGAAATGATCAAAAATATAATGAGAGCTAAAAGATGACAAAGGCCATATAGGAATAAAATATGCTAATGTGTACACAAAAAGAAAAAAAAATATGTCAATAAGCAAACATACATATGGTAAATATTTTCTTCTTTGACAATATGTTCGGAAAAGACGGGGCTTCTAAGACCGGATTGACATGTAAGTCTTAAACAACTTAAGAGGGTAATGTATTATCATATGGCTGGTTAGTCCTAAAATCTGATAAATTTTGTGTCCAGGCTCGTTTCTCGAGCTAGTTATGCTCAAATAGTTATACTATAAAAAAAGTCAATGAGATTGTTTATCAGATGTGAAAAATTTACGTTAAGTTAAGGTGACTTGAAATCTCAATTGTGTCTTGAAGCTAGATAGGTGTTTTATAGGAATTTTGATTGTGAGATCTAATTATATTAGAACATGATAATCATCACAACATGTTTATCTAATTTAAGACTATAGCATGACTTTAAATGGACAAAGTTATTAGCAGTCAATTAACCAATGTTATTCTAAATATGGATGGAAGATGTTAATAATCAATTTTAACAGAAAATTCACAAAAATATAAGGTAGTGTTTGATATCCAGGAATGAGACACGGAATGGAATGAACGATTAAGGGTGATTGAAAAATAACATATTTAGTTTGCAAATGGAATGTAATGGAATCATTACACAAGTTATCCCATTCCCTCTAATCACACCAAATCCATTCCATCCACCACCCATCTTCTTTTTTTTCATTCCATTCCATTTTATCTTTAGTCACCACCACCACCACTACCACCACCACCACCACCACCCACTCATCAACACCAACCACCACCACCCACCACAACCACCACCACCCATCACCATCACCACTGACTACCCACCACCACCGGCCACCACCACTATCACCACCAACCACCAAGATTAAGAGCCACGAGCCATCACCACCCCCACCAATCACCACCGACAACCATGCATCATCGCCATAAACCACCCCCACCACCGGCCGCCACCACCACCACATGCCACACCATCAATTACCACCAGCCACCATCAACACCACAACCACCTCCATCGACAGCCACTACCACTGGCCACCACAACAAGCAATCACCACCAAAACCACTTTTACATTTCATCCATTTAAATTTTTCTACTTAACAAGCAACATAAATAATGATTCTTTCAATTCCAAAAGGGTAACTAAACATAACAATAGAATATAATGATTCATTTCATCCTCTCATCCATTCCATTCTCTCATCCATTCCATTCCATCATCCATTCCATTACTACATACCAAACAGATCCTATGTTATTTAGACAAGTATTGTTTAAAGACAAGAAATATGAACTTTACATTTCATATCTTGTTTAACGAGTAAGTACCGAGTCAATTTCAATTTAATATTTAAGGTTTCTTGACTAGTTTTTAGTGTTTTAAAAGACCGTTTGAATATAATAATAATATATAATCTATAAACCTTCTCTATTTTTTAATGAAATTTAGCTCGACTCGCAGAAAAAAAATAAACTCGTCACAACGACATATCGTAAATTTATATAAAATGTATATTTCATAAGTTATAAGAGAAAACAAAAATAAAAGTAGTTGAAATAGTTATATAAGTAAACAAGCAGCTAAGCTAGTTGCTCAATCTTGCAGCCCACATCCAACTTCCACGTCGCCTAGTATATGAAATTGAGGTGCTTGCTTGCTTTCTATATATAGTGAATTTAGGGTTATATTTAGAATACAAGTCTTCTTGGAAATGCTCTAATATAAAAAGAAACTCAAGTTCTCAATACCCTGTTAAGTGTTCTTAGTAGCTATTTTTGGAGCTCGAGTAAGAGCACAAGTAGATCGTAGGTTTTTTTAAGTATATGTTCTTGTTTAAGTTTATATCAAGTTTATTATTATTTATTTTAGTATTATTATTATTAGTATCATTAGGAGTATTATTAGTATTAGTAGTGTTATTAACTTTAGTCATTAGGGTTACTATTAGGGGTGAGTATTAGTTAGCCTAGCATTAATTAGGCATGGACTGATCATCCACGTTTAAACAAGAAAAAGAATACTAATATTCAACCATAACAATAAGTAGTTAGTTGTAACGTTACCTAACTTAGAATTACTTAAATTGTATCAGGACATTGAGATAATACCAAATTGTACTAGTAACGGTTATCACTAATTGAACAGCTATTAAACAGGTGAGTTTCTTTGAACTGTTTTTTAAAACAAGATGTGAGGTTCTAATAACTAGTAATAATTATAGAATAGCATTTGATATGGAAATGCTTGATAAGATGCTTGAGGACTACTTGTATGATTTTTCGTTAGCTGGTTGAGCTTGATGCTAAGCCTTGTTACATGAATTTTTATTGTGCTCTCCAATATTGTCTGTTTGCCATAGTTGTATCTGCTTGATGCAATATTCAATAAATAATGTGTTTTGAAAATTTTATGTTTATGAACTCACCACTGAGTCCCAAATATTTTACTTTTATAGACACACATCCTAAGAGATAAGTGATTGCAGGAATTGAATATTATAGGCTAGCTTATGAGGAGATAGAGATATAAGAGTTCAACTAAAAATTTATTTTCTAGTATAGTTAAAATAATATAATATTATTATGTAATATGATAAAAGTTTACGATGCATAATTTAATATAGACTTTCGAAATGAATTCTTTTATTACTATGTCTTTTGTATATACGATATGTAACGCTCTCTAGGGTGTGTCTTGGGATGTGGGTGTTACATTTCAATTAAAAAAATCTAGTGAAAGGGTAAAAGTTTAGATTTGATATGCAATTAAAAATTTAAATTCATTTCTTGTTCTATACTTGTGATATTTTTAAACATGGTTAGTCTAATCAAATGTGTGCATCAAAGGACTTAAGTTTCAATTGTAGTTTTGGTTTTAATTATATTGCATTGAAATATCAACTTTTGATTAATGGTTTGCATCAGAAGACTTAACTATTTCAGTTAAGTGCTGCATCGAAATTTCAACCCATACATCAAAAGTTACTACTCTTCCTTTGCTGAATTTTTATGAACTTTCAATGATGGCGAGTTCTAAAAATGACACTAGATCCAGAAGTAAGCCAGCGGTAATTATGTCAACCTCTGGACTTTAAGGACTTGAAAACCACATGAAATCCCTATTTAGCTTCCATGATCACACCCTATAGGGCAAAGTTCTGTATTGGCTTTGTTATGTAATTATACTTTTCAATTCCATAGCTTCTGATATTACGGGTTAAAGTTTATTTTTTATATAAGTTAATACATAGGTTATTTTTGTTTTATGATGTATCAGAATGCAAATTAATTTTCTCAACTTATGCTTTAATTTTGGTTATTATCGGTTAAGGATATGGGCATGATACATACCGTAGCGTGTGCTATGAGTTTAGCTATCATTGTTCAACCATGTCATACACATTTGTAGGCCCTTAGTTTAGCCGCCATGTTTCATATATATGACCACATCATATTCAACAATATGCTCTTATTTTTCCCATAGCTTATGCTCATAAACCCGTCATACCACAATATATGCTCTTAATTAGGTTATCACCTTATATAAATTTGTACTCGTGTGATTCAAATCATAGGAGTTTACACACTTTACCTTGGCCTAATGTCAAAAAATATAATGATCATTCTTTGTAGTCAATTATAACCTATCTATTATCACTTATAATAATATTCTTAGCAACTTGTCATATTAAGTCCCACTTATACCTACCAATCAGAATCCTAGAACTCCATCCATATAGGATCCGACTTATCACTTTTTTATGCAAATTAACAAAGATTATTTTCAACAATCACCCCTTTAATCTTTGTATTTTCACAATAATGCTGGTCTCTCCTCGTATTGAACAAGATAACCTACATCTTTCTTATCATTGTCTTTATCCTTCCACTTGGTACACTCATATGCAAAGTGACGAAATTCACCACATTCAAAACACCTAAATTTGCTATTATCTCTGTTTCCTCGACCTCTTTCACGTCCTCTTTCTCCTCTACCAAAGCATCTTCCTTGAACCCTACCACGACTTTGATTACCATCATCTCATCCCTTTCCATGATGCCAACTTTCTAAATCTCCAACCTTTTGAGAACTTGAACTTGCTAGTAGAATTTTACTTTGACAATTCTCTTCAGGTTCATCATGACTTTTGAGGCGTTCCTCATAAGCTTTTATTCTTCCCACAGCTTCCTCAAAAGACATATCTTCAAGTTCTGATTATACTCCATAGATTCCATGATAGGTAGGAACTTCTTTGGAACCAAGTTGAGCAACTTACATACAATCATTTCATCTTCAAGGCTGAACCAAGGCTTTTAAATTTAGCCACTATGCCGGTTAACTTACTTGAAAAATCATCCAATGTGTCACTTTCTTTCAACTTCAACATCTCCATCTCGTTCCTTGGAGTTTGTAAGCGAGCTTTCTGTACAATCTCTACTCCTAGATGTCGAACCCAAATTGATTCTCAAACATCCTTTCATCCTTATGTTTTGAAACCTGAAGTTGAACATCCTCAGGCAACGTTTGGAAATTAAAAGCCGTAGCCATCAGTTTCTTTCTACTTTCAATTGCTGCCCCTGTTGCTTGATCAATTGCCTCCCATAATCCATACAATTGTAAAATGATTCCACCATAATTGACCAGCTTGTATAGTTAGTGGATGTTAATTTGGGACACTGCAATGGAATGTTGCCTTGCTCTCTTGCAGGTACAATTGGTTCGTCTGCCATTTTTTTCTAGCTTGCTTACTTTTCTTTTAAACTTGCTTTCTATCTTGCTTGACTTTCTTCATTTCTCTCACTCTTACTTTCTTTCTTTAACTGGCTTTTTTCTTTCTCTTTCTCTTTTTCTTTCTATCTTTTTTCATTCTCTTACTTTCTTCTTTTCTTCTTACTCTTTCTTTCTTTTTGTTTTCTACTCTCTTTTTTTCTTTCTGCTTTCTTCACTCCATCTTTCTTTCTTTCACTTTCTTCTTTCTTTCTTTCTTTCTCTTTCTTACTTAGTTTCATATGGATTCATGGATTTGAATCCAACTTTCTTCTTGTTGCTTCCCTATTTAAATAGAAAGCATTCTATTTTCTTGTTGTTGTTGTTCTCGGTCAGAACAGAACACAAACAACCTTTCCTTTGATGCTTTTGCACCCAGATCAAAGCTTGGTATACCTCTGATACCAATTGAAAGCCCGGTGACCTCCGAACGAACCAAAACCATAGCAAAACGCTGGTTGAAAACGAAGAAAACCCAAAAACTATTTGATCACAAACATTATTGATTGACACTTTTGTTAAAGAAAACTAAATATTTGACACCTTAAACATCAACCAAACAATCGTATTTATACAAAACGAAATAAATCCTACTGACTCATGCTCTTACCTGCTACGAATTAAAACAACATGATAAACATCAAACTAAATAACTTGATACACATACAAATCAATTAATAAATAAAAGACTCTTAATTAAACTAGAACTCCACCCATATAAGATCCGACTTTTGATTTTTTCCTATGAATTAACAAAGATTAATTTCAACAAACCTAATGAGCTTGTAACTAAAATCTATTATAAACATACAAGAATATTAGACTGAAGTGATGTTAGCTTAAAATAAATAATGTATTACATAATATCAAAATAGATAATACAATGTATAACAAAACTCTAAAATCTATATAACAAAAATGCCAGAAATATTTATAATGAATTAAAAAAGCCTTTAACAAGCATAATAAAATATAATGTCCACATGTGGTATTTTTATAAATTTTAAAAATATTTAGCTAAACATCTCTAATAATTAAAGGATAAGATCCTCAGAGCATTCATAGGGAATTATTTATTCTCATTCATATAACTATATTAAAATTAATTTTTTTAATAGTTAATCAATAATTTTTTACACCTTTATGATTATATTTTCCCTTTTCTCCGATTAAAAACACTTTTAAAAATATTAAAAAAATTATAGGGGTTGAATATTGTTTCCTCATATATACAAATAAACAATAACATTTTCTCTCTGGTTTACTTACAATCAATCCTAATAATATAGGAAATACACTCATATATATACAAAGATTCCATTATGAATGTTCTTAGTGTTTACTTAATCCTGAAACGTTTCTTCTACCGGATGCTTGTACATAAAGAAATTCTATTAAATTTTTAAAACAACCAATATTAACAACAAATCAAAAGAATAAAAATAGAAAAAAAAATAATTATCATAAAACTCATCACCTTCTTCTCCAACCAACAACTAGGTACTGATTATCGGAAATACAATACTCGTTTTTTGAAGTTGGTAGGTATGCCCTCGGAATTCACTAGGCCCAAGTCCTAGAGGACCGAACGATTCGTTTGAAGTGTTATCTAGCGAAACATCATAATAAATCTTCCTAACGCCTATTGCAACTAATCCATTTGAAAAATCTCACGCCCCACCTAGTTTCTTTGTTTACCAAATTCACAATCTGCTACCACCTACGTCATCGGCCTTTATCAATGTCATATTATCATAATCATAATCATACATGTTCTGGTCAAAAATTACCTAAGTAATCTACAAACACTTTAGTAAAGTGAGGTAGTGTGCTATTTCAGGATATTTACGGGAATATCTAATCATTACCGGAATATCGACCAGAATATCACAGAAATGAATAAGTAAAAGCAAAGAAAATAAAAAAAATGATTTTCGGAAGGGGAAAAAGCCTTTAATCAAATTGACCTCCGACAAAAAATGTTCCTTGGCGCCTAACAACTCGTAGGAGGCTTATTTTATTAATACTTGAAAATTAAAGTACAACTTAAGAGCTAGATTTGATTGATGCTAAGTGTTACAATGATTGTTAGAGTGCGTGTAAGCTAGTAACAGAGAGTAAGTGAAAGCCAAGTTTGAATCAAGTGCTTAAATCGATCAATCCAATCACATTTTATAGCAAAACCTAGCAGTTAAGGTCAACCAATATCCTTGGCCATATCCCAGCGTAAGAGTTATCTTAAAGGCTGATGCTAACCAAAGATCTCTCAGCATGCAGCATGAAGTATAAGGAAGTTACTTTGGAAGATTTGACAGTGTCCAAAGAAATTCACTAAGTGCCAAATCTTCTGAATCCAGAGACCAAATTCTTCTGAAGCCAAAAGTGAAGTCTTCCGAAGCTTCAAGACAAAATCTTCCGAAGCCTGAAGACTGATTTCTTTCGAAGACAGAGAAGATATGCTTTCTCTAACTTACATTTGACAAAATCTGAACAACTTTATGCTGCCATCTTTGATGACTCACCAACCTATACAAGTTGGTGATTATCTCCATACTTTTGTCAACTATACATTATGGTCTTTGAGTTTGTAACTTTCTAATCTTGTACTTTTATGATTTTTGAAATAGAATAGGATGTGAGCTATGACATGTCATAGTCACTAGTCAAAAGGCAATCTGCCTTATAACTTTACATTGATCTTGTTATCTAGATTAGTGTTCCAGTTGGCCTCAATGTATGGCCAGGTGTAGGATGTAGTATAATGTGTCTCATGTAACCGGTCCTTAGGACTAAGCCTTGTAACAACTGTAAAACATTTGAGAGCAATATACAACATTCTTTAAAACCAATCTCTTTGTTCTTATGTGTTATTTACTCTTGTTCATTGTTTCATTTGTCGGTTCCTTATTTAATCTGTTAATTGTTATCCTCTCCACCTTATGAAACTGTTCCATAACCATTGCCAGTCCTGCAATCGGTAATAGAGCTTTTTAGGATCTGATTGTAAGATCTCACCTTCTTTAGATCTATTTAGTTTCACAAAACCTTTACTAGCTCAAGTCTTAATATGACTTTTATACTTGGTGTATGAGGATGGAAGGCTTCATCAAGTCTCAAGACAACAGGATGTGGAGATCTGTAGTCTCAAGACCTCACATCCCAAGCACTACTTCAACAACTGCCGGTGGTATGATGATACCAAAGGAGGTGGCCAACTATTCTGAGGATGATTGGAAGAAATATGATGTAGATCAGAAGGCCATGGCTGATCTTTAAACTGCTATTCCCAACTCTATCTACAAAGGCTTCAAAAAGTACAAAACAACAAATGAACTCTTAGATGCACTAAAGCTGATGTATGAGGGGTCTGATGAAGCAAAGAAAAACAAGAAAGATCTCATAAAACAGTTGTTTGAGAACTTTACCTTTAAAATAGGTCAAACTATGACTTAACAATACTTTAGGTATGTTGAGATTGTAGAAGCTCTGATGGATGGTGGATTAGACTTGAGAATAGACACGTTGTGAGAAAGTTTATGCTCTCTCTTCCCAGGCGATGGACACACTATTGTGTGGCCATTAAGAGAACTTAAAACCTCTCTACTCTTATTCTCATAGAGCTGTATGGTATCTTGAGTAGTTACCAGATGGAGATAAATATGCAAAATCCATCCAGCAGCTCTTCCAACAATCAATTGAGATTGTCCCTTCATGTAACACCCGAAACCTCGGTCAAAATAAAAAAAAAAGAAAAGTATTTTGAAGAAAATAAAAAGAAGGCAAAGTTGAGGGGGCTTTGTGGTAAATAGTACCAAAAAGTCAAAAATGCACTTTATGGGGCATGGCCGCCCATATCATCCTGCTGTTGCTGTTGTTCGACTGAAAAGAAGAAGAAGAAGTCGAATTTTTGGTTCTCTCGGCTGTGAAGGAGAAGAAAGGCTGAAAATCTTTAGGGTAAGTGTTGTTTGTTATTTGGCTCGGTTTTTGTTGGGTTTTCAACTTTTAAAACCGATTTATATGTGTTCTATGTGTTTTGGTGCTTGTTTTTGCTTGTTTAGGTGCTTGAACTCGTGTGCAAGCAGGTTCGTGGAGTTTTACTTGTTTTATACACTAGGTGAGTTCTAGACCTTGTTTTATGTGTTTTAAACTGTTTTGGGGCTAAAAATGCATGATTAAAATGTTTTACAACTGGTTTATGTATACCCGTATGTTGTGTATGTTTATGCTTGTTATGTGGTGTGGTTGTTGTAGAATGTTAAGTTATGCTTTAGAACAGGTGCAAATGCAGATCTGGGTTAGTCTTGATTCTAAAAAAATGCATAACAGGTGGTCATGAGCCCAAACAGGGCCCATGCGCTTGAGGTTTTGACTTAGAAAAGCCTAAGTACAGGCCATGCGTCCAAACAGGGTCCATGCGCATGGAAATTGCCTTAGAAAATTTTAAGTGGGTATCCATGCCCCCCAATAGTGTCATGCGCCCAACCCTTTGTTCAGGCGCCTAAGTGCTAGTCCATACGCCTGAACAGTTCATGCGCCCAGAATGTAAGCTAAAATGCCTAAGTGTAGAGTTTGTGCGCTTGAATAGTGTTAATGCGCCTAAGCAGGGCTCATGTGCTGCATAGTGCTCATGCTCCTAAACACTTAGAAAATTTTATGGAATTTTGGGAAATTAGAATTTTAGGGTTTGACCATGGTTTGACTTGATGCTATTATCTAATTATTTTATTTATGTTTTGGGCTGTTCTTGTGTTCCTATTTATTATATTGTTATTTATGTGACTTATGTGGTGTGGTGTGTTTATCCGTATATGTAAAGTATTATCATTAAAGAAAGTGGAAAGATTATGATAATGAAAAGTGGAACATAAAGAATGGAAGAAAGTCTTGCAAGCACATTCACATGAGGTTCACAAAATAGGTTGTTAGCTCAACTGTGTGCAGTTTAGCCAGCCCGTTGGTGCACACAGGGTCAATCTTTAAGATTGAGGGGACCCTTGTTGCTGCCCGATACGTCGGTGTCGGCTCGTGCATCAGTATGGGGTCTAGTTTAGACCCGACTCAGTACCAGTTTAGTGCGCAATATCAGGGGCATAGCACATTGGTCCAGATTAAGTGAAAGATTAAAATAAAAGTTCGGCGGATGAACGATGATGGAAATGGTAAAGAAGATAATGGATGTTATCTTAACTGTACGTATGATGTGTGATCGATTACGAAAGAAAGTATATTATTTTAAAAGGGTATTTTCATATACAAATCTTTCAAGGTATTTTAAACGTTTTAAAACTAGAGCTCACTCAACAACGTTGACTTTTATGCATTTTCAGTTGGCAGGTAATTTTTGCTGAGGATGGCACTCGGGGAGGCTACTCGTCGGGGCTAGACTGGCATCCGTTCATGCATACTAATATTGTTGTTTTGTAATGCAATTAATATGATCTTTTGTAACTATTAACACATAACAGTGTATTGCTTAGCAATAGTATTTATTAATGAAGTGAATGGCTTTTGATATTAATTCCGCGTATTGTTTATTAACTATGAAAGGTTTATGCTATGATTGATCAACTGTGAGGTCTCCCGGAACGGGGCCTTACAAGTTGATATCAGAGCCAAAGTTTAAAGAAATAGGTAAAACATTTTAAAAACCTAAACATAAACTGAGAATGGGACGAATGGAGGGATGCCAGCCCGAGTAGCTACGTGCCATCAGGTATTTCTTTTCTTAATGTTAACCGGTATTTGTGCGTGTGCTATTTGATTTATGTGCTTTTAGTAGATTTGTGATGTAGTTAGGATAGGAAATGCTCGGGGGATGAAGAGTAAAGTAAGTGGCTAATCACAACTGGCACTGTAATTAGGGACTTACTATACTTACATAAAGTGAGCTATTACCTTGAATGACCGTGTTGGTGTTTGAATCTTATAGTTTTGAGGATGGCTGGAGGTAGATCATCTAAGGCTTCTCGAGGTGGAAACAGGGGTGGTCGTGCTAGTAGGCCACGGTCGTGAAGAACAAGATGAGGACTGCGAGACGGCTCTGGTGAGCCTGGGCTCTTCACCGGAGGGCGGTGATGAGAGTGCCAATCTAAGGGCCTCGGTGAAAGAGGTAGTGGTGGAGGAGGTCCACCAAGTCATGCAGGCGATCCTACCGTCTGTCGTGACTGAAGTTATCCGGGCTGTGAGAAGATGAATGGAAAAGAGAAGGGGTGGAAGGAGGATGACTGCTGGTAGGAGGGGTAATGTGAGGAATCACAATGATAATGAGGAGGAGGAATGCTGAAAGGGAGCCTCCAGTGATGAAAAAAGAGGTGGTGGCGCGGAAAACCGCGAGGGGATGCAGCTACAGGGCATTCCAACGGTGTAAACCCCCTACCTTGATGGTAATTGCAATGCTGCAACTGCCCACTGATGGATAAGGGAGATGGAGGTAGTATTGAAGATCAGTGAGTGTCGGGAAGACCAGAGAAACTAATGTTTGCCACTCACTCATTTGTCGACTCGGCACTATGTTTGGTGGTACAATCTTGTCCAAGCCGAGGGGAGGGCCATCGAGAGAATGAGATGGGGAGAGCTGAAGAAGTTGGGATGAGGATTCTGTCATCACCAAGAACTCACAAGATCGAAAGGGAGTTCTTACAGCTAGAGGTGGGAACTATGACCCACGAGCAATACACCGCCAAGTTTAACGAAATGGCGAGGTTGGTGCCGGATCAGGTAAACACCGGTATCGGGGAAGATCAATCGGTACGTCCAGGGACTACCGACCGACATCCGCAGAAATTTGATCCGTGCCAAACGAGCATTTTAGGTCGGCAGTGGATTTGGCGGAATGTTGTATGTGAAAGGGAAGTAGCGTGGTTAAGGTGAAGAAGGCAGATGAAGGTGATAAGAACTAGAGAGGTAAGCGGGTTGGGTGTGGCGGTTACCCCTAAATAAGAGGAAGAGGATAGATGACCGGCGGGTGGTGTCATGAGGTTAAGGTTGAGGAAGTATGACGATGTGGTAGGGAGCACACTGGTGATTGTATGAGGGGAGTGACTATGTGCTTCAAGTGTGGGAAG